>ML682035.1:6644064-6875714 GCA_007922195.1 Podocnemis expansa | reverse complement strand
GAGGCTCTGTTTACTAAAACTAATGCTGTGGCCCTTACTCTGACTTCCCTAGTAAAATGGTATGGAAGAATGGGTCAAATCCACCCATGGTGTAATCCAGATGAAAATCAGTGGGGTTACACCAGCCCCACACTATTCCATTCTCAGTAAAAATCAGGGTCAGGAGGCAATTTACTCTTTTCTCAGTAGACTTAAAACCTCAAAACCACTGTGATTAAGTTCGTTCTCACCCACTTTTCTTACCAGCTGAACACCAGAACACAAGCCAAAAGAATTTCCTGTCGCTCACATCACTTTATTTCTGTGTTCATACACACACAAGAGAAATAACAAAATCATCTAAAGTTCAATGAAAATAAACTAGTCAAAACCAACCAATCTGAAAGGGGAAGGAGGGGAAGGCAAGAGATATTTTTGGCAAGAGAGGTGTATTTGGGAGCATGGAATTTGTAGCCAGGCATAGATACTGTTGTGGGGTTTTCTAGCAATCTGAATAGCAAGCTTGACGGACCACAAGCTATATCTGGCTGCCCCAGAATCATAGTGTGGCCTCCGAATCATAGAAATGTAGGCCTGGAAGGGACCTCAAAATGTCCCTATGCTGAAGCAAGACTATGTGTCATCTAGCTCATCCCTGGCAGGTGTTCTTAAAAACTACAATAATGATGGTGCCACAGACTCCCTAGACAGTTTACTCCAGTGCTTAACTACCATACAGTTAGGAAATTTTTCCTAGCATCTCATTTAAGTCTTCCCTGTTGCAGTTTAAGCCAACTACTTCTTGTCCTGTCTTCAGCGAATAAGGAGAACAATTTATACTTTCCTCTTTATACCAACTTTTTGCATACATGAAAACTGTTATCATGTCCATTCTCAGTTTTCTCTTCTCCAGACTAAACAAACCCACTTTTTTCAATCTTTCCTCATAGGTCATATTTTCTAGACCTTTAATCATTTCTGTTGGTCTCCTCTGGACTTTATGCATTTTGCCCACATCTTTCCCAAACTGTGGTGCCCAGACCTGAACACAATACTCTAGCTGAAGCCTCATCGGTGCAAGTAGAGTACAAGAATTACTTCTCAGGGGTGGCTTAAAACATGTCTGGTAATACGTCCCAGAATGATGTTCAGGTTTTTTGCAGTTGTATTGCACTATAGACTCATATTTAGTTTGCGATGGTGCTGTAACCCTAGATCCTTTTGTGCAGTACTCTATTCTAGGCATCCATCTGGACTGTGATTTTGTGTGTGTGTGTGTGTGTGTGTGTGAGAGAGAGAGAGAGAGAGAGACAGAGTTAGGGCATTTTGGTTTTGACTTCTCAGCTGCCATGCAATGGCTGTGTTTGAGCTGGGTTGTTGGACAGCGGCTGAGCAGTTAATTTAGTGGAGGGAAGAAAAGGCAGGTTGGGTGAGGTCAGGGAGATGTTTAGCTGCTGTCACCAGAGATTGCATATCACTGGAATGGACCAGCATTGATGATATACTGTCATGTTTCCCACTCTGTGTGATGAGAGGCCCATGGCATCAGAAAAGGAGCGAGGACAGGGAATGGCGTCAGGAGTTTTGGCCAAAGCATGGAAATGTACAAGTAGTTCATCCTGATAGATCCACAGCGGTGTGGCCTTGGGTGCTGTCTTCTTTCTTCAATGCACAGATGCCCCCGGCTCTGTCTTCTAAGCCCACATAGGCTAGTTTGAATCATGAGGTCTGTAACAGCGCAAGATGAATCTGTTGAGGTTAGAGACAAGTTCTTTTCTCTCGTACATGGGCACAGTCCCGCACGCCATGACTGAACTAAAATGGGAGGAACGACAGCCCATCGGGTGAGGTTCTTGGCTGGGACTCAGGAGCTCTAGATTCCATTCCCAGCTCTGTCAGAGACTCACAGTGAGCTAGTCACTCCTTGTGCGTCAGTTCGGTAAAGAGAAATGCTTCCTTTCTCCCACTCTGTATTTAGACTGTATGTTCTTCAGGGCAGGCACTGTCTACGGCTAGAGGTTTCTATAGTGCCTAGAAGAAAGATGTCCTGCTCTGGGTTGGAATCTATGACAACCATCCTACAGATCACTAACAACACTGCCACACACCAGACGTTTGCAAGAGACGAATAATAAAACAATAGCTGCGTCTTCCCTCTAAATTCCATAACGACACTGAACAAACCATGCACAGGGTTTCCATTCCCTCAAATATGTCCTGGCTTACTGGAGAGTCAAAAATTATAAGCCTGATCTTCTTTTGAAATATCCATTATTTTTTTCTCCAGTATAGTTTACAGTAACTGTCACTAACATTAGCAAAACATTCCTGTTAGTGGCACTTCCTTACTGAGCCCCAAAGGAAACAATTTTTGGAAGGGTAGGAGACGACTGCTTTATTTTATGTTGCAGATTAGCATTTTTGCTTAACTTAAGGACCAATGTTTCAGGCAGGAATTTGAGTGGATCTGTCCTTGAGCCTGTTTTTGATTTTGCGGGAAAGCAGCCATGGCTCTGTGAGGCCGCAACAACTTATACGCACATGGCCATCTGGGTTAGAGCTATTCTTTAACATCTTTGTATCTGTTTTCTGTGAGGGAACCACTGTGAATGAAAATATAGAAAGCTGCCTACTGAAAAGCTGACATCGCTGTTTGGATAGGAAAGTGGGTGATCCATCCTGTTGGAAAAAATAGCTCCACTCCATGAGGAACGGCATGCAGTACTTCAGTATGTACATACCTCAAAAGACCATCCTTAGAGGGCTCCAAACCCACCTCCACTGCAATGGGAATCCTTTTTGTGAAACTCCAACTTAGGCCCTTGCACAGTGTTGTCTCAGCTGTAGTGTGTAAACTGCTTGTGAGGCAGAAACCATCCATGAGTGTGCTATTTCCTGCTCTGTGTGCTCCAGTTTTTTAGTTTTAAGAAAACAAGCTGGGTTCTTCCAAAACTTTTCTGTGCTCAAAATAATTTCTCTGCTGAGATGACTGATCTAGTTCCCAGTAAGGTCAATGTATGAACACACATTGATTTCAAGAGGGTTTAGGCCTAAAGAAGGGGTTGTTGATAATAAAGGACACAACATTGGTAACTCATGCCTTCAGGTGGTTATCCTGGCTACTGTTCCAGCGATTATTTCGCTCTGCAGTTAGTGACTTTATCGACTTGCTAAAAGCTAATTACTCAAAAACTTTTGGAAGGTGAATTATTACTGAATTCTTGACTTCTAGTATTCTTTTTTGCATGGTGGGGATATTTTACAGCCTTAGTCATGGATGAGATCCCCCTTGTGCTAGGTCTCATACAAACACAGACCAAAAATAAAGCTCTGCACCAAAAAGCTTGCAATCTAGGAGCCAGATTATGACACTTCTATTCACTTTGAATAATACCTGACTCCCCATGTCATCCCATGGACGTAAATGGGAGAAAGGAGGAAAATTTTGTGGTTAAGAATTAGGAT
Source organism: Podocnemis expansa (assembly GCA_007922195.1). NCBI lineage: Eukaryota > Metazoa > Chordata > Testudines > Podocnemididae > Podocnemis > Podocnemis expansa. The sequence continues at coordinate 6,872,270 of ML682035.1, read as the reverse complement.
TGAGATTTGGGATTCAGCTTCTCTTAACAGCCTGTGGCAAACTAGGAGTCAGTTGGAACTATGGGTGCCCTGTTGGATATTTTTGGCGGAGTCTAGCACTGGCCAAGTCCTTCCCCCCTATGTGCCTTGTAAGCCTTTGGGAGGTGTGCCAGCAGGGACCACAGACTGGGAGAGGCATGGGGCTGGGGCTGCTCCACTGCTTGGGTCTGGAAAGACTTCTGGCTAGGGCTCTGGGCCAGGAGAAGATGATGGGGCCAGGAGTGGGGCGTGTCCACTGCACTGCTTGGAGATGGAGCTGGCACCGGAGCAGCTCCTGGCCAGCTGCTGTGAGTGTGTCTGGCGTGAGGTGGGGAGCAGAATAGCTGGGCCACCCTGACTGCTGGTGGAAGCTGTTGTGCTCTGCCTCTGCATGGTCGAATGCCGCTGGAGTTTCCATGGCTGGTCCTCCAGCCACGCAGTGGTGGGGCTGGGTGATTATTTGTGGTGCACGGGCACCACGGGCCTATATAGTTCAGCATCTATGCTTGGAACACTTCCCTGACAAAATGGCACACTTGAGTATTCAATGCTGTCCTTTTTCCTACGGGACAGAATCGCCATCAAAGATTTGCTGAATTTGTTATTCTTTAAATGTGCCACCAGAGTCCTTGTTTGTTTCATCAAAGATTTTGCTACTGTTTGTTAGACCTGGGGTTAAAAAAAAATCTATTTTTGTCCCCCAAATCTTTCCCTTTTTTTCAACAAATTGAAAGGTCAACATTTTTTAACCTCAAAGTTTCCTCCAAATTTTGAGATTTGAAACATTTTGACCAGTTCTTCTTCTTGCAGTTTGTCTGTCTTGATGCTGACTGCCTACATACTGTATCGCACAACCATTCTGTTGCCATTCTATTCTTTATTTCTACCCATGTCCCTCCTTTTTATATATATGTTAAGCATCTCTCTTCATCTAACCAAATTCCTTTATTAGGTGTTAGTGTTTGGCTACTGCATTTTGTTGCATTCCAGTTTGCACCTGAAAGGAGAAGTGCTGGTTTTATTAGGCAGGCAATAATTTTTCCCTTGATTGTTCAAATCTAGTTCTGATGATCACAACACAGTGAATCCTAAAAGATATTTTTTTGTATAATTAAACATAATTTCAGGATGTTTTGAAGATTATTGGTTGCCAGTTATTCTATAAATCCTTGTCTTGTCCATAATCAAAAGTTAGACTTTACGACTGACATTTAATAAAATCCTCAAATATCTGATGATGTCCCTGTAACAAGTAAATACTTCATTTTTAAATTTATTCCATGGATCTGGGGTTGGGTTTTATTTTTTTTCCATATATATGTGTAGCAAATATGTAACTAATATAGTCTATAAAAGGGAGCTCTCCAAATTCTGGTTTTTAATAACTGACACTTTTGGTAAAATAAAGTGTTTTGTTTGGACCAACTCCTTTCTGCTGCATTGCAATTTATGAACTGGCTTCAGATGCCTGCTTTCTGAATGGCTATATTTGATGAAATATCCATTCTTATGCTGCCTAGTGAATATAGAGATATGTGTTTTCTTGAATTGATTGAAATATTCATTACAAAATTATTTAATACTTTTACTTTTTTCCTATTCACAAATGCACAAGAATATTTACTGTCCATACTTGTACCAAGACCAACTTATGCAAATGTATACCAGCCTATGGGTTCTTCACAAACACTTATTGATGACTTTTTACTGTATGTTGATGGGGGTCTAAATCACATAATGTTGCGTCTGCTCCCCAGTTGGGTGACAGAAGTATACTGAATAGCGAAATAATGAATAACCAACTCTTGTTCGTGCACTAGTAGTTTTGATCGTATATGCAGATGCTTTTGGAAGAAGAACTGCCATTCCATTTGGAATAACAGCAAACAAAAGCCCTTTCGTGTGAACATCCACCAATAATGAACAAAATGGGGTGAGAATCTGTTTGCGACTGTTTCAGTAAGAATTGATCAGTTCTAGTCTTTTGCATATTTTTTTCACACAGTGGATCTGATCCTCAAATGGTATAAATCCTCATCAACCACATCAGTATCTGTATATTTTTCCATTATATAATGGCAAATACACCTGGACGGTTCATTTTAGGGTTATTATTGTACTTCTTTGGCAGCTGAAGTCACTTATTGCTATAAAGGCCTGATCCAGTGCCCACGGGAGCCAGTGGAAGTCCTCTATTGTCTGAAATGGCTGCTAAGTGATATTTTAATTCCTATGTAGTTATTCAGTGATGTCTTATTAATTTAGGGGAGAACTGAGTTTTGCTCATGAAATCGTTGCATACTGGGGTTGCAAAATCCTTGGCACTCAAAGATATGGCAGATAATGTGGGGCACCTCATCCAGTGCTCCTGGGTCCATGTTAGACCAAATCTAGTAGCTTCCTTCACCAGCCCACTCCCAATGTCCCCCCCTTTCCAAAAGTTTATTGTGAGGCTGATATGGAGTGCTGTTTCATATGCCAGAGTATGAAGACTTTGTATGTCTTCCCTGTGTCTGAGACCTATGGAAGAGCAATATAAAACCTAAGTGGTGTGGAAAACCTTGCTTAAGCTGCCTGTCTCTAGGTAAATTTCACTCTAAATATACCTCTTGGAGCACATGCAATGAAAATATAAATAGCTACTATATTAGCTGACCAAAGCAGACTACAAAGTAAAACATTGGCAGCCTACCCAAGTGAAGGTTCGAGCCATTCAGCAGTCTCTGTCATGAAGCTGCAGTTGATTCATCTTTGCAATATCAAATCTGCATATGTTTTTGCTATTCTGTTCATGTGCTGCTGTGACAAAGTTCTTCCAGTCTGAAGGAGGGAGGGGGGTGAAATGAGGAGAGAAAGGGTGGCTCTTTGTTAATTTAATTTAATTTTTTTTTTAATCACTGGGAATCAAGTTGCTCATTCTGTAGCTGGCAAGCAACAGGGCCAAGACATGCTTCAAAAACCTATATCCCATGGTATGCTTGACTTTCTTTCCAAAACTGTGGCAGGACATTCTGATGCGATGAAATTACATGGAAAACAAAATCACTAGCAAAAAATGTCTCTCTTCAGTAAGAAGCTTTATTACTGAACTGTATTCAATAAGTTTTGCATTGCTAGAAATTTCGTTATGTTGAAAACTAACAACGTCCATTTAGAGCTCGGTGGGATTTTGATATGAAAAATGCCAAGCTCTGGAAAGTTTTAACTAGGTAATTTACATTTAATAACTCACCTCCTGTGACCCACAGGTACTGTGTTTGCCCTTACTACAGAAACATCTGGCTCTTCTGCTGTCCTTATTAAATAATCTCAGGAATACAGGGGAAAAAATATACTGGGAGATTGAGGGGGAGGAAAAGCAAAAATAGATGAATTTGCAACAATAGGCAGTAAACAATTCATGGACTGTCATCCAAACTGCACTCTAAAAAAAATCTTTTAATGAGAGTAAGAGGATATAGCCAGCTGTTTTGCAGATGACCAAAAAATTGGGTCATGCTACTTAGACAAAAATTTAATTAAGATTTAATTTTGTTAATGTTCTCCTCTTGTCTCATTGTTTTAGCACACATGGCATGGATAGAAACCAATAATAACAATTAGTAACAAGAACAACTGCATTAGTCTATGTATACAGTGTGTCTTCCAAGCTCACAGAAATCTGTGGGATGCTTTGCAATGACTTTGGTGGGCATGGAAGCAGGCCCAGAAAGAGCACCTTTGATCAAACAAAAGCACTGGTTAATTTTTGCCGAAACTCTGTGGGGTAGTAAGGATTTAGGAGCATGTCTGTGCTGCCCTGCAGTTTGGACTATACAGGTATGAATAGCTGTGTGCATCAAATTGCTGTGCTATAATTCCCTTGTGTGGATGTGAAGTAAAGTGTTCCTACTTCATAGTAGTGTAATCTCCTTTGAAGAGGACTATATGACTGCCAATTAAGAACTTTTTCTTCGTGCCTTCAGCATCTCTACAGGTGAGTTATGGCACAGCATTTTGACGTGCACTGTTATTTACACCCAAGCTGTGAGACAGTGTAGGCATGCCCAATCATACCCACCCTAAGGGTAAGGGTAAAGTAAGGCTCAGACAACCTCAATAGGAAGAGGTAGCAGGATGGATAAAGTGAGGACCAGAGAACCTCCCTTCCCTGAGGCCTCTGTGAAACTGGGCTTGGCCAACTCTGTTTCTTTCTCCCTTCTGTCATGTCCATTCTGCGCCTTTTTATTGGTTGTGAGCTGATGAGGCAAAATCAGCTTGTGAATGGGAACATATTTAGGAGAATCCAAGGTGTTGTAAGAAGCGCTGGTGAAGATTTAATAAGCAATGCTTTTCCCTGTGATCCAGTCCTAAGTCGAGTGACTTAACATGGTGTTAGGATGTGCTGCCTTCTCAACAAAAAGTAAATGTGAAGTGCTTTCCCATTGTGGCCATTAATAATCTCTTGGCTCTTTAAGAATGAGAATACCATACATTTTAAAAGAAAGTAGAGTGTTACTGACATTTAATGATGAATAAGGGGAATGTAATAAAAATCTATAAAGTAGTGAATGAGTTAGAGAAGGTAGATTGAGACTGTCTGTTTTCCTCAGCTTTTAGCACAAGAACAGGAGGACATTCAATTACTTTAAATAGTGGAAAATTCACAAGTGATAAGAGGGATTATCTTTGAGTCATTAAGGCCAAGAATTTAGCATGATTCAAAAAGGGATTGGATGTTTCCAGAACATTAAGTATACCCTGCTCTCATCTTTGGAGATAACAGACATTCTGAAGGGATATTAAATCCTATGCTTGGGTCTCTACTTAAAAGCAGGGTGAGACCCAGTTTGGAGGGATATATTATTCCATGACTTCTCCTGAAGGGTTCATACACCTTCTCTGAAGCATCTGGTATAGCCTTATAGTTCATCTTATCTTTCCATGTCTTTTAGGCAGTACACCTTAAGGGAAAAAATGCTGTTTTTTCCTAAAACAGAAAGGCTTTACTGTCCAGAGATCAATTCCTATAGCAGAATAATGTGGGACTCATGTTTGCGTATACCGCTGTGCTCTGGTGAAAGCATGGTTATGCTTTTCCTGGTGTTTTACTGGTTTTCACTGGACACTGCTGGTTGCTGTATTTCTGCCTTCCCTATGACTAAGTTGAAAAACATTTTTCTTGGCGAACTATCAGAGTCCTTAGATTAGCAGTTTTTTTTCAAAGAATAGACAGCTCACACTTGAAACCCTCAGTCACATGTGTATCAGGTCTCGCCCATGCAATTTTCCTCACTCTGTATGGGAGGAACAACCTATTCCCATTTAATGAAAAGAATTACAAAGGACACATCCCTTAATCCCGTAGCTTCTATCTCATAGCTACCATTGCAGAAACTGCTTTGAGATATAGGAAGAGAGACGGCTGGCCCTTCCTAAAAGTGGCTCATGGCCGATGGAATGACATTCAAGAATAAAGAGATAATAGGAGATGTTAAGGTGGAAAAGAAAATCAAACTAACATCTGTTGCCTTTATCAGCCTGATATTTTTTGTTGGTGGTTATTTGCTTTCTGGGCCTCAATAATTTATTGTTCATTTTCTGTCCAATAAGAGATGAATGAGACTAAATTCTTTGATGAACTAAACATGCATTTGGAAACATCATTGTAGTATCAAAATGACATTTCCATATGACGTTTCTGAATGAAGCTGTAATGCCGCGTCTTGATCACTCTCTGGTCACGGAAAATGGAGCCAGGCTCTTTTAGAAATTTCAGGGCTAAATCTTTGGGTAGATCAACATTTTCTTTCATATTTTGTTTTTGAAATAAAATAAAATTATTGCCCATCTAAGAATGTTGGAGTGGTCTGGAAACTAAAAGTCCTCTGTTCATCCACATTGCAAAAGGAGCAGTCAGATCAGTGCCCACAACTCCTAGGCTGCCCTCTGATACTTTTCACCTATGTTCATCAGCAGAGGAGCAGTCAGTTGCTAATTGAGCACAGAAATATTTACACAAGTGTAGATGCCCCAGTACTGCTGAAAGTCAACAGGAGCTAGGGCCCAGACACTCAAAGATGTGTCAGCATCTAAGCCCCAATGAAGTCAAGGGGAATTAAGTAGCTAAATTCCTTTAAGGATCCAGGCCTAGGTACCTAACTATCATTTATGCCCTTAAAAACCTCTTTGCTTCCCTTTCTCCCAATCCTCAGCCTCTGCTGTGAGTGTTATCAAGAGTTCCAGTCATGACGGAGAAGTCTTGGCCACTCATGTGGTTTGAAGAGCTCATCAACTCAAATAGGCCACCAGCCAAGCATTAGACCTTAACAAATTGTGTGACTCTTAGAAATGGATCTGAGTCCACCCAACCAGACCAAAATGCCCCTGAATTTGGGAATGATCAGATCAAGTTCTGAGCTTTAGTGCACATCCACTCTTCAGTTACCAGGAACCTGGCTGGAACTCAGAGGGTGACCTATTGTTTGACTACTTATGTGGTAAGGCAATGAGTAGGATACTGGATGAGGACTTAGGAACTCTCGTTTTTGTTCCCTGCTTGGTCGCTGGCCTGCTGGGTGACCTTGGGTAAATCATGTCTGCTCTCTGCCTCAGTTTCTCCATCTACAAATGTGGATAATGATATGGATCTGCTTTAAGATCTAGTGATGAAAAGAGTTAGAGCTTACTGTTGTTATATCAGTGTCACACCTCTGAAACACCTTTCATTGCTATCCTGCATCATCAGGTCTGCCTGTTAGTTCCTCGCTACCCCTAGTGTCTGAGGTTCAGTAGTACTGTGTGCTCTTCCAATGAGAAGAACTGATAGTTCTGAAATATTTTGTCTTCCTTAGGTGATCCTATTGCTTTACATATCCATAGGCACTGATTCTCACATCAGCCAGATGTGTGTATAACTTTAAACGTGACTAGTTCCACTAAGGTACTATGCTAGTCACACAGGCTTAAGCATCTACAGCGTCAAGGCACTAGCGAACTTATGTGTGTGCGTGCGTGTCCATGACTTCTCCTTCCTGACTGATATTAGAACTGTAACTGTGTGCTATCCTTCAAGTATCTGGGATTGAATTTAGTGGAAAGATCTGAGCTCTCTCCACTTCTATCCTGGCCATCTCCTGCTTGTCTGGAGAAGTCATGGTCTACAGCATGGAGACAATTCTAGGTGGTTACAGTATATTCTTTCCATATTTCATATGCTTCAAGGACAGGATGCTAAGCATTTCAAAGTGTATCATTTTTTCATCCAGGGTGAAAAAGAGTCAAACAGCCATTTCAGACTGACTAGAAATTATGAGGCTTCTGGAATCTATTAAAGCATAAATGTCAAAGGAAAATTAATGCTGAGTGTTTTTTGAACCTTCTTGTTTTACTCCCCAATGTCCATCTCCCTTGTTTTGTTATCTGGGTTTTTGCACAGAGGCTGCAGAGACAGGAATCTGTCCCGAAAGAGACAACAGAATTATTAACTATTTTTCCATGTCTCTGCAATGAACACATCATATTTTTTCCATCAAGATAACTCTGCTGAGAAGAATGTTGTGGTATCAAAAAAAAAAAAAAAAAAAAAAAAGGGGTGGAGAAGGAAAAAGAAGTCAGGGTACCAGAAAACCAGAACTAACTGGTTCTCCCCCCCCCGAATATTTTTGAATTATACTAGTAATGCACCATAACAACAAACAACATGTTTTCTTAAGTGTAAGTAGATTGCTGTTCAGGAAGTCCATGCCAAAACTATTTCAGAACAAGCAGATGCCAGATGCCTAAATGGCTCCTGAAGTGCATTAACCATTACATATTTCACTTCCATTCAAAGACAGGATCTGAAGGCAGAAGCCTTATTAAGTTTTACCAGGTTGTCTGAGAAAAGTTGCCATTTAGACCACCACTTTGCAGGAAATTGATTGTGGTGATGCATACTAGGCCCTTCCAAAGCTCAGCATGTAATAGTTGATTTTCCTTTGAAAGTTCTTCATATTTCCTGGATACAACTACAACAAAGTTCCAACATGGAGGGCCGGATCCTCAGATGGTATAAATCAGAGTAGCTACATTAACTTCCTTGCTGTGAGCCCAGTTGACATCAGCTGAGGACCTAATGTGCAAATTATGCCTATTGCTCCATATTTAACTGGCTGCCTCATTGACAGTAAAATAGAGAGATGAAAGAAACCATCAGAGTCAGCAAAACAAATCATACCCCTCAAAAGGCACTCTAAATGTTAAAAATAAAATTTCAATTTTGTTTAGATTTTGCAGGATACAGGCAATTCTGGGAGTGTTATCTTTTATATTTGAAAAGATAGAAGAGAGTTGAGAGGTTTAGAGTTGAAAACATTATAAACTTTCTTTTCTCCAGTTTTTTTCTAGATTGATGAGTTACATTTACATTGGTGCCAAGTTCCAAAGGGGTAACCATGTTAGTCTAGTTCAGTAAAACAAACCCAGCTCCTTGTTTGATTTACAGTGGTGTCCGGGAGAGCAGAATATTGTTCTAAATTCCCCAAAGCAAAAAACACAGGGCCTGATTCTCATTTATGCTACAGCTCTTTTACAGCTCAGTGGGAGTTTAACTTACCACTTGAACAGCACAACGAGGCCTTAGTGTAAACAAGAGTCTGGCCTGTTTTATACTAAACACTCTGAAGATTGGCCATGTTTGCAAAATACATATGATCAGAAATTCACAGGAGCGATGGTTCTCAATCAGTGCCATGGAGAGATTCCATCATTGTCTATAGGTTTCCAGATTGTTCCAATGGTTTAATCTATTCAAATACCCAGAAGGGTACATTTTACAAAAAGCAGGCGTCCATACTTCCTGGACACATACAGTATTGAGCTGCACGAGATGAACTCATCTACCAAGATAGAAATATATTGAGTCCAATATGAACAGAGCAAGTCAAAACCAAGGATCACTAAAAACCCAATAAAATAACATTGTGGTACATAGAAAATGAGCTTGGTGAGACCGCAGTTATACCACATCCCGGCGATCAAGTCAACCATCCGTAGGTTATAAAAACATACAGTGTCATTAGAATAGGTTCCAATTTGTATGAAACCTTGTCCAGATCTTGTCTCATGTGCTGTTATTACCTCATTAGTTACATAATAGGATAAGCATAATAAAATACTGCAGGGAAATGGATTTCACAAATTTAATGGATGGGGAGACATCTTAATTGTGTTATGTTTCTTCCTGTTTTGTGGCCTACAATTACCTGGAGTAGATACTACAGTATTAGCAATAGAAAAATGCAAATACACTGAAATGATATTGGCACCTACCAATAAATGCCCAGCTGTACACATGTGGACTGAGAGTTTAAAAAAAAATGCACTTGCCTTTTTGGAAAAGAGAAACAAGGTGGATGACGTATCTTTTATTTGACCAACTACTGTTGGTGAGAGAGAAAACCCTTCAAGGTTGCACAGAGTTCTTCTTCAGGTTTCAGAAAAGTGCTCAGCTTGTCACAGCTAAATAGAAGGTGGAACAGATTGTTTAACAAAAACAGTTAACATACATTTTGAGGTACCATTTGAGGTGAAGTGGTCCATAAGCACCTGTCCACTCATAGGGGGAAAACGAAGGGGAGGAAGGCAGAAGAGTTGAGGGTTGTTAAGAGGTTACAGATTGTTGTAATAAGCCATAAATCCAGTGTCTCCGTTCAGTCCCCTATTTTAGTGTCTAACAAAGTTATGAATTGAAGTTCCCAGGGTTGTCTTTTAAAGGTGTTGTATAGGTTTACTTTGAGGATGAGGACTGACAAGTTAGAACTAGAGCGACTGCTTTGTGAAAAGTGCTTACCCCCCGGGTGATACAAGTAAACATTTTTCAGAAAACAATGTTATCATTTTCCTATTTTGGTTTATTCAGGAGCATAATGACTGCCTGGTTTCACCCATAGTTTTACTGGGGCATTCAGTGCACTGGGGGTGATACACCACAAGTGATGGGCATGCGCAGTACCCATGGATCTTGAAATGTGTGTGGTGGGGAGAGTTGATCATTGTGATAATGGAGATATGTCTGCAGATTTTGCATTGATTGCTTACGAGGGGCCTGGTGCTGTTTCAGGTTAGTTGTCCTGGTCTGTGGAGAGCTAGCTTCTGCTGGTGAGCTTGGAGAGGCTGGGGGGGTTGTTTGAAGCTTGGAAGAGGGGATGCAGGATAGACTTCTTTCGGGATGGGGTCCCCAATGACCGTGGGTTGTACCTGTTTGTGATCCCCCGTATGGGTTCTGGTGAGGGATGGGAGGTGCCAACTAAGGGTGTGCCATCAGAGAGGGTTTTATTTCTGTACTGAAACAAGTTCTCTTGGCATAGCTGAGTGACCCTTTCCATGCTGTGATTTACTACTCTGGAAGAGTGCCTTATTTGGTCAAGTCAGTTTAGAATGTGTTAAGGCACACACGCTGGGGTTTCTCCTAAGAGAATACTCTGCTGTGGTGTCTGAATGTTTGGCTGTAGATAACACATTTCTTATTGTGTTTGTAGAGCTAGTAACTATCCCAAAGGCGGATCCAGCAATCTGTGGGTTTCTTGCACATACATCATTGTCAATAGGGTTCCATTGTAGAAGCGAATTGTGGTGTCCAGGCTGGGCTAGTCCTAGGTTTGGGCACCTGGGCAAACTTGTATTTTTGCCTCCCTGGGTTTCTCCCCTGATGCCTCACTGCCTCCACCGGTGCTTAATTTTCATTGAAAGTGTTGCTAGGGCTCACATGGTAGCGACACGACCTTCAGAGCTAAATACTCACCTGCTAGTTACCGCTTTTCAGCTGCCCAAACAGTGCTTAATTTGTGTCAGGGCTTGCTGGGGCTGAGCCCTGGCAACACTTTCAATGAAAATTAAACACTAGTGGAGGCAGTGAGGCATCAGGAGAGAAGCCAAGGGAGACCACAGGGGCTGTGTGTAGGAGGAGTGCTGCGCACATGGGGTCAAAAATACAAGTATGCCCAGGGCGCCATTTTCCCAAAGGCTTGCCCCGTGTCCAGGAAGTTAATGCTAGTGTGGGAATGTTCCCGAAAGAGTTTAATGGACAGGTGATGGTTGGTGAAGTAGTGTTGGGAACCTATAAAGGAGTGTAAATGGGGGTTAAAGTATAATTTGGCAGTCTCCAGAACCCTCCTAAATTTCTGGGCCCCCCTCATTGTAGGTCCAGGCCATCCTCATGCAGGTCCAGGCCCCCCTTCACTGACGCCAGTTAGTGCCCCCCCACACTTACCCACCATCCCAGCTACTACTCCCTAGCCCAGCTACCGCCCCCCATGTCCTCCTCTCAGCCTCCATCCCGACCCCTTCTTCCCACCCCAGGCCCTGTGCCCCTTCCCCACTGGCTGTCCAAACCCCTCAGGCCCCCCTTACCCACACTGCCGAGGTGGCTGAGGAGCTGGGCTGGGGGCAAGGAAGCTGCAGGCGATGTTGGTCAGCTGGCGAGAGGGGGCCTGGGACCAAGACTGGGTTGGGGCCACGCACGCTGCCAGGCCCAGCGGGAACGGGCAAGGCTGCCTAAGGCTCTGGGGAAAGGAGGGGTGGGGTGGACAGGCTCACAGTGTTCTGGGGTGTTCCCTTATTTTTAGGGGCCCCAGAACATGTTCCAGGGCGTTCCGACTAACTTTAACCCCTGAGTGTAGAAGAACTACAGTGTATCTCGGGCATATTGTTGGTTTCATGGTGTATTTGTCCAGAAATTCTTCTTCAAATTGACCTATGAAAAGAATGGCATATGAGATGAGCTATCCTTGTATTCATAGCATGGCTATTGCTGTGGTGTTGAATCTCTCAGTGTTAAACACACCTTGAAGTTTTCTGAGCTATCAGTTTATTTTCTAATGAATGCAGTGACTACAAAATTGGATAGTGAGTATAGCTGAGTGGGAAAATGGTATTCTTATCCCATGCAAATGTGTAAAATTTCCAAAATGTTTCCTGTCCTGAACTGGGGGAAAGAATCAAATCTTTAAAATGTTTGTGAATCAAAAATCTGAAGGAAAATAAATCCGCTTGGGTAATTTAAAACATTTTGCTTGGATCATTTTGAAATTTTTTATTTCAGTTTCAACTATTAAAACCCTTTTTATTTTAATTATGTACATTGCTAAATGAAACAATGGGAGATGTGGTATATTTTTCATTTTGAAAATGTCAGAACCAAGACTTCCTGACAGTTTGAGGGGTTTTGTTCCCTCAAAAGTGTTTCAGATTGAAAAAATATTTGATACTTTTTCCGGAGTAAAGTTTTGGTCTAGATCAGGTGTGGCCAAACTGTGGCTTGGGAGCCTCATGTGGCTCTTGAATGAAAAAGTGTGGCTTGTGGAAGAACGTCAGCAAATCAATTTAGTAAGTAAAAGTATATGGCTACATGCCTCAGTGCGGCTCTTGAAGGTTTAACAATCAACTTGTGTGGCTCTTGAGGTTTCACGAGTTTGGCCACCCCTGGTCTAGATGAATCAGCAGTTACTGCAGAAAAAAAAGATATTGTAAACTTCCCGTCCAGTGTTAGCCATGCCTATGAATTTGTAGTATCTTAGAAAAGATATTATAGAATCATGCTATATGCACCATAATATTTTTTCAGTCCAATTTATCATGCTTTTTTGGACGTTTCTCATAGTTATAGATCTTGGGATAGACTTTGACACCCACAGTGTCATAGGTGATTGTAATGACCTAAATAGGACTATTTATAAAGTAAGGTATTATTGATTGGGCAGTTTCTAAAGGCTTACACCAGATTTTTAAAAGCTTCTGGTATGTGTTTTTCAGTCACAGAATAATTCATTACATTGGTATAGGGCAAGATGAGACATAGAATGGATTTTAACAAAGGAGCTGTTAAAACAACCATATAAGTCTGAATCTGATAGAGCAGCAGAGAGTTTATAGTGGGAAGCAATACTGCACTGTCTGAAAGAAGGACTAGGCTACCTAATTAGACTTTCTCCCATGAAAGCTCATGTTATAAATAAATGTATTAGTTTTTAAAAATGCCTCAGGGCTCCTTGCTTGTTTTGCTGAACTAGACTAACATGACTATCTCTTTGCAATCCATCTTTAGTGTCTATGAGCCTGATCCTAAGATGGTATAAATTGGAATAACTTGATTGGTTTCAGTGGAGCTAAGCAGATTTTTACAAACTGGGGAGCCAACACTGTGTTTCCGTGAAGAAGACAATATTCCATTAACAGGCAAAAACAGGCTCAGGATGGTATATTAGCACTTGGTCCTGTTCTCATTTACAACAATATAAATCAGGTCTAGCTCTACTGAAATCACTGGAGCTACAGTGGTGTGTTCTTGGTATGAAATGGGAATCCAGCCCCTTAGATCCTCCATCTGATGATCAGATTCACAGAACTTAGCAAAAACATAGCAAAAGGGGTCTCAGGTGAAGGGAAAACTGATATCATCTTCAGCTTCTGGGGTTCAAACAGAAACAAGTTCAGAGGTTGCTGGAAAGAAAAATCAAAAGCAGAAACTGTTTATAACACATACAGCAAATGTGAAATGCCAAAGATAGCCAAGGGCTCTTTTGTTTTTTTTCTATTTCACCAACATTAGTAATTGGATGCTACACACAACCTTAATTGGACAAAAGACCTCACACAATTCAATGGGTTGCAGTTTTGTCAAAATAAAACATTAAAGTAAAATCTGGGAAGAGTCAGCAAAATATGATGTGATGATGATGCACACTCAGGGGAACCCACTGATCAAGGGGCATACCACATTTAAGGCAATGTAAGAAATCTCCTTCTCCCAAGTACAAATGGTTTCATCCAAAATTCAATTCCAAAATATCCTGTAGGTCAAATAAAGGGTTATTGTGCAAATATTGGTATGGTGGCAAAACTCTGCTTTTAGCATGGTGTCCATGCCTTAGCACCTAATATTTTCCAGACCCCTCTTTACTCACATGAGTAGAACTTACTGACCTCGAAGCAATTACTCACCTGAGTATGGTGTGTAGGATTAGGACCTTTCTTAACACCATCAGGGTTAGACTGTGGGCAGATGTTGGTCCCTGTTTCAAAGACTTAATCTTGACTAAAAGCTATATCACATCTTATCTGGCAAAAGAGCCCAGTAGCTTGGAAACTCCATTAGAAGTCAAAGGGTGAGATCCACCAAACATAGCAATTTCCTGAAGTCTACAGACAAACCTCAAAGATCTTGGGGCAACCTTGGAAGATGAGAGCATTTGCATAGACAATCTGTGATGTCAATCCCTGTCAGTCAGAGGATGGTAGGAGTGATGGAGAGGTGTCACAGAACTGTGCCCTGATCGGAGCCCTAGAAAAGAAAGATGAAGGAACAACACTGGGAAACCCCAAAAGATGACTAAAGAAGGGGGGAAGTTAACATGAGGATCAGACTGGAGATCCTAAGTGTCACCTTCTACTTGGTCTCTGCTCCTGGTCTGTGCTGAAGGCTTCCAGAAGATCTCTTGCTAGACCTCACTTCATCTTTTACTTCCCCAGCTCCGACTTTATGTCTGCCTCACATCTGCTTAATCTATCTCCCCTTCCCGTGCTCTCTGTCCTAGCCCCAACCTGGCCTGCAGCACCCCTGCAGTCCTGTCTGTCCTTGTGCTCTGCTCCCTGGCCCAGACCTCTGCGGCGCTATTACAGGAATACTGAGGTGAGCTGCCAGTACCGGCAATAAAGGAAGTGTACAACACTTGCCTTCTTCAGGGCTGGTGCAACCTGGTAAGCCGGGTGAGCATTGCAGGGGGGGCGCCGATGCTTGAGGAGTGCCAAAATGGGGACCGCACTGTCGCGCTCCCCTGTGACATCACTCGTCTGTGCCGGCGTCTGCTGCACTGCAGGGGGGAGCCATAATGGCTAGCACCGTTCCTGGCCTTCTTGGCCAGCAATGGTACCCAGTATAAGATGTATGCATCCAGGGCTGGATAAAGGCCCCTGGATAACTAGGGCAGCCCAGTCTTGTGGGGTCCCACATGCAGGTGGGGTGTTTCTTGGGGGGGCCAGAAGGGCCTGCAGCTATTGGACCAGGGCTCAGTGCTAGTGGGGGGGGAGCCTAGCCAGTATTAGGGGAGGGGGCCAGCCAGTGCTGGATCCCATCCCCAGGCTGGCTGGTCTGTCCCAGCAGCTCTGGGGCCCCCCAGGGGCAGGGACAGCTGGCGTGAGGATGGCCTCTGGCACTGGAGCACTGTAGAGCTGCTGTGCTAGGGTCCCCAGGGGACTAGCCACGCCAACCTGAGCCACTTTTGGGTCCCTGGCATAGTGGCCCAAAAGTCCTCCTGTTCCTAGGGCTGCTGCAGGAGGCCGCGCTCATGCCGGCCTTTCCTACCCCTGGACTGCAGCTGCCACCTGCCAGCCTGTCCTGTCTCCTGGGACAGACCAGTCAGCCTGGGGCTGGGGCGGGAGTGTTGCAGACCACAGCCTCTGGCCTCAATGCCCCCGTCTCCCCCTCCATCAGTTCTGGCTAGGTCCCTCCCAATGTCCCTCAGGCCCAGCCAGCACCATGCCAGCCTGAGTGGGGCTGGATTGATGAGGGCCGTTGGGGCCCTGGGGCCCCTAAAGCCCCTGCAGTGGGTTGCAGATGGGCAGAGTGGGGGGTGCTAGTCACTTATTTACCTAGTTAAATAAAACCATGTTCTCAAAACCGTGTCCACGAAAGAGGCCACACTATTTGGCACACGTGTGCATATTAAGTGCCTTTCCCGGAAGTGTTTAGACCTTGTCTCTAAAACACACTGAGAATGAAGGGGAGTGAAGTGTCCAAGTGGGGAGAAGCTCTTCTCTTGGAATTAATTTGCAGATAGAATTAGAGACGATTAGGGTTGGCAGGGACCTCAAGAGATCATCTAGTCCAACCCCCTAACATCACTAGATACCTAACATTAAGTGCAGTTTGGAGCTGTCCCTTCCCATTTTCTCTTTAGACATGCCTAGGAGAAACTATGCCCAACAGCCGTGTTTAAGCAAATGAGTTGTTGCAAAAATATTGGTTTGATGGTGGGCCCTTGTTTCTAGCATGATGTCCATGCCTGAGCAACTAAATATTTTCCAAGCCCCTATTTCCTTACATGAGTAGACCCCACTGACCTCAAATCAATTACTCACAAGTGCAGTGTGAAGAGTTAAGATCTTTAGGGAGATCAACCTCCAAATTTCCCTTCTGTTTGATGGCAGCATTTACAAGGAGCACCAGGAAGCCACATCCATGACAGAAATTCACTCACTTTTCAATCTCCCCTTCACTGTTCTCAGATCGAAGTCCTACCCAACCTCCCATCCAGAGCACTGCTAAGGCTTAAATCCCACTGGGACAATGCAAATCCAAGATCCATGGCTTTTAAACAGCAGGAAACCAGTTCCAATAGGTCTTAGGGCTTTTTCTTAGTCATTATGAAAGAGCAAATATTACCACACAGGAGCTGTTAGCCCCATTTTCGCTGCTAGATCCTTGCTAGGGTTTTTCCTTAGCTGCTTGGGAAAGCAGTAGTTTTACATAAGACCTGCAGCCGACTGCCCAATTAAATCCAAGTTCCTTGAATTCCCTCCCAGAGGAGAGGATAGCTGGGATTGAGGTTCTTTTTCAGGCAACATAACGTGTCAACAAATGATTGTTTCATGGTGGTCAGGAAAGCAAGAGACCTGAAAAGTCATTACAATTCCACTGAGAGAAGCCCAGGGAAACATTTGCAAAAGAGCTTTTGTTTTGTATTATACAAACCAAACCCCTAGGCTTACATATCTTCTGAATTCTTTTTTTTTTTTAAAGCTTTCTTACCTCCCAAAACACATCTCTGTTTGCTTTCTTGGTAGTGATATAGATTGGCAAATTCTTTTCTTAGGATTGATGAGGGGGAAATGTGCAGCAGTGCCTTTGTGATGAAAAGCAGATACTAGAGATAAGGTGACACTTACTCAGTGAGTTGGGTTGTTTAGAGAAGCACCTATTTAATAATGCTTGGTACCTTTCATTTGCTGATCTTAAATCATTTAATAAAGGAAGGCAGGTATAAATAGTTCCACTTTAGAGGTGGATAAATGACCATAAAGAATTTAAAATGAGTTGCCCAGTGCTTCATACCAAAATCAGGTGTAACATCCATCTCTCTTGCCTCATATTCTTTGAGCCATCATTGGACCCCTTATCTACATGTTCAATTGCTTATCTGAAATGTACACAGACCTCTATAAGGTTGCAGAAAATAACATAAAAGTTGGAAAGTTATGCTTGGCAACTATGCACAACACTGGGTGTCAAGCAATCAGTCGCTGTATCACAGACTTCCTAGGGGACCTTCATTTGTCACACTTGCTGAATCAACAAAGATGGAAAACTAACTCAGTGACAGTTATGAAGACTTTGTCTTGTAAGAGAAGAAAATGAAGCAGGATAGGCCCATAAAATCACAAGAAATGCTGTATATGGACTTGGTTCATTCAGCCCCATCTCTTGCTTCCAGCAATTATTAGTTTTGGATGCTTCAGTCGAAGTTGCACAAGCCTCAATATACTGTAGGGAGAAATTTTTTACTGACTTCAGCTGGTGGTCGGCTTATGCACTGAGGCAAAGGAATTGATATGCCTAGTGATTTTATCCGGGCTTTTGTAATTGCAGATGCAGTCTCCATCACAGCAAGCCTCTTCTGTATGGTAATTAGCCACAATGTGAGAAAGGTGTTGAAAGTCAAAGGTGATTGTGAGTAAAACAAATCAAGTTCAGTTATTTGTGACAGAGGAGTCTGTTGTGATAGGAACACAAGATTTGTTGTTCATGAAAGCCGTAGATGCTGGTCTTCTGCTGTTTCCATCTCCTCCTTTTCTGCTATTGCCGCTTTTTCTTGTTGGTGGCAGCTACTGTGAAGCCAGAAGCTGGTTATTCAGTGACGTTTTGCAGTAGGGCCATAGAAAAGTTTTAATTTAGGGAGTGACCTGACCCAGCAGCCCTGAGGCAGTGCTCTCTTTCTCCATACTTACCTTTCAGTCTCAGTCACTTCATGGACTAGCCACACTGCAGAGGCAGCATATCATAATGTTCACTCCCATAAAACAGACACAGTATTCCGGCTGTTGCGGGAGTCCCTGGATGAAATGACTTGGCTGGTGCTAGGCAGAAAGTCAGAGCAAATCTTGATGTCAGCTTTCTGGTTTTAAGAACTATAGACAGCATAGTTTATTGCTCTTTAGGTTCTCTGGGCTACTGGACCACCAACGGATATCAGTAAAAAGTGAGAGCATCAGTAGTTACTAGTCAGTACAGGTTCTGTAAGGAAATGCCTTCCATTTCTCCTTAGCTGGAAAGATGGCAGCCCCCATATTGTTTGCCTTCAAGATGCAAACGATGTCAAGTAAGGGGAAATGGAGATCTTGAGAACTCCTTCTGGGTAATGGAAGATTTAATCAGGGGGAAAACCTGAGATGGGAAACTCACTCAGTGTAAACTTCAGAGAGTTATATAATACGCTATAGGAGCCAAACTCCTTCTGAACTGGTTCCCTGCAGGCCAGGATTCATACAGCTCAATAAGAGCATCTGTAATCAATCCATCTTGCCAGAAAATTCATCCCAAATGGTGCAAAATACCTTGTGTCACTCCCTCTGAGTTCTCTTATCTGTCACTTTATCACTCCCCCTGCTCAGGGAAGAATATAGTTCCCATTCATATCCATTAGCCATGTGGTTAAGACGTCGGCACTGTATGTGTATTGTGGCATGTTGTATGTATTGGCCAAGATAGGAAAACTGTATTTCTGTTTCTCCAGCTCTACAAACCATACCCAGAATCAAATACTCCATCAAAACCCTATATTCACTTCACCCATTAGGAAATTTCCTTCCCAGCCAAATACCTTGTTAGTGGTGGCCTCCATTCAACCCAAAAGCAGTTTTTGATTGAACAAAGACGGCACTTATGCAGCTTCAGCATTGTGGTGAAAATTCCTAAGCAAATACCAGCCTCCTTTTTGTTTTGTTTTTATTTTAAACATTTCTTCCTTATTCCTCCCTGCTTCACATGCAAGAGAGAGGCCTGTACCATTGTGGAGATTTATTGCATTGCAAAATGTTGTGGCCCTTGTGGTTAGAAACAAGAAAAAAATGCCCCGGAATGGATGTGGCTAACCATCTATTGGAACCAGGGTCTGTGCTAACCTGAGCAGTCACAGGGAAAACTATCTAACAAGGATACTAAACAACTCCAGACAGATCTTGCATCTCTCCTTCATTCGCTTCCCGTTCCACCCCACACATACACACTGCCTACATGCGACTTCCGAAAGGAGGGTCATTAGCCCAGCAGCTGTTTGCTTTCACTGGGTTTGTGCTTGTAAAACTCCAGCCCACAGTGTTAAGAGCTTCTTTTCAGTGGTATGGTTGCTTCCCTGGCAGCGGTCTATGACCTAAGCAATGCATTCCCAAGCACACACAAACACTGTATAATGGACTGAAAGGGTAGTAGCAGAATGGTGTTTTTGTCTCCACTGGTTCCCACGAGAAGGGAGGGCTTATTTGTTATTTATCAGATGCTTTAGATGGGTGTACAGTACTGTACAGATACACAGTGTCTGACTCTGGAACGTGCCTACAGGCATCTTCATGTTCCATTGACCCCCGCCTTTTGGAGAATCAAGTCCATTGAAGACAATCCCATCCAGAAAATCAATAGACCTGACATTGCCTGCTAGTGAGCACCTCCTGCAAGGTGCAGTGCATCCTCCACTCCCATTAATTTGGAAACCAATTGATTGGCAAACGAGGAAAGTTGAGGGTATTCACCATCTGGTAGGAGGTGCTGAGCACCTGGAATTGTGGTCCTTGCTTCTAATTGTCTGCGTAAGTAGTATGATGAATAAAAGCCTGCCAAACTGGACCCATTAGCAGGTGTAGGAGTGACAACAGAGGGTGCATGAGCAGAAATCAATGATGGTTAGCTAACTAAAAGGAATGAGTATTGAGCCAAATTCTCCTCCTTTCAATTAAAGAGGAGCTGAAACAAGAAGTGATCAGCAAAAGAAACAAGGAGTCTGGTGGCACTTTTAAAGACTAATGCATTTATTTATCACATGAACTTTTGTGGGTAAAATCCCACTTCACCAGATGTCTGATGAAGTGGGATTTTACCCAGGAAAACTCATGCAATAAATAAATGTGCTTGTCTTTAAAAATGCCACCAGACTCCTTTTGCTTAACTAGACTAATATGGCTACTCTCAAGAAATGATTAGGGCATTCACAAACTTGCTGTTGTTCATCAGAATAGGTAGTATAGCTTTCCGCGTCCAGGCACCCCCTACCCCAATCCCCCAAAAGTGACCAAGAATGGAAAAAGATAGCATCCTGCGAACCAACTGGTCTTCTGTTGAGTGTTGGTTGTGTGAATGATTTCCAGGCCCCTTGTATAGATGCTGAGCACTTGAAATTCTCATGAAAGTCTAGTGGGAGTTACATAGATGGTAAAGCATCCCTCTTGATTTGACCATTAATGCATGAAAAGCAAGGGCCTAGGAATCCAATCCTGCTCACAAGGTGAGTTTCTGGTTTCGAGTCTGTGCCAACTCCTACTTACATGAAGGGAATGGCTCAAAACCTTGCAGAGCCAGGTCCTGTTGTCTATGGCTAGCAGGCACATGTGCGTTCCCACACAAGGTGTAACCTTGTAGCAATCCCCATGATGGACCTCTCTTGAGCACAGACACATGGTCCTGTGCAGTCCTACCAATAGACCTCTGCAGATAGGGATAAGATCACTGAAATAATTTTTCCATCTCATTAACCAAGATGGCTGCCATTAGAGTTCTTCCATTGGATAAGGAGCTCATGTATCCTATTAGTTTAAAAATAAAAATAAATAAACAAAAAAAACCCACATCTGCTGACAGCAAGTGAAACTGATGCACATTTGGAGAGGAACATGCATTCTTAAATGACATAATAAAATATCTGTTGAGTAGGGCTTTTAGTTTAAAAGATATCCCATTGTCCCTTGGGTTGAAAAACTTGAAAGCATATACTTTTTCAACCTGCAAGACATTACTTTTCTACTGTAAACCTCACCTCTCATTAATGAACAGTGTGTGCATAAGTGGATAAATAATTGCACGTTTGACTGCATATAGAATGTAGTTCTGAGACCTAAACTTAATCTTAGAAGCACTTAGTACAATAGTGTGAACCAGATGACGGTATAGTCCCTTAGGAGAAGATAATGCAATAATGCAGATCTTCTGTCATGAGAAGAAGCAGAGTTCTAAGAGGAGGATAAATCTCATATTTAGGCATGGTGCCTAGGCATTAAGTTTCCTTTCTTAAGTGAATAGTTTAAGTAATATTTATTTTGTGAGGTAATCTTATTTCCTCTCAGAAACCAAGCTCTTGGCCTAGTGGTGCTTTTATTGTTACATTATTCTAGTTTGCCTTCTCCACCATTTTCTTTTCTGATCAGTCAAAGGCCCTGAACGTAACGGAGGCCTACTATGGATTTCAAAGTCACCAGGAGTGCCCATCTTCTTCTTAAGTCATATTTAGCTAATTCTTGCCATGTTTTCCTTCCAGCTTTATCCATATTTTTCTTTCACGTTTTATTTTGACAAGACTCAACTCACTGAATTGTAATGAACCTTCGTAGTCAATTCCTATTGTATGCAGCACTTGGTTACTAAAATGGGCAAGATTTAAAAAAAATATTAGAAACTGATAGACTGACATTTCACATTAGGTATGTGTTGTGTAAATAGTTTTTTCTGATTTTTCCTCCTAAGTCTGTGAGTCATCTCTTCCATTGGTGTAACTCCATTAGTATTAATAGAGTCAAGCCAGTTTATACCAGCTAAGAATCTGACCACGAGTGTGACACCCCCCCATATACTTTCCACTATGAATCACATTAATGGGAGTTTTTTTCATAGTCTCTTGCTAATCACTGGGCTTTAAAAGCACTGCCAACAGAGGTATTAAAATATCGGTAGTTAAATACTCAGACCCCTATGTTATATCTAAAAGAAGGATGTCTAAGTTCCCAAATGTCTGTTTATAAGGGAGATTTGCCCAGGATTAAGCTTGTGAGCTTGCGTGACTTACATGGTAATTAATTTTAATACAAGCATCTCGGTGTATTTGCAAAGCTGTAAAAATCTTATTATACCAAAGCACCAAATCATGCCTTTAGATACACTCGCTGCAGTCAGCACTTTGTGAAAAATGTTGCATCCACTCTGACCAAATATTGGTCTAACTGTATGCCCAGGATGAATTTCAGTAGCAAGGGAAGTGTGTCTCTGCTCAGAGTTTTTAATTTTTGGCCATATGCAAGACTGCAAGCACAAACTGGGTGGAATAAATGATATGTCAGTGAGAGATTGCACCCATGGAAGCGGAAGTCACTGGGATTTTTGCCATTGGCTTCCATGACAGCAGGGCTATATCTACATTAGAAGGTTCAAGTAAGTCGACTTAATAAGGTTGAATTAAAGTCGACTTTATTAAGTCAACTTAGAGTCCCCATTTGTTTAAGCTGACTTTATAAAGTCGACTTAAATGGCTCTACTGCCTTAAGTCAACTTTATTAAGTTGACTTTAATGGCCACGTTTTTTTAAGTTAATAAAGTAGACTTAAAGCAAGTGCTTAAGTCAACTTAATGAATTCCAAATGTGGCCTGGGAGATGCTTAAGTAGACTTAAGCCTCCAATGTAGTCATACGCCAGGATACTAGCGGCCTAGATAGGACCAATCACATGGCTAAGAATGATTCACACGAGTAAAGTATCAGGCCCCTAAGACTCCTTTCTGCAGTGATGCTGTCAGAAGACTGAGACCCTGTATCAGCAAAGCAGGTGGTAAGCTGACACTTCCACGCATTGTGAAAAATGAGAATCGCTTCATCCTTCCTCCCTCCATTTCTTTGTTTCACCCATCTGTTCTGTTTGTCTTTACTAAGATGATTACCTCTTTCGGGCAACTGTCTTTGCGCCCATATCTGGTCAGTGTCCAACATTTCTCCCCATCCTTTTCCTCCCTTCTCCGCATGCCCTCCCATCTCCTTCAATTAGGTGATACTGTAATACAAATGTTAAATAATTATGACGATTGCTTTAAAATAACTTGGGCATGGACTCAAAAGGTGTTGAGCTCCTACAGGGTAGGGGCTGGGAAACCTCCATTTCCCGTATGTCATAGGAGCATGCAATGCATTCAGATTCTCTCATGTTTAAGCACATTATTTGCTGTGAGCTTCTCTAGCACTCATCTCTAGTGAATGTCAGGTGCCCAAATGGACATAGATTTCCTGTGGGTTATAATTTATTGTCTTCACTCGTGAAAATTGATTTCGAGGGGACTACCAGTGCAAGTAAGGCCTGCAGGATTATGTCCTGTGTGTTTCTCTCTCCCCAGCTGGGCCTAAGGTTCTAAATCAAATGTAGTCAATTATTTTTTGTCAAGGTCCAAATTTCTTGGTCAAGATGTAGTCAAGGTCCAGACTCCAGAGGAGGAGAAGAAGAAGAAGAAGATGATGATGATGATGATGATGATGATTATTATTATTAACACAGTAAGATGATATTATGAAAAGACACTGTTCAAAAGTAGCTGGTTGTTCACATTTGACCCACCATCCACCTATAGTCTATCCCTGCTGTAGACCTTTCTCACAGAAGAAAGGACTACAGGAGTAGATCCAACTCTAGGCTCCACTTTGCTTTCATTTGTGGATTCCTCTGTGGTGAACACATCAAACAGAGCTTGGATTTTCCACTTCAAATCCCGTTAAGTCTTTCTTCCCCTCATCTACCATTGAACACAGATGGCACTGTGTCCCAGAGAAATATGGGAACAGTGTGGGTTTCAGATCTGGTGGAAAGAATCAGCCGTGGTGGATTTAGCTAATCCAAATGGGCAAAGTTCCTTTTTGTTCATAATCAAGCTCGACTGGCCAAATGCTCAATTTTCTTGCTAGACTGGATGTAGAAAAATAAAGGAATATTAATAATGCATATGAAAAGCATGCCATAAATTAACATTCCAAAGGTTATGTTTATAGCACGAGCATTTTGAGGTCTTTTGAGCTGAGGTCTTGCCCATGTGAAAGTTTCCCTGCTGTACTTTTCACTGGGATAGACCCCATCTTGAAAAAGTTAAATGATTTCCTAGTATTCAAGAGACGCAAAAACTCCAAGAATCCTGGCTATAGTTTCCTTTTCTTTTCTGCTCTGATGGGTGCTTGTTTGCTGAAACCCCAGATCTGGCTGTTAACTGGGAGCAAGCATTCAGAGGAAGCAACATCTATGCTGCCTCCATAATGTATGACTGTTTCAGGGTGTTTCCAAATTATGGCACAAATCCTGCTCTCCTAAAACTCCCAGTGAAATCCATGGACTCTTTGCCTGACTGGAATCCATGGTCCTAAGTGCAATTACTCAGTGGGACCCTGATATTGCACTCCTTTCTCAAGCAAAACATTAAATTGCATCAGTCGGTTTGGAAGGAGGGACAAGACTGAGCTAATCCTGTTAGGACTTAAACATGTGGATTAAGGGAGTGTATTAATACCAAATTTGCTGTTTAAAATACTCACCCATCCCATGGCCTCAGGAGAGCACCACATTTGGGATCCCAGATAAAGATCAGGGTTGTGGAGTGACTCCAGGAAGAACAGGGTAGTCCTGGCTTGCAACTATGTAGTCCTGGTTTACAACTAGAAAGAAAAGGCTCCAGAAGAGATAAACTTTGTATTTAAATATGTCTTTTAAAAAGTGGTTTCACAGCAGCTAAGGAAAATGATTTTAAAAATAATCTACCACTGAAGGACCAACTCTTTGACCATATTATCTAGTTTCTTTGGAGCTATTAGCATCAATATTGTGTGTGGGTCGCAGGGGGAAGTCACCTTGAAGCCAGAGTGTACAACCTTATCTGAGGGACGGAATGGAAATTACTCAACCTAACCAGGGCCCAAGGATGGAGACTGCAGGCAGCAGAGCCCAGTCAGCAGCTGCTAATCTAGGGCTTGCATTACCTCTTCACACCACTGTATGCACATAACAGTGACTCCCGGGGCTGAGCCAGACTCACCCCCAGCCAATCCCTTATTCCACACTTTGCTCAGGCCCTCACCATGCTGCTCTGGAAAACCACTGCAGATCACATACTTTGTGATGCAGAAGTCCTTGTGTTGACCCAGAAGATAATGGCTGACTAATAAAATGCCCATAAACAGAGAGGAAGGTGATGTTGGTTATGTCCATTTTCTTCCTTTGCTTTTTTTCTTTCTTCTTTAAAGATGCTACTCAGAGATTTCACAATACTTTTCTTTACTATGATTTTGTAAAGGGAACTACTGCTGTTATTGGAATAGTGCTTAGATGATCCAACTGAGATTGGGGTGAACTCTGCTAGTTTCTCTGCAAATACAAAGTTAAAGACAATCCCTGCCTGAAGGGACTGAAGTCTAAAAAGTCAAGACAGAGTGGAAGATAGAGGCGAAGCAGCTTGTCCACCATAAAAAAAAAGATCTGGGTCTAGAATCCAGGTTTCTTGAGTCCCTGGTTAAGCAGGAGCCACTGAACCATGCTGTCTATTTGAGAGACAGTGCTTAAACCATGCTAGTATAAATTAAAATATATATTCCAATGTTCTGGCATCCTTTGCTAAGTTTCAGTTCAAAACACAGCTTTATGGCTTCAATAAATGACCTTGAAAATAAAAAGAAACAAATAGATGTTTCTAATAGAAAAATCCCACCCTCCATTTATGATCCTTTTTATTGAACTAACTACAAATATAATTTAAAAAAGGCAAAGAGTCAGGGATCATTCTATAAGGCCAGGTCTGAGTCTTCATATGTGTTTTCCAGAGTCACGTGCAACGGAGAGGCAGTCTTGATTGGAGACCTCTGGGCTTGACAGCAATGCAAATATTAAACCAAGTTCCAAAGGGGCAGCCGTGTTAGTCCAGTTCAGTAAAATAAACAAGGAGTCTGTTGGCACTTACAGACTAAGAAATTTATTTATTGTAAGAGCTTTCATGGGAGAAAATGTCTTCATCCAGCCATGGGCAACAGCAGCAAGAGCATCTAGTAAGGCTGGGTGCTGATTCACACTTTTTAATTTAGTTTTGAGATAGCGATCTCAAAGGAAACAGTCTAACAATACTGATTACAAAGAGGCTTTGTCAATTAGAACAAAAAGACAGAGAGGATTGGATTTAACAGGGGCTGAACAATGTGTATACAATGGAGAAGAAAGAAGCCCTTTGAATGAATTAGTCAATAAAACAATCCCTGCCCCAACCCCCTTCTCCAGCTGACTTCTAGCATTCAGGAAAGCACACTATTTACTACTGCTAACTTCATGTGTTCAAAAATCATGAGTAAGGACCCCAAAACTCATGAGATTAGTTTTCTGGTCACAAGCTTTACCACACTATCTGAGATACCACAGTTATTTCCTTTCCTCAACACAGGGTTCTGTGCTGTAAATATTGGGCTCAGTCAGAAACCACAATGTGGCCTGTCCTTGTTGGCAAATATTGACTTTTTAATGGCAACCACAGTTGAACCACCTCAAAAGCGTCACAGAGACCTGTTCATGTTTGCTTGGCACTTGTCTATAAGAACAATGTCACACAAGATCAAACCGAATCCATGTGGTCCACTGCCCCCCTTCTGACGTTGCTTAACAGCAGATGGTTCAAAAGAAGATGAAAAAACCTATATAATGGGCAATTATGCATTAATGTAATTACTCTAATAACAGTGGTCTTCCCGATGGACATGTTCCCTGTCACGCAGAGAGAATCACTGATGTTTGATCTTACAACTGCATCAGCGACTCCTTTCTTCATCTTCACTGTTCGGGTTTTTTATCATCTTTAAAGTTGAGGGTCTGTCAGCGTGATGTTAGCTCCCACCCTACAGAATCAAAGTCACTTGCTACAGCATTCCCTGTGAGATCTTATTGCATGCTGTCAGACCCATTTATATTAACCCTACCTCTTAGATATTTTGGCATCTTATCAAAGGACTGGAGACATCAGAAAGATTTAATTTACAGTGACTAAGACCTAGTAACATAGGTCTCTTTTCTCTCTCACCACGTACTGTTCTGATAAACGTGCATTTCACCATAAAACCAATAAGTAGCCTCCATTTAGGTCTCAGCCGTAGCCTTTATAGTAGCCATGGTATGAACATCCCACTAAGTAAATACAGAAATATCTAAACTGCTAGGTGACCCTGGTTCTGTTTTGACCTGTCAAACTCAAGATCTGTTTGGGGAAAGTCTGCTCTGTGTTAGCAAGTAGCTGTTCAAACACAGATGCTGCCTATGTCAAGGAGTTTTCGAGTGTTTTTTTTTAACCTAGAAAGTACAGACAAATATTGATCCTCTATTGAGCTTAGAGAGGAGGGTTTGAGCAGCACAATGACATGAGATGGAGACTGAAAGGGTCTCAGAGCTCAGGAATTTAGGCCACTAAAGGGCATCTTATTTGCTGATCAGCCAAAGCTTGACATGCGTTTAATCCTTCTGGCCGATGTGGTCATGGAGGTTTAGCTTTAACCAATTTCTAATTAAAAATGTTTGCAGACAAGTGCTTTGTTTATCCAACATTAATTATAAATGGCTTTACTCTGATGAGGAGCAAGAAGCTTCTTGCGTGCCTTAACAAACTCTCACTGGGACCCAGCTTCCTTCGGAAGAGGCTATTAAGGATTTATTATAATGACACTTTTTGTGATATTATCTCAGGTCAGTGTGGCCTGGAGGGAACAGCATTTCCCCACGTATGTTCTGATTTTCATGGATTTATAACTCTCCTCCAACAATTCAGGCTGGCTGGGAGCTTGCCAGTTGCCATCTAAGTTCAAGGGTACGATTAACCCCCAGCTCCCCAGTGTAATTATGTTTAGGTCACACAAGTATAAAATAAAAACAAAGGGGTATTGGCCAATTTAAGATGCTTTCTGACATTTGTGTGACAAATGAAACATGGTGTGAAATGGCATGATGATGCCATAATTTTTAAAATTTGCCAAGTTTTAGCAAATGTATGCATGCAGCCTTGGGAAAGTCCAGAGCTATAAACATAGTTGCAGGTACAATAGCAGGTAAATGATTGCAAATAACTGGTCGTAGGAGCATAGGGTAATATTAGCTCTAATGTCTATTCTGTGAAAGTTCTTGCATGGCTCTCATGAGCGCTGTGGCTAAGGATCTCCTCATGGTGCAGCAATGCGTCAAATGTGTCAACTTCAGCATGGCTGTTTGTAGGCTCTGGAGTTTGCTAGCACAGCGCTCAATATAGCAGCGGTTCTCAACCACTGTGTCGGGACACAGTACTGTGTTGCCACATGGGGGTAATTGTGTCACGGAGAGCTGGAGAGATGGGTTGTTGTGTCCTGTAGGGTCACAATATGTCACCAAGTGTGTTGAGAACCACTGCAATATAGGCTTGAGGCCTTTTCTTGCTTTCTTGACTTCTCCATCACCCTCTTCCTTTACTGATTTGTTTCAGGGACAGCTGCGGAGAGCTGTGAACTCTCTTGCTTACTTCCCACTTGGCACCTACTCTTTATCTCAAGGTGACGTTTCCACCTAGTCAAAGGAAGTGGTCATTGTACTTCAAAAGTACCAAGATTTAAAGGAATGTGTCACAGATATTGGCAGATGTATCTGTACAAGTCTCAGATAGCTTGAATTGATCTAATTTGTCTGAATGCATATAAAACGGGATGCTGTCTTACCTAAATTATTTGTAAATACAGGATAAGCTTGTAGTCTGATGAGCATCTTCTAGCTGGTAAGGTTCATGTAATTACAGATAACTGGCAACCCTCAATAGAATATAGACCAATTCACATAGGATGGACCAGCTAATATTTCTTCTTGCCATCCCACACGGAGTTCATTGGTTCAGAAGCAAAAGTACTGTAAATATGGAACTTGTCGTATAAATGCTTCAAAAAATATGCTGGCAGTTTGAACCAAAATGACATTATGTTTTTTAACTGTGGTAATGAAATGTGTATAAGATTCAGTTCTCTGATCTTCACTAGAAACTGCTGAACTGAGTGTGCTAGCAGGAATGAGCACAGATCAGGAACATACATAAGAAAGGAGTAATAAAAGAGACTCTTTTAAAAAAAAGTCTTGGGATGAAGGATGGCACTGTGGTTAAAGAGCCAGGAAACTGGGAAATTTTCATCTCTGATTCCCTACATGACTTTGGAAAGTCATCAGGGCTATGTCTTCATTAGGACAAGTTAGTTCAAACTTGTCAATTCGAACTAATAAGTTTGAGGTTAGTTCAAAATAACCTCAAATTTATTAGTTCAAATTAACAATGTGGACTAGTTTAAACTAACTTTAGTTGAAACCAGTTCACTTTCTTAGTTCAAACCAACTGCCCTTAGGTCGAACTTAAGTTCAAACTAAGGGTTAGTGCTAGTCTCCATTGTACTTAGTTCGAACTAATGCTTGAACTAAGGACTTAGTTTGAACTAACCAACAGTAGTTACTAGTTCAAACTAAGCGCTCATTAGATCAAGCCAAGGAATTCCTTAGCTCAAACTAATGAAAGCCTGATGTAGACAGGTAAAAAGTTAGTTTGAATTAAGCCTCCTCAATTTGAACTAACTTGCCCGTGAAGACATAGCCTAAGTGTCTCTGTGTTTTAGTTTGTTATTGGTAAAATGGGAAGAAGAATATGTATTTCCTCCTCCTGTTGATTGTTTGTTTGTTTTAATTGTACCATGTCCCCTTCGGAACAGAGACTGTTGCTTCCTATAGGTATATATAGCAACTAACACAATGAGGACCTGATCTTAGATAGGACCTTTAGATAAGAGCTAAGTGAATAATTGATTTTGCAGTTCAGGGCGTGATCATAAAAATATGGAAAACATGCTTTGGGTTAAAGAGAAACTGATTTTTTAAATTTGTTTTAGGGACATTTTTGGATGTGTATGTGTGTGTGTATTTTAAATAACCAAATTTTAAAATGAAATACCATTCTGAAATGAAAAGGTCAAAAGCAAAATTTTGTGTATATGTATTTTTAAAGAATATCTTTTTCTGCTTTCCAGCAGAAACTACCCGCTGAATTTGAACCCAATTCATGAATGGTTTTGGTGCCCCAAAAGTTCATTTTGCAGCTAATATACTATTTTTCCAAATCACAACAACAAAAGTAAATGGACCCTTTCATTTAGATTGCATTTTATTAGGAAGTGAGTCATTTCCTTATGTTTCAATTTGTATCTGTTTCTTTCACAGCAAACTCACTTTATTTAGCGCATGTGACCATCCATGCTTGGATGCTAAGTGTGTTTTTTTCTGTTTTTAATGCACCCATCATGATGAGCACAAACTGGGAGAGAATTTGCTATGGTACTAGAAATAATTTGATATGTCTCAGAGCTTTTGTTTTGTTCTGACTCTGGCTGGCCATCAATTTGCATAAGGCTTTATTATTCAGTTCTGAAATTCCCTGGCGATTTTTAGAGAAAAGGTGTGCTCTACATTGGTGCCCTGTCTGCAATGAATATGACTGTGAAAGCCTGATTAATGCCAAATTATACTTAAGGGAAATCTTTACTTTCAATTCTGATATTGTAAATTACAGCACACTGAACAGAAAATTATTATGGTCCATCTGAAAATGCCTACCACTGTCATAGTGCTAGGAACCTTCAAAGGTTTGCATCAAGGGAATTGAGGAGATTAATTTCCATTATACATGCAATTTCCTTATTTAAAAAAAATAATTTAACTGATGCTGGAAAAGCTACTTTTCTTAAAGACATTCACATGAACTAAGGGCCGTGTGCTGCTGAGCTATTTTCAAGACTTGAATATTCCAAAATAAACTGAGTGGGAAGGACAGATTGGATCAGGGATTGGCAACTGCATGCTAGAATGATTGTCTGAACATCACTGGTTAAAATGAAGTGCTCCATTACAGACTGTGCACTGATGTCAGTGAAAGGCAGGAAGAATCAGGCTACAGATCAGTAATGGATGAACGTGAAGATCACCTGACTCTTCAGTGGCCTGTCATTATGTTTAATGATTTACTGCAGTGGCACCAAGGAGCCCCTAACAAGTTCAGGACTCTGTTAATCTAAGTGCCGTTCCCTGGCATAATGAAGGAGAGCCTTTGGCCTAAGGTGGTTATAATCAAAAGAGAAAAGGCAGATAAAGGGAGTGGGAACCGAGTAGTTGCTGATTGTTCATGGAAATCATTCAGATACTCAGAGGGTGACAGTTTGATTTTACAATCCAGAAAATGAGGCACAGGACCAGTGCTAATATCTTGATCCAAGAGTATTCTCCTCTTTGAAATGACTTGAGGTACTGTTAATTATCTGGGGCTTTCTGGAGTGTTGCCCATGTTACAAAAATAGCAACTGCCCTTTCACTCTGAAGTCTGCCCTACAGTAGGAAAATAACCTACTACTGACAAAGTGTGTTAACAAATTTTGTCATTGGACCGTCTCTGAGAGCAGTTGAGCTCCAGGACAGCACCAATCAGAAGAGACAGGGAGCTCAAGTGTCCTGTGGGATGTGCTTAGCACCTTGCAGAGTTAGGATCTACGTAAGGACAAACCATGATGACGATCAAAGGGCATAAGTTTCACCCCAGCTGGTTTCGGAGAGAAATTGACCCAACTAGATCCAGTGCCCACATTGAGCTAAGTGCGAATAACAGCCAGGCAGCAGAGAGGATGAAAAGTACATTCAATTTGAGTATTTCCTTCAGTGTTAGTGCTGCTAACACAAGCAAAGAGAAGTAGTTAAGGCCTAGAAAGCTTTGTCAGTAAAACTAGGGCTTCAAAGCCATCACTTTTATTTGATCTGATGGCATCCTTTGAGACTGGAGGTCTCGAACACTTTCCCTACAATTTTACAGGCTGGGAGCAAAGGTTTTGCCAAATCCACACTGCAATATCCAAGCGACTTGAAGGAAATCATTTCACATGCAACTCCATTGTACAACAAGTCTCTGGGCCCAAAGTTAGTGGTATTTCCTAAATCTTCTCCCTGTACCCCCACCACACACACACACACCTTCACTTCTCCCCTTCACTCATGCTGTGTCATTTCAAATGACAGTGAAAGACATGAAAGAAGATGCAATAGTACAATGTAAATATCTGCAGTCTCCTGGGGCATGTCTAACTCCCCCTAAATTTGGACTTCAATTTGAAGACAACTACTTTAGTGAGATCTAGGGACTTTTAAGTTTGCACCTTCAGTGTCCACATGGGGGAGTTACAGTGTAGCATTTTGCTGTGCGCTGCATTTCACACCTTATAGTCCAAATAACCCTTAAATTTAAGCGTAAACTTGATCTTTAAATACATTTGAGTGCGAATCTCAGGCAAGAGACCTGATGAATAGCTCTGAAATTCAGTGGTGTGGGATATACCTGAACCTGTAATTTGTGAACTTCAGTAGCTTCATAACATGAGGTTGGTTTGGAATAGCAACCAAATGTTGGGATGCTTATCCATGTGCTGCTAGGTAGAGAAGGGCCCGAATCGAAACCAGAGTCCCAACAATCTCAACTTCGGGGAATGTTTTGCATTTTGGGTGCAAGTGCTTATTCAAACTCTTCAGTGCTGCAAAACCGAGATGGCAATCTTGCAGGGATAAAAACATTTAGCATTTTTACAGTGCTCAACTTCATATAGACCTTAACAAATATATCCTCATGACACTCCTATGGAGTTTGTTGCTGTTCAAATACATTCCCACCACACACTACAAAGTTTAATTGATTCTCCAAAACCTAGGAACAGGTGCTACATATTAATGAGCACCATCTACTGTGCACCTTATGTTAACTGTTTACATATGCAGATATTTCTCATTTAGATTTTAGACCGTCCTCATGCACTGGTTTTTTTTCCTTTAAAGGAAACTAAGTGATTTCAATAAATGAAGTAGTCTTTAAATAATTAGGCAACATATTTGCTTTTCCACTTTGCGTGATTGAATCTTAGCTCCTTCCTTCTCCTGCCATTTGCCTTCTGGAGATTTTTTGTGCTATTATATTTTTTGTCAACACATTTGCCAGACCCTAAGCTTTGATGGTAAAAGTCACTGTCAATGTTCTATGTAGAAAGCATCCATGTAATAGTAGGCATGGCTCATTATTCCTATTTTACAGATGTGATAACCGATTCAGAGGGCAGTGCCTTGCCCAAGATCAGACGTAGAATAAGTGGCAGAAGTGGACGTACAGCTCAGGACTAGCTGGGTATATAATGGATTCTTGTTTTTTATTTACTGAAATTCTGTTGACTGGGGGAAGTTTAGGGTTGAAAAGTAAAAAAAAAAAAAAAAAAAAGAAAGAAAGAAAAAAAAAAGAAGAAAATTGACCAAACATTTAATTTCAGTTATGAGCATTTTAAATGTGTTAAAAATAAAATGGAAGAAAAAAATTGAAATAAAAAGTTGTTTTGAATTGGAAAAAGAAAAAAAACCAAAACATTTAATTTAAAAATGTCCAGACAAAACATTTAGATTCTTTTGGATTCTTTTTTTCACAAGAAGATTCAGCAAAATTGGCATGAATTCAAGAAAAATTTCTGTGTTGTTGAATCTGCATTTTCACCAAGAAAAACATGTGGTCAAAAATATTCATCTAAGTCTACTCAGATCTCCCTTATTGCTAACCACGTCTCTTCAGACCATCGTGGTGATTTCCAAGAAGATTGCTAGAAACTTCTGCTTCTGGCCAAAGCTAGGTGTAAGCAAACTTTTTAGCAGCTTTCAGTCAGTACCAGAGAGTGTAGAAAATCACAAAAATTAAAAAAACAAGGGGTGGAGAAAAATAGTTTTTCAAAACATTTCAGTACTCTCCAAAAGATCCAGCTATAGGAATAAGTGCGGATTTGTTCTGGGAGAAGATTGTGGTTGTTTTGTTTTCAGTGTGCTTGATACTAAAGTCAGTTGTTTCTTTCTTGGGACATCCCGACTACACCCCCCCACTCCGATCAAGGTCTTTAATTGTCTGGTGGTATCATAAAGTGGTCATATAAAGGGTAGTGACATAAAAGGTGGAAACAGTTTGGGTTCCATGTGTGTAGATGACATGTCTATAACTGAACAGCCCTTCAAATCTCAGGAAAATGCTTTTCTCTATGCCCATTTCTGCTACATGCAAGCAAAGAAATCACACAGGTAGATCAAATTTATGAAGTTGCCTGTCGATGTGTCATCGTGGTTAATAAAAAAAATTAGCCTGCAGTGTGTTAGCACATATTTCACTTTTGTCGCAGTGTAATAATGAACCTTCTATCAAAGTCTGCGATGCCAGATGAGTTTTATATGCCCCATTTCCTATGTGTTTAGAACAGTGGAACCAATTTATAATATAATGATTTTTCCATGTATAATTTCTTTCCGATGAATTCCATAATGTGAAGTTTTTACTGTGACCAGGGCTAAAGGCAGCCTCATAAAGGATATGAAAAGGGAACTGGTTAAAGTGTCTCATAAAAAAACGTTTTGAGCGATTTGCTAGGAATTCTTTACAGGCTAGATTGTCTTGTGGAGTTCAGTTAATAGCAAGGGCACTCCCTCTTTACATTGCCTGCATAGGTTACATCCAACTAGGTCCTTGCATGGAGGAGATAAAGGGCTTTTTTCCTCTTTACTCCTTCCCAGGAACAGATAGGTGTGGAGTAGGTGGCCATGGATAGGAGAAACACAGATCATTGGGTCCACCCATTCACTGACCAGTGGTTAGGTGAGAGGGGTTAGGAAATTACTTTTGGGGCAAGTCAGTTCTCTACCTTCCAGAGTGCAAGGAAAGCAAGGCAAGAATTACAAGTCATATTCCCTTCTGATGCTTTTCCTGGAGAGGCAAAATTTACACTTCAAGGCACTTGCTCCCACCATCTATTCTAATTACCCAAAGCTTTCCAAGCAGACTTGTTTCTCCTGTCTCTCCCCTTCAGTGCCTGCTTCTTTGTGTGCTACAATGAAACCCTTGGAATAAAGCTCTCAATTCAAGGCAGTCAGAAATTGCCATTTCACTTTAGAAGCTTGATCTTGTCTCCATTTAAGTCATGGCAAACAGGTGCTTTTCAGATGATGCCTTTCTTTTGCCTGGACTCCTATCAGCTTTTGTGGAGAAGGGGGATACAATGAGGAAGATATGGTGGGAGAGAGAGGAGAAGAAGCACAAGGAAGACCTGGCCTTAGAAAGACCAGATTCATAAATTTCTGGCATTATCTCTGTCGATCTCTGAACTTCATAGTTACCCAGGATCATTTCCTCCAATGGATCCAATGCCAGGTATTGAATTATGAGGTCACAGCCTGCTGAATCTTAATTTATTTTATTTTTTTAATAAACTTGCCTGTGTTTTGCTAAACTGAAATGAATTTAAAAGGCACCGAGTCTCTCCCAGCCCAACTCCTCAAGCCAATATGGCTGCATATCAAAAGTCATTTAAGCCGCAATATATCCTGCCAGTTGAGTAATCTAAGTAGTTTAGCATCCGGGGAAAACTGTCCATTACATAGATCTGATGAGCCACAATTGGCCAACTTTCATAATTCCATGGAAAAACCAGGGTGGGGAACAGGAATATGTCAATTATAGCTGACTCTGACATTCACCATTTCTGATTTATGTAGATTTACCTTGGGGTAGGTGGCAGTGAGTAGTGAGGAGTAACAAAGCACCTGCTTTCCTTTTCTAAAGTTTTCTAATTAGATGAAGGGAAAACAATCAAGACCCTAGAAGCTGAATTTTATGCGTGCACGCACTACACACACACACACACACACACACACACACACACACACACACACACAATCAACTTTATTCTACAACACTGACTGCAAACTGATTTAAATTCTCTTTTCCACAGAACAAAGTTGAAAACAACTTTAAAGAATAGTTGAAAATCTATGCAAAGTGTAAGTAAAGGCACAATTATTTTAAAAAAATATGAAACAGCCTATTCCATTACATTCAAGGGCAGATGTGGTCACCACAGCTCTATAAAATCAGCACCTTCTAAATTCATATATCTACTGTCTGGGAATATTATTAGATTTCCGGAGTAGGTACTTTATTTCTGAAAAGTCTTTACTAGAGATTAGCACGGTGTAGGTTTGAGGATAACTTTTCTACTGAGTTGGGTAAGTTATACAAATCAATTTTCCCCTTTCATAGCCTCACAGTCAATTCAAAATGCTTGTGTTGTTTGGCTTTATGAGATGATAGGTCATGCATGAGAATTAAGGGTACATTCTGTTTGCTAACCAGTGACAGACACTACAGCAAACCCAGTTAGTGAGCTGCCTTCTCCTGTCCCCATCTGGGTTTGCTTCCCCCACATCTCTGCGGGCAGCCGATCTTTTTAAGCAATAGGTCTCTTCTGTGGAGGTTACCAACTGGATCTGTGGTAGGTTTCGACTAGAAATTGCTTGTTCCCTAAAACAGGGTGTGGATAAAATTGGCTCACAGCTAAGCACCAGCAAGTTTATTTTTGGTCACCAGTGGGTGCTCCTCCATTACATTTCTGCAGTGGAGCTAGGCGATGGGCTACTAAAACTGATTCCCATGGTGACCAGAAACAGATTTGTCAAGGCCTGCCCTTGGATAGCGCATCTCAAATGTTTTGATACCAGTGACTGGCTTGCTGCCTTCCTAAACTGATTCAGATAGATCTCAGCAACCATTGCTGGTCCATGGACCAATCATTGAGGAACACTGCCCTAGAGTATGCTTGTTGGTCTGCACAGGGGACCTGGTCTTATTAGCGTCAGTTGCATCTTACATAGACAATGAAGCATGTTGGAGATGTGTGAGCACTGGTCTAAGAATCAGAAGACAGGGTTATTACTTTGAGCTCTGCCAGTAGTCTTGGAGACGCCTCATCGCAAGTTGCTGAGATTCAGTTTCCCCTCCCATGCAGCGCTGAGCACAGCAGGGCCTTCACGTGCTAACGTTGGTGACCATTTGGAAAGTGTTAAAGAGGACTTTCCCAATTTTGGATAGATAGGGATTCTCTGTCTCGTGCCCATTCTGGCTATACCGGTCAGACCTGGGTTAACCATGGCTGAACTGAGTGTGCCTTTTTGCTCTGTCTTACGTAACATACAGCAATAATTCGATGCTTTGTATTACCAGCTTTGGTTGTGGTTTTTAAAAAGATGTTGGCCTCCGTTGGCCCAGCAGCCAAAATGGTTATGGGGGGTTCTATACTCAGGATACACTGGAAAGGGTCTGACCCAGCTAGCATGCAAAAAATAGAAGCTTAATCATGACAGCGGGTGGGATTAGCCACCCCACCTACAATCCCATTTAAGGCCATAAGTATATTCTTGGCACTAGCTACCCCCCCCCCCCACTCCTTGTTTGCACCACCAACAGCTCCATTTCTGTTTTTAGTGTGCTGAGACTGATCCAGCTACCACTTGGATGTCTCCTCAAGCTGGAACTTCGACCTGACAGCGCTAGTAAAGACATATCAATGGCCTGATTCTCAGAGCTGCTGTGCATCCAGACCCAGATCCTCAAAGGTATTTAGGTGCCTAACTCCCACTGGAATCAGTAGGAGTTAGGTGCCTAAATACCTTTGAGGATCCAAGCCCTAGTTCTCACATGTCAGCTAGTCTCCTTGAATGTGCCCACATTAATTTGCACCTCCAAAATTGTGCCACAATTGCTTCCTGGTCCACAATTTACAGGCATAATGTTAGAAGCCACTTTTCAAATTCAGGCCTTTTCCCATTAAATCATCCCCCTCTCCCGTGTGCTTTTGGTTTGTGGCATGCTAGGTTGATGCCCAGGAAATGGAGAAAATGACATTGGGTGTGTTTGTGTGTGCTTGCAATATTTTTAATATGAAACTAGTTGCCACTTAATTATAAAAAAAGGCAAAAGACCTCCATTCAGAGTGCTGCTTGGGATTTATGGGTCTCAGCGCTCCCAGGCATACGTAACAGTCCTGCTGTAACACCCTGGTGACTAGCATTCCTCTTTAATTTAATTTCCTTATATAAATAGCTTCATTAAGGATCAGTTATACAGGCTGAGAAAATAGTATTTGAACAGGTAAGACTAAGTCTTGAGGGGTATCTCCACTACTGTTACAATTGTGAGCTTGTCTACTGCCCAGGCAGACTCCAACAATGACCTCTCCCACCACATGAAACTTGGAGTTACTCCAAAGAAGTCAGAGGAGTTGCACCAGGGCAAAGTCAGAATCTGCTTTATCTTTGCTTCCCCATGATCTTCATCCAGAATAATAGCCAAACAGAAAGGGTACTCCAGTGCTAACTTGAGCTATGTGCGACATGGGTTTAATTCCTGCTTTTCTGCAAGCATCCTGCATGACCCTGGGAAAATCACTGAGTTTCTTTCTGTGCCTCAGTTCCCAAATTTCCAGAGAGGTAGATGTGTTAATTTAGTTCAGCAAAACAAACAATGAGTCCTGTGGAACTTTTTAAAGACTAATAAATTTAT
Organism: Podocnemis expansa; assembly: GCA_007922195.1. NCBI lineage: Eukaryota > Metazoa > Chordata > Testudines > Podocnemididae > Podocnemis > Podocnemis expansa. The sequence goes on along the minus strand of ML682035.1, from coordinate 6,833,783 downwards.
TTATCGTATGAGCTTTCATGGGAGAAAATCCTGCATTGATTTTCTGTAACATCTGACCTGATCCTGTAACTTACATGTCCCTGCATTTATTTCCCTCCCATTCTGTAAGTTACCCATCTTCAAAACATCTGACAAAGTGGGATTTTCTCCCATGAAAGCTCATGCAATAAATAAATTTGTTAGTCTTTAAAAGTGTCACAGGACTCCTTGTTCATTTTTCAGTTCCCAATTTGTACATAGAGGGTGATGATGCCCTACCTCTCAGGGGTGCCATGAAGGCAAATACATTGAAGACGGAGGTGCACAGATCTAAATACGTTGGATAGAATGGTGCCATCCTGGGTGTGCCTCTGATCTCCCTGTGGTTTAGACAGATCCTTTTGCGGTTTTCTTCTCCCTCTGTTCATTGTCTCTTTGTCCTCTCTTATCTTATCATGGGCTAAGAAGACAAGTTCTCTAGGGTTGTACCTGTCTTTTTTTTTCTTTATGTGGGTACATGCCTTATTTGGTAATTAATTGATCTTTGACTACTAGCGATAAATACACTCAGTGGCCTGTGATGGGATGTTAGATTAGGTGGGCTCTGAGTTACTATAGAGAATTCTTTCTGGATGTTTGACTGATGAGTCTTGCCCACATGCTCAGGGTTTAACTGGTTTCCATATTAGTCTTTGGGAAGGAATTTTTCCCCAGGGTAGATTGGCAGAGGCCCTGGAGCATGGGAGGGGGGATGTCACCTTCTACTAAAGCCTGGGTGACTTGCTGGTGGATATCTCTTGAAGTCTTTAAGACATGGCTTGAGGACTTCCATAAATTAGTCCCCTAGGTTAGGAATTTATTACAGGAGTGGGTGGGTGAGGTTCTGTGGCCTGTGTTGTGTGGGAGGTCAGGCTAGATGATCACAGTGGATCCTTCAGACCTTAAAGTCTATGTAGCGCCTAAAACAAAGAGACTCAGATCCCTGTTTTATGGGCTAAAATAACTGTGGGTGGATTTTTATAGCATTTAGATCTCAGTAGCCTGGTTCTCAGCTGAACTTCCAGTTCTCACAGATGTCCCTGATGGTTGCCTCTAGCCACTATTGTATTACCTGAAGTATGGAGTTAAAGCATCCATTTTCTTTCCCAAGTCAGTTCAGACCAGGAAGGCAAAATTACCAGAGCAATACTAATAATTAATTACAGACTCCAATCCCGGGTGGTCTTTTCCTACTATCACTTTAAGCTCCTGCTGATTGCATGAGACATAAATGAAATTGATGCCTGTAATTAAAAAAGGACCAACATATTGATCTTGCATTAGGCAGAGTTATTTCTTTCGCACGGCCCATTTATAAGCATTACACTCCTGCCAAAATCACAAACAGAAGCATAGTCAGGGAGATGGATATTGCTGATGGCTCTGACACATCCAAAACTTCTCCCCGAGATCATTCTGTTCTGTGTATATCTCAAGAGCTTAGTAGGACTTAATGGAGGATTAGACATATATAGACACATGGATCACAGAGTTATAATTGTTTTTATCCTATGGAATGTAAGGGCTATAAACTCTCATGCTGTAGGATGTAAGCCAACTGCTGACTGCCTGGTGTTAGGAAGAACCACTCCTTGTGGCGGTGTGATTGCATAATTACCCATTACCAGGGATTTATGCCTTTCTGGGAAGCATGCAGCACCGGTGACTCTCAGAAATAGGATATGGAGCTGGATGGCCCATAGGTCTGATCTGATATGGAGATTGCTACTCCCTTTAAATCAGTCCAAGAGCACTTCTCACATTTTTGCTTGGAGGTAGGAATGCCTTGCTGTTGGGGCATAATGCTTTACTTTACAGCCCTAGAAGGGACTGAATGATAATTAAGGTCTATCCCAGGAGTTTCCAGCCTTTTTAAGGCTGCGGACCCCTTTCTAACCAAGAAAAAACTTTGTGCCCCCCCCCAGGGTGCCTGGTGCCACCATGCAGCAGTGGTGCTGCTGTGGGTAGAATTTGGCCCATGCGAGGCAGAATCTGGCCCGGACTCCTCTCCCGCCAGGGAGCAAGAGCTGCAGCAGCTATGGCCCCCTACCCCTGACTGGGGAGCCGCCATAGCCCCAAACCCGTGCCAGGGAGTGGGGGCTATGGTGGCTATGGCCTCTTGCCCCTTGCCACCTGGTGTTCCCTGCCCATCGGCCTTTTCTTCACCCCGCCTTGCTGGTTCCCTGTCTCCAACCCCCCCAGGCCCCTTTCCCTCCCCTTAGCTGGCCACCAGAGCTGCTGACACCTGGCCATCCCCCGGCAACTCTCCCTGAGCATGCTCGGAGCATGCTCAGGGTGTGGGCGTCTTAAATACCCTTGCCTGGGGGAAGTTTCCTGCTGGCTGGAAGCCTGGGTCTCCGTGGCAACTGGAGACCCCAGTGGTATCTGGCCCCAGATCCCAGCCTGTCTGCAGCCTCCGTGGAGCCAGTCTGCGGCCCCCAGGAGTCCACGGACCCCAGGTTGGGAGCCACTGGTCTATGCTTTACTTTCTCTCCTTCTTTTCCTTTCTCTGGTGACTAGAATGAGATTCATTTTCATCCTTGGGCAAGTCAGGGACCAAACATTGACTCATATTTGCTCTATTCTATTGGTGCACTTCAGAAGTACAAGCAAATATTGCCCCTTCTCATAGAAGATATTTAACAGACTGGTAGTGTTTCCCCCTCTCACCCCCCCCCCACATTATTAGCACTGTTGGGGCAGAAATAAATGGTCTTTGCTGACACCCTAAGGAAAATGATTTCTTATCTCACCTGGATATAGTAGAGTGGTTCCCTTGTGGGAAAGAGGACCTAGGCTATGGGCTGAAGTATCCTGAGGGAGGAACACTTGAAGCAGCCAAGCATGCAAAGGAGTATTGAGTTGATCTTTGTCAACATGTGGTTGTTTCCTTTGTTGATAAACCCAAACCACAGAATGTCAATGAGTTTGGACTTCACGTGACATGCGAATTGTTTTTGTGGAACATGTTAGAGAAGTCATCTGCTCCCAAGGTAGAGATGTATAGGCTCTATTACTTTACCTTCTCTCCATTGCAGGATTTCTCCTTAAATTATAATTTCTAAGAGCGTTTTCCAGGTTTAAGGATCCAAGCAATGGTGTTTTCACCATTTCCTCTGGAAGCCTGTTAGGATGTTTTACCCTAAGATCTAACTTACATTTCCCTGTTCACTGGTTCATCTCATTACCCACTTTCTGCATGGCCCTGAGCAACAATTATTCCCAAGTAAGTACATTTCACCAATAAGCAGCCAACAGCAATCACGACTTCAGTCATGCATGTTTAATCTCCAGGGCATGGTGTTATTGTTCACTCTGTTTCGTGCTCCAGGAGGAAGTGAATGATTGACGATGGGCATAAATGCTTATGGGGTTAAGTCTTTAATGTGTCACCAGTTTTAATTGGTCCCATTCGGGCCTGGAGGGGTATGACAGATACTTGACAAGAACATTGCCCCATGCCCATTGCTAATCACTACTGGAAATCTGCCACCCCTATGCCTGTTTGCATAGCTGCGAGGGATGGGATAACTGTAAAGGCTATTTTCTCCATTAAATGTGACCATGCATCTCTGGTGGTCAAGGCAAATGCTCTGACTATTGGAATCTGCTATATTAAGTATTCATTCCCTTTCCAATGCCCTCTTGTGTCACGTCAGCTTTTTGTCTTACTAACCAGACATGATTTTAGCAGCTCTTTAGACCCTCCACTGAGACCCATTTGGGCCCAGATCCAGCAAAATGCTGAAGCAGGTGCTCCATTTTAGGCAGGAGTAGTCCCAGAGACTTTCTTGGGACTGTTCACATGCCTGATATTGCTTTGTTGGATCGTGGTCTACCTTTGCTCCCTCAAAATGAAATAAATAATGAATGAAAGCCTAGTTTCCGATTAACTTATGTATCTCTGAACTGGCAGCAGAGAAAGGACTGAGCTGCGTAACTCAGACAGAGATCTGGTTGTGGACCCTGAAGCGACAAGAGGTCAGAAATGTTCAGACCCTGTTTTAGTCCTGCTGTAACTGAGAGTGAATGAATGCACCCTTCTGTCACAAAATGTCACATTGAGCTTTGAGACTCTCTCAGAAGGTTAATTTTGCAGGGACACGTGTATGGTCTTCAGCTGATTTACTGATGTACTCTTCAGCAACTGAGATTTGGATTTGAACACCCTCCCCCCCCCCCAGCTCAAAATGAAACCGAGCCAAAACCACTGGATTCTGCCTGATTTTAGGTAAAAACCACTAAAATCCTCTTCATTTCCATCCCAAACCATATCTTGGCCCAGGCTCACCTGATAGTTACTCCAACTTCACCTATAACTCAGCTGAAAGGTTTATGAGTGTCACTGGACTGGCCTCAGTTTCAGGTTGGAACAAAACCTCTCCCCTGGACTGGGGTTTCCTTTTGCAGAGATCATATTGTGGATGAACTATTTCAGCTATAGAAAGTTGGGTAATTAAATCCCTTCTTTTGGTTTCAATGCATACAAATCATAGATTCCCTTCGTATTTGCTAAAAGATCATATTTTTAACCTAATTGAAGGCTATAAATCATAACCTAAACTAAACAAGAACAGCTGACTCTAGGCAACTATAAGGCAGCAGATGTGACAGCAAACTGGCTTTTCTGCCCAAACCTCTGTATTTAGGAAAATGCTGCAAAAATATGATAAATGAATTCCTCAGGTCATCCTTTGCTTTTGTATGCCAGCTGGGTGATATTCTTTGCTAGTGAGAGGTCCGAAACAACAGGACTTTGCCCAAATAAAAACTGATGAATGAAAAAAGAGAGGGGCCCATTACATGTTGGCGTCAGTAGCTCTAGATGGCCTATGGTGTTGGTATCATCAGAGATCATGATGTAGCCACTTGCATCATGGTGTTCATTGCATCACTGCTTCTCGTAAAGGCATTGGAACTCAATGGAAGAACAGCCCAAACGGTAACAAATTGTGAAAATTTCCAGAGGGGTATCCATGTTAGTCTGTGTACAGCAAAAACAAAGAGGGTCTGTGGCACCTTAAAGACTAACAAATATCTTCAGACATAAGCTTTCATGGGCTTCAGCCCAAGTAAGTTGAAGCCCACGAAACCTTTTGCCCGAAGAAATCTGTTAGATTTTAAGGTGCCACAAACTCTTGTTAGTTTTAGTAGTAAATTGTGTTTCATAAAAATAAGATCCAAAGATGTAGCCATGTTAGTCTAGTTCAGTAAAACAAACAAGCAAGGAGTCTTGTGGCAGTTAAAGACTAATAAGACTAAAAACGAGCAAACCAGACTCCTACAAACCCAAGCAGAATGCCTGAAGATTTTTTTCTTCTTTTCTCTCTCTCTCTCTCTTTTTAATCTATTCAAACCAAATGTCCTTATTCACTTTGAGTAAAATAGGAAAGCAGGTGAGTTAGAATCAACATCTTTTTTTAAATCCATTTATTAGAATGAGGCAGAAATAGCACAGGAAAATGGTCCTGTGGTACCCCTTTGGCCTGGAAAGATAAATGTCTCTCTTCCATCTGCATTGTTTTTGTCATGATAGCACCTCTCTGGAAGAAAATGACCTCCTCCTTCATAGTCAATGATGATTTATAGCCCTATTTAAGAAAAACAAATGTTCAAATTCATCAAGGAAAGGAAACATTTAATACTTTGGGAGTGGCAGTGTTTGGAGACTAGGCAAAGAAATGTTCAAGTGCAGTTCATTGTTCAGGAATGGCAGCAGTGACTTCTCACCAAAAAGGAATTATTTCCTATATCATGCAACATACAGAAATGTAAGGAAGGGAAGTGTTGCTACAAGGTCTGAGGAGATTTCTGTAGTCAGAAGGGTAATTCAAGCCTAGCCAACGTTAGCAGTAACCAGAAGTTGCTGGTAAGTGATGGCCGTACTGGGACGTGCTGTATAGAAGATCATCGCTGCAACTGATGCATAGGCACTCCCTGGAACCATTTTTATCTCTCTCAGGAAAAAGAGGTCTAGAGAAGGTGGACATTAGCACCTCCTGGAGACCAAAGAATCCTAGAATTGTGGACTTAGAAGGGACCACAAGGGTCATTTAGCTTAACTTCTGGCCAAGATGGACCTTCCATGTTGGAAATTAAGTATATCAGTGGGTAGCAGTAGTCAGGAAGCAGGGCTTTGCAGCCAAGCCAGCCTTTGGGGAACCTAAGGGGCACAGCTGAGCTGTAATAGGTAACGGCATTGTCTGATTGCTTGGAAAAGTCATCAGACCAGATTTTAAGTTCAGCCGCAGCAGCTCCTCAAGCATTTGCCCATGGTTTTGATAGCAATTGTGCCTGTGTGTTTAGGGCCCACTCAAGCCTGTGACCCAGCCCTTCTCCAGCCTTGCTTCATGCTGACTCCTAGCTCCTGACTCCGGCTGTGACCTGCACCTGTGGCTGTGACCTGTACCTGGCCTCTCATTTGGGCTGTTACCCTTAGGCTTTGATTCCTATCAACTCTTGCTCTGCCCATTGGGCCTGCCTCCTGATCCAACCACTAGTTATGACTGCCTACATCCTGGCCACATGACAGCAGCTCTTGAGGCTAGTTTGCCTTGCTGTTCTAAAACAGCAGGCAGGATTAACTTTAGCAGCATTCAGAGGCCCCAGCTGAGATCCATCATGCTAAGCCAGTAGTTCCCAGACTGTGGGTCGTGACCTCAAATAGGGTCACTTCATCAGCAGATGGGGTCACAGCAATTCTGAGTGTGCAGAGGACATCATTTTACAAAATGGCCTCCTCCACAAAGCGTGACCTGACAGTCACCACATATATGGGGTCAAAACAATGGTCTCCGGGCCTCTTGACCTTGGACTCATCGTTATGTGTCTGAAATTAAGCAGTCCAAAGGATGCCATTTGGTAAAGCAAAACAGCATCCCTCTTGTGGCATGACTTTACACGTACGGCACGTATGAGGTCACACTGCACGAAGGACACCATTGATAAACTGCAAATTCTATGCTGTCTGGGATAATGGGAAACAATACATCTGAAAATCGGGTCATGCAGGGAGAATGGCTGGGGACCTCTGTTCTGAGCATTGAACATGGTCATCAGAAGACACAATCTCTGTTCTGATGTGTTTATAATCTAACAAACAAAAGAAAGGCTAGATACATTACTGCCATCTCTATTTTACCATGGATTTGTTGAGGCTCAGAGACCCTAGTTTTTAAAGGTATTTAAACATTACTCAACTTGTAACTCATTTAAAACCAGAATCTAAATCCATCAACTGTCAATAATCCAGAGATTTCAACTTCGCATTTCTCACACCACCATCAAATCCACCTTAAAGAACAGAGAAGAGGGAAGACTATAAACAATTTCTAGAAGATTGCTTGAGTTTTTGCTTGATCTCTTGCAAATAAAAAATTGTTAAAACAACTATGACTTGCCTTTAAAAACAAAATAATCAGACTGAGGAAACAGTCTTTTACCCTGAGCCACATTAAAATACACCAGAATGGTGTGGTTATGTTTTCTCAAGTGACCCTGACATTTTCTGTGAAACTGGGAAGCAGAGCTTGCCAAATGTTCTCTGTATATTACACCAATGACATAAATAGTATGCTAGAAAGTGAGTCACTTTCATTCCTTTCTGTAAGTTCACCCATCTTCGAAGCATCTGAGGAAATGGGATTTTCTCCCATGAAAGCTCATGCAAAAAATAAATCGGTTAGTCTTAAAGTGTCATACAAAATGCCCATTGGCAAGTCAAGGGTGAAAGCTTGTAGCTCCCATTGGCTTAATTTTCTGATATATTTTTCACATGAGCTTTCGTGGGAGAAAATCCCACTTCGTCAGATGCTTTCTCCCACAAAAGCTCATGTGAAAAATAAATCTGTTAGTCTTTAAGAGGCACACGACTCCTTGGGGTTTTTTTTGCTGGACTAGACTAACACGGCTATCCCTTTGGAAATTAATTTTCCGAGCTGCTACACAGGGGTTTTACCTGTGTCAGTGTTGAATAAAAATGGAGAGAGCCTCAAACCTATAAAACTGTAGTCACGTGTGTAGTCTCTGCCTCTTCAGACTAATTATCTGCCAGACATAGGAACTGATCCTACACTTTTCACTTGAAGTCAGTGGGGGTTCTGCCTGAGTAAGAAGAGCCTAACAGGGTCCTGCATTGCTTAAGCCCAAGTTGTGTTCTAGATCTGACTGTGCAAACGCCAATATTTAAACTTGTTTCTCCTGTTTGAAGCAACAAACAAACCCCACATTAACTTCCTAATGACCCAACTCAAATTCAGGCTGAATGAGGTTTGAGAGGGAATTTTTATAGCTAAGCTATAAACTGGCCCCAGCCTCACAAGAAATAAAGAAGCAAGTTTATAAAGGAAACACTGACCCTGGGGCATCACTGGCCCCCCAAAACTCTTGGAGCCCAGGCCTGGCCCCTGGCCCCTGGGCCCAATCTGGCTCCCATGTTCCTGGCTGGGGAAAGGGCCAGATCAGTGGCCTGGCCCTGCATCCCTGACCAGGGTCGGGGCTGAATTGGGGTGCTGCTGCTGCAGCAGTGTACTCCACATCCACGGCCAAGGTTGGATCCAGAAGCTGGGGCACTGGCGCTGGGACTGGTGCTCATGCCCCGTGTCCAACTCCAGTGACACCCATGCACTGACCCCAACTGAACTTTAGCAATGCAAAAGCGCAGTGCAAGATCTGAACAGGAAATCTCAGCTGCTGTCATTCTTTAACCAGTACCCTGTACTTAGTCTCTGCTACAAAATGATGTAGTCACCCTATTTCCAATGCATTCATCATCACGATGCCTAAATCTTACCCTTCTAGTAAACAAAACTGAACGAATCTTTTTGCCCTTAGTCAGGGAAAAGTCCCTCTGAAGCAAAGTCCAAAGGACTGAGTCCTAAATGTGGTGGTACACGATGAAATTAAGGGTATTGTAATGACAGTCATGGCAAGAGGATCAGGGCCACATTGTGGTACGCTCTGAGAGATGGACTCTGTCCCAAAGATCTCACAATTGAAAGAGACAATGGACTGACAGTGGGACACATGGTCAGATGGTGTAAAACCAATAACTTCACTGACTTCACTTGAACTGAAGTCATTGGAGTAATAAGACCAGCTGAGGATCTGGCCTAAAAAAGATGGGGAGTAGAAATAATCAGACAAAAAGAGGCCTGAGTAAGAACAGACGTGAGTGGGTTGCTGGCGGGGGCTCATGCAAAAAATAAATCTGTTAGTCTTAAAGTGCCACACAACTCCTTGTTGTTTTTTTTTATTGGACTAGACTAACACAGCTATCCCTTTTGAAATTGCCATTTTGTATGAATATGGACCAAGTACATATTGTGTGAGGATTTCATCTACAGATTTTATCTTTCCTCCCTCTGTTGGGAGTATTATGTGCTATTTTTAATTGCTGATGGTGAATTTAGCACTGGTGGGGTGTAATAGTTAACTGCCTGGGAGACTGAAACTCTATTTATTATCCAGTCCCAAAATTGACAGCACAGACAGAAACAATTTATGTTCTTGAGGCCAATCCAAGGATGCTTCACCTGACCTAGAAGCACCATCTCTAGGGTGATTTGGATTCCAGATCCATTTAGTGCTCTGTCTACCACCTGTGTCTGTGCATCAGTTTGCCAAGTCAGCGTCATCTGATAGGTGCTAGCTTGACATGCACTAGACTCATAGATTTTGAGGCCAGAGGTGACTATTGTGGTTATATTATCTAATCTCTTGTATATTGCAGACCACAGAACTTCACACACACATACCGTCCCATTCTCTCTCTCTCTCCAGTAGTAGACCTCTAACCTTTGGCAGGAGTTACTGAACTCCACAAATCACAATTTAAAGACTTCAAATTATAGCAAATCCACTTTTCACTCTAGTTTGAACCGTCAAGTGACCCTGATCCATGCTGCAGATTCAGGTGGAAAACCACCTGAATTTCTGCCAACTGGAACTGAGTCCTCCAGATACGCCCAACTAAAGTGATCAGTTAGACCCAAAGCAAGTGAACAAGACACGCCAGCCGGACAGCTGGGAAAAATTCTCTATAGTCACTCAGAGCCCTCTAGGGTCATACCCCTGGCCATTGGGAATATTGGCGACTATCAGTCACAGATGGACCACATGCCACCGTAGACAATTTCATCATGCCATCCTCTCCCATCAATTTATCCAGCTCAGTTACATTGCCTAAACTTGTTAATGGATAGTTCATATCCATTTTTTCTGTGTGTGCCAACATCGTTACTTAACTTGAGATACTGCCCTTTGTCATTCTCTTGCTAATCCTCAGCAGACTGGAAAGCAGTGAAGATGCCTCTATCTTCCTGTTGTGGGCTGCTTCATTTCACAGATCTTAAACGACCTGAACTACAAAATTCAGACATGCTATAAAAAATTTAGCTTAGCTTTAGTCAGGAATGTTTTCCCCTCTTTGTTTTGTTTTGATTGTTGTTTCATGAAAGAAAAAAAGAGAACTAAAGTGTTTTCATTTTTATCAAAAAATTTCTTTGTGTGTTTTTAGGTTTCCCTCTGAAAAATCAGAAACTCTCAACCTCCCCAAATTCACTTTTCAGCTACCTAGAGCTGAAAAAATTAAGGAGACTAAAAAAGAAAATGAGTTTTTTTGGCTGAAAACATTCCATTTTTTCCTACAAAATTTGTCAGAATTGGACATTTCCTGTGCACATTTCTATTTTAATGGAAACATAATTTTGCCCTGGAAAAAGTTTTCAGCTGCACTGAGAGTGTTTGTTTCAGGTTCATCTCTAGGTAGCACTGACCAGGGGTGCGATTATGAAAGACAACTGTATTTGGGTTCAGAGACTGTGTTCATTGGTATGGACTTGGAAGATTGTGCTTGCTTTGGCTTCAGATGTGGAGATTTTCTTCCCAACCTCTCTGCTTACAGCCATAGAGCTTTGAGCACTGATTTCCTTTCTTCCTGTAAGTATCCTTTCATTCATATGCCAATTGCTAGCATTAATCTCTTCCCTGTGTTTTCTTTGAGATCAGAATTGGCAGCCAAATTTCCAGTCTCATCTGTGGTGTTTCTCTGTAAGTTTTTTGTACATTATTGCTTATCAGTGGTGACATCAAAGGCTGATGGCACCAGTCTATCATACATGTTCCTAAGGTATGTGTCTTGCTCTTTTCATCACCTAGAAAACATGTAGTACAAACAATATCAAATTGTATCTTTAAAAACCTTCTTTGCTTTGTCTAAAACTCCCCAGTTCTGGGCCACGTTCCACGCACAGTCACCGGGAGATCCCTCAATAGCTCAGGTCCTTGGGTAGTAGAAGTCAGTGGAACTCATCTGAAGTCCATGAAATCTAAGCTGATTGATGGAATCTCTATATTTAGCCCAATTATTTTTTAGAACTTAAAGAGAACTTACATAAACCACAGACATTCCTATAGTTAAATTAAGCAAAGGAAAATGTAGGTTGGATCCCAGGAAAATTTGCGTATCCACAAAATCCATGTGGAATGGAAGGGGTACAGCATTTGAGAATGTATTATTAGGAACTACGTTAATTCCTTTGTTAACCACATGCTGCATCTTCCAGGATGAAGAGCACAGTAAAAAGTTAGAAGGTTTCAAAAAGAATGCTGGTGGTGAACGTCAGCCACTTCATGGCAATTCTAATTCTAATTCTTGCTCAGTTAGTCTGGTATCCTCTCCTCCTTAGCTCTACTTCAGCTGAATGTGAATAACTGGTGAGCTTCCCTCTGTTTCAGCTCATGAAATATCCAAGCTCAAATCACGATTTCCTTACATTGATTTGGTAGTCGATGGCTCTGAACAGTTCTCTGGTGTTTATTCCTATTAGCTATGTGAGCTGTGATTGGTCAGATAAGTCATATGGCTTTGTTTCCATACCCCAGTCTGATAATTGAACAAACACTTCTGCAGATACTTCTGTGTAGGAATGCAGAATTTGTTTTCTATGGCATGTGTGCATGCAACTTTGTAAATCATTTTCCTTGAACATTTTCCTTGATCCCACAGTGCTACCTGGCTCAATATTAGCAAGCAGTCCTGTGGCACTTATACACTAACAAATTTATTTATTGCATGAGCTTTCATGGGAGAAAATCCTACTTCGTCAGACACTTTGAAGAAGGCGTCCTTGCTTATTCGGCTGAACTAGGCTAACAAGCTACCCCTTTGGAAGCTGGCCCAATATTGGAGCACTGTTCTGTTCATTTGTTCAATGGATAATTGTCTGCTCTTCAGTGCTTTCCCATGCACCACATCATCTGAATGTAGATGTGGCAGCAGCCAAATTTCCATCCCTTCTTAATGTTAGACCTAGTGACTAAGTCTTCCACATGTAATTTTGTCTGGTTAAGCCTGGACATCCAAATAATCCTTCAACTACAGCACTTTCCTCTACATTAGAAGGCCACTTCTTGGCTTTTGGCTTCTCTTCCAACTGTTCTTGCCTTTTCTGTGGTTGCCATTGTGTAGAGTGCGAGGTTTGCATCTTCTCATGAGCCCTAGTTTCCCTCTGTACTTAAATGGGAAGCCTTTTCTCATGCCCATCATTTTGTGCATCTGCTCTTTGAGCCAAAATGCTGTCATTCTGCTTCTTCTGTGTCCCATGGTCTCTTTTGCAGTCTTTGTGATGTCCATTCTGTTTCAGTCCTCTACTTGCCCTCTGATGCTAGCACTTGTAAGCACACTCAGCACCACAGCAAATCCATTGGAATCAGGGGGCTTGCACCAGAATAAAGCAAAATTGCGTGAATATGTTTAGCCTAAAACCTAAGCACAACTGTTCCTTACGAATGTGACATTGGGTTTGCTCGGCATTGTTCGTTTTATTAGAGTGGAATGTGTAGGAATTAGCTAGTGCCCATTTAAGTAGCGGGGAGCCCTTATGGGCTTGGCACTCACCATGTTGTATGTCATAGTCTCATGAGAGCAGCAGTAGATAAATAGCTAAATCTAACATGTTTGTTAATAGTTACAGAATCACTAATATGGTAGTAAATAAAGGTAACTGGGATCAAACTGCATATGTGGTTCCTTCACATTCTTTTTTTGTACAAAAAGCAGTGGACAAAACACTTGCCAGGTTCTCAAAATAACCTTTCATGCTCACTCCTGGCTCTGCACCAGGTACGTAATCATGTTTGGTAATAATGAACAGTGAGAAAGACTGGACTTTCTGTGCTTTATGAATTAAGGAAGAACATAAAACATGGCACAGTAACCTGCCACTAAAGGTACTTGGAAGGTACAGGAATACATCCTGGACCAGCCATCTAGGACATGACTATTTTTCCCAAAATTCTTTCCTTATGAATTATTTTTGCTGTGTATAATAACTACCAAAAAAGTGTGTTTTAGTTATCCATGCTGACCTTTTGAACTTCCAGGAGAACTGCAGATTTTCCAAGGCTCCTTGTAGGTCCTATTAATAATTATTCTACCCCACTGAGCACCAATGATTAGTTCAGGTCCTGTTTCACACTATAAAAAAAAGGGAAAAAAAAGTCCCTAGAGTTTCTGTATGTTTTTTTCTTCTTATGTTTACCTTTCCTTGACTATAGATCACGCCATTTTGTTAGCATGGAGCTTGGTCATGTTGACTTATGACCAAGCAGTGGCTCTGAAAAGTAAAGAGAGTGGCAAATTGGATGAAAGCAAAAAACAGGGAACATATATTGCAACAGGAGTGATGAGGGGTGAAGCAAGGGACACAGCTATACATTAGTACTCTGAAGCACAACTCATGCCTACATTTTCATTTCTGTTAGCAAAAATTTTTCTGAATAAATCTACTTTCCTGGCTGTGCTGTGTTAGTACTTAGTTTCATTAAAGAGCCTGGAGACACCCCAGTGGCTCGGCCTGAGATATATAATACTGCTAACACAGATTTGTTTCATAACCCACAAACTATTAAAAATATTAGTGTCCCCCTGGGAGTTCCTCTTAAAGATTCCCTTTCTTTTTCTCTCACTTTCAGATTGGGGCCGAGAGAGCCGGCAATAAAGCAAGGCAAGCTAGATTTATCCAGTTAAAAAAATAGATCCCAGGATATTTCAGTAATTCTGAAAGCTTTTATGGGTTGAATGTTGCTTTGTGTTCCAGTTTTTGCCCAATGTCAATAGCAATTGTGGAGAACTACTGAAGGAATGTGTGGGCATTTTGAAAGGTGGGTTTTACCTTTCTGTAGTGAGATTATATTTGGTTGGAAGTGAGTTTAGTTTAGGGCCTTTCAATTAGCTATACTAGACCCTTACAATGGAACTGGGAATGCTCCAGGGATACAGTTCCAAGATTTGAATTTTACCACAGAGTAAAACCTCACAGGAAACAGTCACTGAAAGAGACGTAATAACCCTGGGATGGCAGCTTGTAGAATGGGGAGAAAACCCACACTACTGATCGTGTCTGGGGTTCAAGATGTGAGCTTTGAAGAGTGAGCTTATCGAGACTCCCTTTCCCTTCTCTCTCTCGCTTTCTTTGACTTAACGACTCCTGGGCAATGTAGTCCAAGAGCCTGTTTGGATTTGTAGGTCTCTAATGCAAGGCATGCCAGAAAGGAAGGCAAGTTGCAATCAATCTCCTCTCTCTCATAACAGGAGAGACAGTTGAGGAATTTGGAGATGTTGGCCATCTCTTCTCGGTAGGTTGAGATCACCAGCTGATGTTTTCCTTTAAGCGCCAGACCTTTGCGGAGTGGGAGGCTTGGTGTTTGAGCCACCAGAGGAGAAGGCGGTCGTTGGGTTATCCACAGATGAGAAGCCCCCAAGGCCCTATTGCTTCTTTGTTTTTAAAACAGATGCAGCAGGTGTGGCATTTGGTGACTGCTGGTCTGGTACAGATCCTCAGCAGTGGTGTTTTCCCTGAGGGGTCTTTCTAGAGTTGAACGCTGACTGTCCCATGGACTCAGTGCCTCCTGCTCAGTTTGGGCCCAGCATCAATTCCCAGTGATGTAAAGGTGATTATAGGGCTGATATCAATGGGATGCAATTGGAAGATGAGAAAACTCTTGATTTGAGCCTTTTCCAACAGCTCTTTTTTTTTTTTGATTTCCCTCTTCCTCTGCCTGTATTTGGCTTATCCAGTCTGCCAGATTGCACTGGATGAGAGGTTTATTTGTTTTTTGTTTTGCTTTTTTTTAAGTTTTAAAAATTGCTTGCATGTTATTGCCTTGCATGGTGTCGCACATGGATGAAAGGCATAAGTAAGCTATTTTGGAGAGAACGTTTCTGTATCAGGTAAGGAACAAACCAAATCTTTATCCTGGAGATTCAAATAAGGGTGATGAACTTTCATCCTTTGGGCTTGTCTGCACTGGAGGCTCTGAGGTGATCGGTTCAGTGGGATTGATTGAGAAGGTCACAAAGACCCACTCAGTCAAAGGGAGATGGACTCTCCAGTTGACGCTATCAGTCCAGCTCCCTGAAGGGAGTTTGGCTGCAGTGACGAAATCATGTCTCCTGTCAACACAGTGCCATGAAGATGCCATGGGATGTCAGAATAAGTATCTTGATGAGAGATCCACAAACCACATAAACTTACATATCTCACACCGATCACTGCCTCCAGTGTAGACCAGCCTTTACTGTCTCTCACCTATGTGCTCCTGGGATCTCGTCAGGGTTAAAGGGGACTATTGAAATGGTAAAAGAGAAGCATGCCCTATCATATTTTGGTAGCATTTATAATTCCCCACTGAGATTAGGACTCCATTGGGCTAGGCTTTAACCTGCACATAGTACAAAATAACCCCTGCCCCAAAGTGCTTATAGTCCAAATAGATGATACAGGAAATCATTGGGGGAAAAAATTTATTATCCCCATTTAACAAAAGGGCAACTGAGGCACACACAAATTAAGTGATTTGCTTAAGGTCATGAAGGGAGTCTGAGACAGAACCAAGAGTTGAATTCAGAGCTCCTGAGTCCCAAACCCACTGTCATATCCACAAATCATCTGTTCTAGCTCTATGGGGAAAAGGAGGTCTGGAAATCACTCCCTGGATCCTTTTTCAGAGGGGTAGCCGTGCTAGTCTGTGTACAGCGAAAGCAGCAGGAGTCCTGTATAGACTAACAGATTTCTTCGGTATAAGCTTTCATAGGCTCCACCCACTCCATCAGAGGCCAGGATCCTGGTCTTCTCACCCAATATTTTAACTGATTTCAGTGAGAGTTTTGCATAAGACTGACAACATTTGACTCCACAGGATAAATCCCATTGTGAGATTTTCAGAGCAAGAATCAAGAGGTCTGGATAGCTTGAGGAAATGCCTGAAAAAACACCTGACCTTTGTAAACTGACTCTGAACCAAACTTTTTGATGTTTTTGAATGTCATTGACTGTAGACTGTTGTAATATTCCTCCAAATTTCGTACAATATCCTTGTATATGAGGGAAATACAGAAGCGCTGTCTGACACAGCAGAAACTACAATTAGGTGAAATTCGCTCTCCTTGTATCTCTTGTTCTGTTTCCATCAGACCAGCAGTTAACAACTGGCCGTGTCTCATTTTCAGACTGCGAGGCTGTTATTATGGAGGCCATGGGAGCTAAAAACATTCTCTGAAACACAACATATACAACAACATAGCCCATTTCTTTTGATTTCCTGATGGAAAACTAGTATATTGATTCTGTGCAGAATGTGTTAGATGACAGTGGCTTTATTTGTCTTCATTATAAGTAAGAAATAGATTTTGTGACATCTGCTTGAAGCCTTTGATTTCAATTGAATTTAACACATCTTTGAGGAGCTGGCCTCTGAGTAAGGTTATGTCAAAGTATGGCAGCAATTACTAAGGGAATATGACATCACAAAGCAACTGTTGTTTTATCGGCAGGTGTGGACATCACATCTTTACCATTGGACGGAATTCAAGCCCTTCCCTCTGTGAAGACAGCCTTTCCTCAATTACAAATTCAGCTCTAAATATGATTCAGACAAAGTCAACTCTGCACAGCTTGGAGCTAGAAAAGAGAAGCCAAATTTGTGTAGTGATTCCATATGTTAGAAGGTTCAGTCTAAAGCCTGCAGTGTAGCAGTTTGTTTCCTTCATAACACTTTGATCACTAAGAGACTCCTGCTTTCCTTTCTCTGGGCTGAGGCTATGGAACAAAGTAGGGATGGGATTATTAAAAAGTGAAACGTATTTCCTAAGAAATACAGTACCCTAGAAATGTTGAGATATAGCCAGGTGTTTTTTGTGTGTCCAAATCAATGTCTAATGCCCACCTTAAAGGCAACACTTGGAATTTCAAGTTGGTTTTGGTACTGGATTGCTGGATTTGAATGTATCCTATAATTTTTGGTTCTGGGTCAGGTTCAACATTGGAAGGAACCAAAAGATTTTGTCTCCAAAATGGCTGTTCTCTCAAGATCACCAAAACCTCACCATAATGCTCACCAAAGACTTCTAAGACCTCTTCAGGCAAATCTTAATCCTGTTTCAGCTTCTGCACACCTGGTCCTCATCCTACGCCTGTAAACCAGCCTCTGCGTTAATGGAGACGTGTAAAATTTTCATAATCTAATCCTGTATAAATTCAATCTTGGAAACCTTTTTCAGAATCCTGGAAAAAAGTGATGGCATAAGTAACTGACTTTGCCCCCACTCTCTACCTCCCCCAGTATGGCCCAACATAAACATAATCAGCAATATATCAACAGAACTATTGATACTAACTCTGTAACATATCAGTCTTTGGCTGGTGCTGGGATCACGTGACAGGTGGATTAGTTGGGGTCATTGCAGGATGTGGCATAACATATTAATTTCTTATGGTGTGGAACCATCATAACAGCTTGGTATATAGGACCTGATTCTGATCTCACTTACTCTGGTGTAAATCAGGAGCAGCTCCGTTGATGAAATTATCTATCATTGACGTGAGCAGGGAATCAGACTGAAGAGTTTTTAAAAAATGGTGGGAAACATACTAAATTGTTTTGAAAAATAATAAGAACTCAGAACAGAAGGAATTAACTTCCAAAGGGTGTAAAATTCGAGGGTGGCATCTACAATGAATTTTAATTGTCAAATGCAGGGAATATTGGAAACTCAAGATTTTACTCATTCCGCTGCAGCCAATATAGGGGACTATTCATAAAACATATAAAAAACCCCGAAGTTCTACTTGACATAAATCATCCCTACCAAGAGCAGGGAAATCCACAGTGAAAGTTTTATCACCCAGGTGCTAAGTGCACATGAAATAGTCTATAACATGCTCTTAAATAGATCAAAACAAGATAGAGAAAATCATGCATTTCAGAACATATTGAAGAAAACATTTTGCAAAAGAGAAAAAAACCCTCTGTTGGGCCTGAAGTTTCCACTGTAAATTCCTCATCCCTTGAGGTTAAGCTGTAGCCTGGAAAAATTCCCCAATGTTTTCTGTGCTAAGTGGCAGCTCTTTATACTGAGATGGGCTTATTGATTCTCATGTCACTCCTGCTGTTGTATTCACTGGAGCTGATAAAAAAAGTTAAAACTGTTGCTCCTGTATTCAGTGGAGCCGGTAAAAAAAATTAAAACTCCATTTACAGGAAAACTGGGAGTTTCACAAACACAAAAATAAATCTTCACAAAGAGTATCTGCTTTTTGAGGAAAACATTGAGTTTTCGGCAAACCCCAAAATTTTCAGTCCAGAAGGTTTTTTGGTGTTTAGGTAAAGAGCGTGCATTTATTTTCAATGAAGATTTGAAACTCTCTGTGGACAACACCAACCCTCACACACCATTTTTTCAACCAGTTCTTATGTTGTCATTCTCAGAAACCATAGGACATCTTTGATTATGCATTTTTAGAAAAAGGGTATTGAAACCAGCTGTACTGCAAGAAGAAAAAAGAAGTAAGCAAAGGGGATGGCATGCTCCATGTGGTAAAATCCTGACGTTCTTACTCTCAGTAGGAGTTTGGCTAGATAAAGACTGATTTCTGCTATTCTTATTAACCAAATCATACTAATTCATGTTACTAATCTCATTGTACTCAACTCTGACAACTCAACTCACCCATATTCCACTGCACTCATTTAAAATATGTTTTGGTGAAAGTCACCCCTCAACAGAGGAATGAAACAAATTCAAAGCATTACTTATTTTTTCTTTCAGCCCTCAAAAGGAGAGTGAGCAGTGTGAGGGTCTTTTCTTGGCCTTTTGCCCAGCTATGAACTTCATGCTATGTGATACTGGCTCTTTGTATTTGATGATCACCATCTTGGCCAATACAGGGAGGTTGAACCAGGGACCTAGAGAGCTAGAAGAAGGTGCTCATTCAGCCGGAGCTAAAGAACTATAATTCCCTAGCAGGTGCTAGAGCAGGTTCTTACCCTCTATGGATTGGACACAAAGCGGGATGTGTAACAAACACATGCAGTGGTCTTACAAAAGCAATACTTAATGGGTGAAATTTGTCCAATTGTAGATCATAAGGCCTATGCATTACCTAAACTCACTGGCTTGTGCACAGATTTGAATTTCATTCAATACTCATAAGGGTGGCAAGCTCAAAAAGAGCTTCAAGATGTTGTCCAATAACTGGGCCCTCATCCCATGCCTTCACTATTTATACTTGAGTTCAACCCAACATACATCTGGTTCTTCACAGTCATCCCTTTCATGTGGTGGGGAATGTTTTGATTTTGCAAAAGACATTAACAATCCTGACTTTATTAGAAGGCTTATCGATACTCTTCCTGCATTTCTTTTGGGTTTTTTAAGAGATTAATGCATTTTAAAGATGTATTAATTACTTTGCTTCTGTTTAAACTTAAGCGTTTCCAATCCACCAGACTTGTGGCTTTTTCAGCGCCTTCAATTTGTTTTTTTGGTTAAAAGAGGGGGAAAAAACTCTGCTTGACCGACTGCTTTAATTCCCTTTTCAATTTGCCCTTTGTTTTAAGCAAGTCATGATGTAAGGAGACGTGGTCAGACCACCAGCCAAAAAAATGAAATATGTAAAGGGAGCTTGTGAAATCAGGAAAGAAAAATACCGCTCAGACTTTTAGCTCAATCATGGGGTCTTTGGAAATTGTCTTCTCCTCTAACATCCTATTTCCAAGCAATTAATGTTTATAACCACAACTGGTATCATTAAGAGAGGCTGAGATGGGTGCTGTGGTTGATTTGTATTAGAAATAATCCTTTCTCTCTGCACCTCCTCAAAGGCCTACAATATCTATAGGCTGGATGCTGAAGATACAAACACATAGAGACTTGATTTATTTGTGACAATGGGAGATCTTGAAGTTACAGAGGACATCTCATTGTAAAGAATCCAAAAGTGCTTTACATCTGATGAACTCTGAGTAAACACAGGCGTTTGCACTAGTGGACCAGATTATAGGTCTGAAGTGACCAAGTATGAACTGAAAAAAATTGCACACATACAGCTTACTTCTGTGCCTTTGAAAGAAAATAACAAAATGCCCTTCAGCTTTACAGGCATAAGCCCTCACCCTAGTAGATGGTCTTGCTCACTTCTCTGCACCAAGGGCCATTTAGCAAAACTAAGCATGGAATCTGACCTGCTTTCAAGTTAGGGTTAGCATACAGCATAGTCTCTTCTTCATTAATAAGTTAAATTTTAAACAGTGTATTTGCAAAACTTTCCAGAGGGGTGCATGCAGCTGACAAAGTGGGGTGGAGCCCATGAAAGCTTATTCTTGGAGAAATCTGTTAGTCTATAAGGTGCCACAAAACTCTCACTTTTTTTTTAGTGTATCTGTAGACTCTGTGGTGAATTCTAAATAGATCTCTATAATAATAGTAATTAAGATATAACTGAAAATTGATATGAGTGCTCAGGAGCTGGAGGGAGGACTTCAGTGTTGCTTTGTACTATTATACATGTATCATGTTACAGGCCATGGCTACATTTCAGTTGCAGAGTAAAGGATTCCTGTGTACATTATCTGGAAAGCCCTTTTGGACTCTAAAAAATGCCAGGTTCTGTACACATCTATGATATCATTAGTGTTATCAAAATAAGATGCAAGTAAACCCACCCAGCTGAAACTGAAAATAATTAAAGCTAAACAAACAAACAAAAAAGTAACAGAATACTTTTCTGTTAGTAAATGCAGTCGTTGAATCTGAAACATTTCTCAGGAATGCGTCAATTTTGATGAAATTTTCAATCATTTTGATTTTCTTTTCATTTTTAATAAATGTAAATATTTCATTTGGATAAGGTGAAAGGACTGTGGTTCAACTTTACTGGTTTTCTTGATTTTATATTTTTATATTATTATTTTGTCACAACACTGAGATACATTATCTTATCAAACCAGAAGACTTAACAGTAATTGAAACAAAGTATTTTGTTGCTCCAAAACTGAATTGTTTTCGGAGTTTTTCATCCAACAGAATTCTAGAACTTTTTGCTTTTTTTCCAATTTTAACCAATTAATATATGTAATTCTGCAATTAATATTCTTGCACCCCAAGGGAAAAGAAGAATATTGTGTGCTCGGTGCTGGAATAATAGCTGGCTCACTTTATCTCTGGTTACAAGAAGTCTAGCCATTTTGAATAATTGGGCTACACTGTAGGCTCTGTCTCCCAACTTCACCATTTTGCTGTGCTCTGAGAGGGCAAAGCTCATAGAGCAGGGTAGATGGCTATTCCCCTGAGGTAAGGGAGCACACGTCTAGACTGCTGGTGGCACATTTGGCACTGCCAGATTGAATCACTGGGATCGATCAAGCGGAGGTGGAAACCCGCTCACTCAACCTGGAAGTCAATGTTCCTAATCCAGCCCTGCTAAAAAGAGTAACACTGTGTTGATGGAAGGACATTTCCCATCAGTGAAGTGAAGATGCCGCATTAAGTAGACATTAGGAAGTTGATGGGGGAGGGTATGCAAACTATGTAGCTTGCATATGGTATCTCCTGACAACTGCCACCGAATTTTGTGGTGAGTGTAGACATAGCCAGAATCTCCAAGGGTATCAAGTTGACGTAGTTTGTGGTATGCCTTCTCTTCCTCCACTGGTGATTTGGGAAGAGCTGGGCTACACTGTGCTCTTGCAGTGCCTGACCAGTAGTGAGGACACAAAGAGACTTCTCTAAATTAAGTAACTGTGCACATACTACACATGCTTATGTCAACAAAAGTTATATTGCTCAGGAGTGTAAATAAGTCACCGCCTTTGAGCAGCATTAGTTACGCTAACCTAAGCAACGATGTGGTCAATGCTATGTCAACGGGAGAGCTTCTTCTGTCAGTATAGCTACTGCCACTCACAGGGGCTGGAGTAATTAAGTTGACAGGAGAACACCCCCTCCACCCCTCCAGGCTCAGAGCCTCTGCACTAACATCACTCTAGTGGCATTGCTATAAAGTCTGTAATTTAGCCATAGTCTTAGATCTTAGCTTAGTTATGGGATAAAAATCAGGAAAGTAGAAAGATGACTTTGCATGAAGCTTGCTTGAAACCAGAGATTTAATTAGCTCTTTTATCTTCCTTTGCCCAAAAATGATAGAGTAACGCTTTCTCTGGATGCAGGAATCTGCTTTTGTGCTCCCTCAATTCAAAAATTATCCATTTCAAGCAAAGAAGAGATTTTATGTTCCTCCCTTAAGACATCCCATCTTTTTGACAGACTTGTAACTGCAAGAGATGTCAGTTTCTGAATCCTGATGCATTGATTAGGAAAGGCTGGGGAAGAGACAGAAAATGTAGGTGTAGAATGATTTCTCCCCACAGAAAAGGCCAGATGCTTAAGTGTACACTGGAAGAAGAATTAGCATGGCAGCTCTAGACCTGTGCTGAGTTTTGGAGAAAGGAATAGACGAGTGCAGATGTCAATCAATTGGGGTGAAAATAGCCTGCAGAAACAAGTGCCCTTTTAAAGTCAATTTCCTCTATCAAAGCCTATCCTCAGCTCCATAAAACAACCCACAATTCCTAGTACATGAAATTTTATAGCTCCTAGACTCTGTGTGTGTGTGTGTGTGTGTGTGTGTGTGTGTGTGTGTGTGTGTGTGTGTGTGTGTGTAGACAGATAGAGAGGAATATGCAAAAAACAGTTTTTTCAAAGTGAGATCCAATTCCTCTTTCAGGGCACAGTTATGTTTTCCTCTCCTTGTGGTTATGAAGCATATAATATAACCAGCATATGTGGCTGGTTATATTATATGGTACATGCGGAGCATTAATTAAAACCAGCATCCCGGTAAATGGCATCTTGGCTGGGGCACTAGAAGCTGTTATATTAATCAAGCGCATTAGTTGCTGAAGACCGGTTTAAATCGAAAGCGTCTGATTCTCCTTTTGCTTACACTGGCGCAACTCCACTGAATTTAATACTCCTGAATTACACAGGTGGAGGTCAGAGGAAAATTAAGCCCAGCATTATATTTAGAACTAGTTCCTAGTCTTTTTGGCAACAGGAAGGATGTTTGCTTCAGTGTTTATATGAGACACCTGTCTCTGTTTGCAGTCATTGTCAGCTTTTGATGCTATCTGCTAAGAAGACTGTTCTTAAAATATTATGCCAATTTGAATGAGGTCGCCCTCGGAACGGGGAGGTGTTGTTATGATCATGCTCATTGTAGGGGCATGGGGGGATTAGTTGTCTGAATGTCAGAGGTGCTGAGCACCCACAGGGTCCCTGGAAGTCATGATGACAACTCATGCTTGAAGTCACTGGAAGGTGGGCAAGCTCCACACCTTGGAACCCAAGCCAGGAGTGAATTACCCAAAGTCATAGCTGAGGATAAATACTGATATAGCCTGACTCTCTGTGCTGAAATGGTAAACTGTTCTGTTTTCCTCCTCTAGTTTTCACCCCAAATCACCATGTTGTGCTCCATAAGAATTCGCATCTCTCGTCTCAAGTTTTTTACATGCCGTTGCATCAGCTCTCAAAAGGAGATCCATCACAACAACAGGGCAGGCCTGACAATGTGAGACACCTCCTTGGAGAACCAAGGGCCCCAAGAGATGGGACAGAGGGAGATAGCAGGTCTGGAGGTATTTTCCCCCGTCCATCTTGCTACCTCAAATCTGGTGAAAGTCCAGTCTTGGAGAAGCCAGACTTGTAAGCTTCTCAAAACATGGGAGCTGAGGAAGCCGCAAGGAAACAGTAGTGATGCATGTAACTTGAGGCATTCATGTAATCTTCTGCTTCTGGGTGGGCCATCATCCATAAGAATCAAACCTGGGATTTCTGGTTCTTAATGCACAGGCCTTTGCCTGAATCAAAAGACCAACCTATGCTTTTTGTTAGCCAAGATGGTAGCAGACTCTTCAGTCTCCAGGGGTGTAGCGTGACCTTTATGGGGGCCTTATTTCAGGGTTCTGACTCGGTCTATTGTACGGAAAGGAGCAGATTGAAACTCTCTCAGAACATGGGGTGGAATAGAAAGGGTCAGACTGTGTTACAAGGGGACAGTGTGGCATTACCCCCTGGCCACGCACTCTACATGAGGCTCAAGGAGGTGGGATGCCATCAGAGCATCTAACCTGGCTCTGCAGCATTTGATCACCAGAGCTAGAGATATGGTTCTGTGACATGCCAGGCCAGGCTCAGGGAAGCTTTACGTGTGGCCAGAGCCCAGCCCAGCATCTTGAGAGAAAGAAATAGGGCAGCTCCGATAGATGTAGTCTCCTCCGTTAAGGCAAATGAAGCCTGGCTAAGCAGTACTGCCCCAGGGAGGTCATAGAGTCCTTCCCACTTATAGCAAGTCTGCATTTGGCCCATGGCCCTCAGCTGTGCTGCACCTTAACAAACCAACAGTGGATTCTTAGCGTGGCTTCCCTTCCTGATGTCATTCAGGAGCATTAACATCGACCTCTTTTGACCAAACTCTGAACGCGAAGCTAAGATTCCTCTTCCCCTGCTGCTCGGGGGCTGCTTCCTCCTTATTGTGGAGGAATGGATGGCGGGGAGCTTGCCACAGGGTGTGAACTGAGAGCAGTTAGACATTTATTGACTGTTTATGATGTGACATTGTGATAACAGTACATTATTAGTCACTCAAGTGGGCAGCCCCAGAGCTTTCTGCACAATAAAAATAAAACCCATAGAGGAAACCTATAAAGTCACCAAAGCCTTGAAAGTCACCCTTAATAATTCATCTCTGCATCCCATTCACCCGTCCCCCCTCCCACCCATTTACACTCCATGCCTGCATGCACACAGAATTGCAGGCCTGGTTAATGCCCTTAGCTAGCCTGGTGTAAATGAGTAGCAATGCCTTGAATTCACTGGCCTTAATGAGAACGTAATCGGGGCCAGAACCATCTAGATTCACTTAGAGCCTCACCCAAAGCCTAATGCAGACTCCCTAGGCTTCAGATCAAGCTACTCCAGTGGTATTTCCTTTCTGCCTTTGTTTTTATCATTGAACCCAATTCTGCTTTTCCTTACGTGGGTGCTATTCCTGTTAACTTCATCAGGTGTTGCAGCTTTGTAAGGCATGGCAAAGTTGGACCCATTGCACCAGATCTTGATTGGGAGTAAATTGACTTATGTTCATGTTGTCATGAGCGTGGCTATTGCTGATCACCAGCTGCCTGTCAGAGGTACTACATTTGTCTATAAAACATGCACAAGGGCTCAGCTCTCAGCACAGCTTGGAGGCTGCATGGAGAGTTGAGGGGTGGCCTTAAGCCATCTTCTGTCTTCATGATCTGGACCCAGTTGTTCCTAGTGGATTATAGTGTCGCCTTTATGGATGCTTTAATTTATGTCTAGCTTCTTGTGGTCCGGAGTTCCTTTTTGGCATTCAGGGTTCACTAGACATAGGGATGCTCTAGACGAAATTTCCTTCCCCTCCAAGCCTTTGCTCCTCCAAGCTGGCTGGTATTATAGTACAACTGCCTAAGCAGAGGAAGAAATCCAACATAGCTATACAGTCTTGCAGCAAATTTTGTTTTTACTATCTCGTTTACTATACCTTATGAAACTGGACATTGTATATGTCAGGTAGCCGGGTCAAACTGGATTGTGCTTGTGGTTGGGAATTCCTGGCTATGCTATTACTTGTCGTCTGGCCTTGGAAAAGTCACTTATTTGATAAATGGGGAAACAATAACAATCTCAGAGCAGGGCCAGATCCACAGCTGATAAAAATGGCAGTGTCTCCTTAATCACTGCGGAGTCATGCTAATTTACGCCAAGTGAGGATCTTGTCCACGGCAAAACAGTCATTAAGTGTTTGTATATTCATGTCCAGATTTTGCAGCAGTGAAGGTAGGTGTCCAGTTCCAGACAAGGAAGAATTATAACTAAAATACCCCTAACAGCCGCAAAGTTGCACAGCTCCATGCGGTTTATTTGCAGCGTCTGTGCTCTGAGTCTTTGAAAATTGGTCCCCTATTATTTAAACAAGATTGCTGTGTAGGAATTATGCAGTATGCACCGTCCCTTTATAGCGGGCCAACTAGAACTTGAGTTATATAGATAAAATGTCTTCATTCAAGAGATTTCTGGCACTTCCTGTTTCCAGTGAGGTCAGAAGAAATAGCACAAATCATCCATTTGTGGTATTTTGGTGCATTTGATCTTGGGCAGGGCCAGGAACTGTAGAGAAATAATCCTTTTTCTTTTCTTCTTCAGTTCTAAAAGATTTCAGTTGTGTTTAGTGTACAAGTTCAAATGGAGTTTTCCTTTTTCTGAATAAGTTTATATATTTATTAATTCTCCCTAGAAATAACTCTGTTTCTATATCATCTATTTGACTAGGGTTTCATGTTCCTTTCTTTGGTGCCGGGTTGTGCAGTCCTTAGTAACTTACGTGAGGTATAATAAACGGACTTGCTTGTATTTATAACTTGCTGCAGGGTGCGTTAAGGGATTCATTGTCAAGGTCTTGGTTAATTAGTTAGGATATTTGCAGGGAAGCAGAAGCTCAGTGTTGTGAGCTCATCCTATCGATTAGAAACAATATAACAGTTAAAACAAGGCAGGAGATGCTGCACCCCTCTGTGCCTCAGTTTCCCCACCTGTAAAATCTCGATATCTCTAACAGGAAGGCTTACAAAAGACTTTTGGTCAGACCCTCAGCTTCCATGAATCCATAAAGTCACGCAGGTGTTACTCAATATGGCTCCATTGACTTCAATGCACTTATGGTCATTTACACCAGTTGAGCCTCTAACAGGGGGTCTCAAACTCATGACCCATGGGCCTCATGCTGCCCGTAAAGTTATTTTCTGTGGCTTGCAACAGCACTACCATTATCAATACTTGCAATATCGTATGAAAAATTTTCAGTGGTGCGGCCCTCAGGCTAACATACTAGTCCTCATGCGGCCGTCGTGGTGATTTGAGTTTGAGACCCCTGAGACCACTGTAAAACTCACCTGATGTCAGACTCCTAATGCCTCTTGTCTGTAGCAGCAATCATCTGACTAGCAAACTGCTGTGGTGTCACAACAGGGATTGGGTTATAGTTTCAGCTGAGGAGCAAAGTGGGCGATGGTTAATATTTATAAAACTGCATTTACTTCTTACCTTTACATCCTCAAAAATGTTGTACAAGAAACCAACCTGTTTTCAGTTCCTGTCAGACTATTAAATAAGACATGAAACAATATTGCAGAAGCAGTGTTGTTTCTAAACAGAAAGATTTTTCAGAGGTTTCCATGAGGTGTCAGCAGCACTTTAGATACAGTTTCATTCACCAAACATCTAATAATATCCTGTGTAAAACAAACAAGGAGTCCTGTGGCACTTCTAAAGACCAAGAAATGTATTTAAAGAATGGGCTTTCATGGGCATAATCCCACCTCCTCAGATGCATGAAATGGAAATTGCTGTATGTTAGATATACGTACACATGTAGAGAATGGTGAGTCACAAGATCAATTCAAACAGTTCCAGAGAGGTAGACTGTTAGTCTATTTCAGCAAATCAAACAAGTTGTTTTAATTCAAACAATGAGGAGATGAGCTCTTAATAACAATAGATGAGGAGGTGAACATGTTAAAAGATAGGAAATTACCTTCTGTAGTGAGTTAGCTATTCTAAATCCCTATTCCCACCCACTCTGGTGGTGTCAGGTTTGCATATGAATTCCAGCTCAGCTGTTTCAGATTGAAGTCTGGTTTTGAAGTTTTTTTGCTCACACACCCTGACTATCATGTCTGTTAAGGAATGTCCAGGTAGATTGAAATGTTCCCCTACTGGTTTTTGAATCTTACCATTCCTGATGTCTGATTTGTGTCCATTTATTCTTCTGTGCAGAAACAGTCCTATTTGACCAAAGTATATGGCAGACAGGCATTGGTGGCGCATGATGGCATATATCACATTGGTAGATGAGCAAGTGGATGAGCCCTTGATGGAGTGGTTCGTTTGGTTAAGTCCTCTGATGTTGTCACTTAAATAGATATGCAGGCAGAATTGGCAAGGGGTTTGTTGCAGGGGTAGGTTCCTGGGTTAGTGTTTCTGTCGTATGTTGTGTAGTTGCTGGTGAGTATTTCCTTAAGGTTGGGGAGCTATCTGTAAGCAAGGACTGGCCCACCTCCTAACCTTGAGAGAGTGAAGGATCATCTGCCAGGATAGGTTGTATATCCTTCATGATGTGCTGGAGAGGTTTGAATTGGGGCTGTAGCTGATGACCAGTGGTGTTTTGTTGTTTTCCTTGTTGGACCTGTCCTATCATAGGTGACTTCTGGGAACCCTCTGGCTCTGTCAGTCTGTTTTTTCACTTCCCTAGGTGAGTATTTTAATTTTAAGAATGATTGATAGAGATCCTGAAGGTGTCTGTCTCTGTTTGAGAGATTGAAGCAAATGCAGTTATATCTTAGGACTGTGGCGTGTCCTGGATGAATGCTGGAGGCATGTGGGTAGGTAAAGTGGTCAGTAGGTTTCTAGTATAGGGTGGTGTTTGTGTGAACATCACTTATTTATACTGTAATGTTCAGGAAGTAGATCTCCTGTGTGGACCAATCCAGGCTGAGGTTGATGGTGGGGTGGAAATAGTTGAAACATCCTATATATATCTCAGGGGAATGGTTTTCACATTGTTTATAACGTTGGACCAGCTTCCCAGCCCTTAGCGATCATATAGTCAGATGAAACTTTTAAGTCAGTGGAGCTAAGTGGATTTACATGAATTGAGGATGTTGCCTACCCTTTTTAAAGCTAGATACACCATTTTGCACCTGATTCAGCTCACACTGTCACAGTGCCTATGAAGTTGAGTCCTTAGAGTCACAGAAGTGTAAGTGAGAGAAGAATCAGGCCCTCCTAATGACAGCTGGTTGGAAATTTTCCAAATGGAAAGTTTTTCCCAATGGAAGAACACCGATTCACAAATCCAAATGTAGGAATGTCAACAAATCTCCCTACCAATCACAAGGCAGGGCTCTGATGATACCTAGCCTGCCAGGCAGTTTTTGAAACATTCCTCCAGAAATCAGCCTTGTTTCTTGCCAGTCTGCTTGTCCATCTCCTCTGAAGCCCACCATAGGGACTGCCCAGCAGCGGGGATGCCACGGCTTCCGGGGCTTTCAGGCTTCCTTCTGTCAAACCAGGAGCCTTCGATGTCCTAGGAGTCATGCTTGAGCTACAGATCCCAGGAAGCATTTCATTTGAAAGTTTACAGGCAGATTATTTTTATTATTTCGGAACAATTCTTCCCTTCTTCCCCAGGATTTCCTAACTTGTGATTGTTTTTCATTAGATAGATACATAGAAAGTTATTTTATTTTTCCAGAGGAAGACAACTCCGAGTTTCCACTTCCCTATCTGAATAATCTGGGGATGGGAGATTCTGGACTTAAAAGAGGAAAGATAAATAAAACCTCAGTGGCCTTCTGCCTCCACCAAAAATAGCCAACCACTCGGCCAACAAAAAGTCTGCCCTGGTTTCCAATGATCTCTAATAACAGTGTCTTCTTCCTTCTGCTATCACTGTGGCTCCATACATGCGTAGGAGTTAGCTTCAAAAGCCACAGTACTGCTTTTCTCAAGTCTCTCAGGTCCCCCTTCCACATGAGATTGTGTGACCCCTTGCTTTTTCTGATCTCTGAATTCTTCTCCCTCATCCTTTTATTTCCATTCTGCAGGCAACAATTCAGACTTAAAACTTTGCCCCCGCTAGGCTTCCTGCCCTGACCATTACATGGGGGCACGTGAAGGACCTTATCCAAAGCTGACTGAAATGAATAGGGATTGGATGGACTGAAAATGCCGATGTCACATCTTGGCGGACAGTGTCCAACCTGTAAAGACCCATTCTCTGGAGATCCAGAAAGGGGGCAAGGAGACCCGGGGCTCATTATAATTGGCTCCCTGAGATATACGGACAACTGTGATTGGAGCAGGGAGCAGCTCCTGCCATAGTAGATATTCGTAAGGTGTGAAAGTTTCATGCTGAAGAAATGTATGAGGAAAGGATGAATGTGTTGAAAGCACAATAGGAATAAGGGTGTTTTGACACAGACTTGTCATCTGAATTTTCTTTTAATTTCAGTGACATCACACACCCAGACTTGAGAAACCAATAGAGACATTTTCTATGCCATGAATAAATCCCCTTAGGAGCTGATAAACTAAACTGTTGCTAATTTGTAATGTGCCACTTGCGGAGCACTGTCCAAGATTCATGGGGACTCAGATTCCAGAGGTGGAAAGAATGAAGCAGTTTGTCCCAAACTGTTGGTTAATATTTAAGTTACCTGGCAAGTCAGGTTCAACTTTTAGCAAGCCTCAAGGGGAGCTAGGCTGGCTCAGGCATCTGTCTGTAGAGGACAATAAAAGTAAAATAAATAAAATAAAAAATTGGTGAAGTGATGTCTGTGTGGCTGGCGCAGGAACACTCATGACATTCATGTGCCTTGCTCTTACGTCTTCTTTGCACCAAGGTGGATAAATGCAAGCAGTGTCACATCATCATCTAGCCTGGTTTATGAGCATATCGGGGCGTGAGGCTTCCTGGGGCACCCAGCTTTGGAAGGCAGCTTCCCACCACCTACCCTTAACGTGAGGGAGTCTCGTCTGTGCCTTCCAAGAGTCATTTCCCTGACAACTCCCGCCACCTGTAGCACAAGTGCTTTGGTCGCAGCCTACACAGCTGCCACTGTCCCTGTTGAAAGTTAGCAACAGGCACACTTCAGCCCCCTCTGTGCATCACCTGGCAGTGTCCAGTCCTTGATCCACTGGACACTCACAAAATTCAAGGATCCACTTCTCCTAAAGCAATACTACGCTACACCTCAGCTTATCAGCTACAGCCCAGGACCTAGCTACACTTAACACACAGGGCTTTGCTATGTTTACAGTGAGAACAAGACCAGGAGAGCCTTCTTTCACAGGACCAAAGCCACCAGAAGCTTGCTTCCCCCTGGTGAAAGATGCCAGGATGTCTTTCTGAATCCCTAATTATATTATACAAGTTCTTTATCTTTGCCTGTGAACAAGGCCTCTCCCCATTTCTTCCTGATAATTTCTTTTTGAAGTTCTCACTGTCTCTTCAGAAGGCTAGCTGTGTTAGTCTGTATACAGCAAAAAACAGGGTCTTGTGGCACTTCAAAGACTAACAGATTTCTTCGGGCATAAGCTTTTGTGGGCTCCAACCCGCTGAGCCCGTGAAAGCTTATGCCTGAAGAAAACTGTTAGTCTTTGAAGTGTCACAGGACTCTCGCTTTTATTGTCTCTTCAGTAATATTCAACTCAGCATGCAAATTGACTTCCACTGTAAGACACACAAAGGTTCACCAGGGAGCAAAATACCTCCCACTTCCTGTCGGGTGGAATCCGTTCTAAGGCGTGCTACCATGCGCCACCCTACTGCGTGCTGGTAAGGCCTCCGCTGGAGCACTGTGTCAAATTCAGGGTGCTACATTTCAGGAAAGAACTGGAAAAAGTCCAGAGTTGAGCAATAAAAAATGATTAAAGGTCCAGAAAATATGACTTATGAGGAAAGATTGGGGGGCGGGATTGGGCTTGTTTAGTTGGAAGACAAGAAGACTGAGTGAGGAAACGTTAACAGTTTTCAAGTAATAAAAGGTTGTTGCAAGGAGGTGTGTGAAGAATTTTTCTCATTAACCTCTGAGAATAAGAGAAAGACTAATGGGATTAAACCGCAGAAGGGAGCTTTAGGTTGGACATTAGGAAAATCTTCCTAACTGTCAGGGAAGTTAAACACGGGAACAAATTGCCTAGGAAGTTTGTGGAATCTCCGTTGCTGGAGGCTTTTAAGACCAGGATAGACCCAGTGATTCTCAATTTATTGTTGGTCTCATACGCAGCTATCTTTCTGCTATGTGAACTGCATACTGTGTGGCCCTGAACCTCTCACATGGGTTGCAGCTGGTGCTGATAGGCCTGCAAGTGGGTTGAGAACCACTGGGTTAGACAAACACCTTTCACAAATGGTCTAGTTTTTACGTAGTCCTGTTCTGAGTGCAGAGGACTGAACTAGATGAGCTGCTGAGGTCCCTTCCAGTCCTGCACTTCTGTGATTCTACCTTTGGTTGAGCTACATTTAACTACAAGGTCTTGATATATTATTTGACATACCTTTCCAAAGATTATGAGCTGTCTGGCATAGGTGTTCTGGCTTACACTATACTATTTGGTGATACACTTACATTTGCAATAGACTGACATCTGATGCAATGTTTAATTTAATAAATAATATTTTGCTTCCCTTTAAAACTTCCCTACCATTATAGGGGAAAGGTGTTAAGTGGCCCCAGTGGGTTCACTTATTCATTCACATTGAATGGAACAACTCGCCATTATTGTTATGATGGGGTCTGGGGCTTGAAAAGTTTGGGCATGTCAGCAGTTTTTCTGGTTCATCATACATGAGTGATTTAGAATAATTTGTACCAGACTGGGAAATTTTCTCTCACAGTAAATGTTATCCTTGCGTCTCAAAGGGATGCTGCCAAGTCGGTTAGGCCACAAATTTTGGTTCTCTAAATAAAACAACATAGGTTTTGCAAACCCTAATATAAGCAGCGGTGAAAATGTGGCTTTTGAAAAAATGTTAGTTGCTCACTTATTATTAAAGATAAACATAGTTGTCGAAGGATCAGTGCAGAATCAGGGCCCTAGATTTAAAACTCACTGGAAATATGTCACTGAGGTCTTCATACATACATATACTTCAATAGAGGGGTTTCAAACACACAGCCCATGGGCCGCAGGTGGCCCCTAAAGCTATTTCCTGTGGCCAGCAATGATTCTATCATTACCGATATTTGCAATATTGTTGTATGAAAAGGTCTCAGCAGTGCAGCCCTCGGGCTAACATACTATTCCTCATGTGGCCCTCATGGTGATTTGAGTTTGAGACCCCGTGCTTTAATACATACTTGCTTCTGAGGCCTTTTCATGTGATTATATCCAAAAAGGACTATTCAAATTGAGATGATTCATGTTTACGCACTTGAGTAAGTCTTCCGGGACTAGCCCCCTACAGTGCAAATAGTTACAAAGGTAAGGGCAGGTTGCTAAATATATGGGGTCAGATCCTTACCTGGTGTAAATTGGCATACCTTCATTGAAATCAGGGAAGCTATGCTGCCTTATACCAGGCTTGAGGATCTGGCTTCATAATGAGTTTATTTCTTAACCGTCCACTTTGTATAAAAGTCATAGCTCTATCTATCTATCTATTATGTAAACATTGCTGCAAATTCATGAGATCATTTCATGCACTTAGTCAGGTTTTGAGGTTCTTTTAAAGTCTTCCTAATTGATGAAGCTCCTTATGTGATTAGCTACTGCGATCTATGAGATAGATTGCTTTCCCCCCAGCACTGGCACCACTTTTTTTCCCGGAGCCCAGCCGTCCTTGCTGGGTTTGAAAGTTCCAGAAGCTGCTTTCTGTCAATGTGTTGATGTCTTCTTCCTTTGCTAGCCTGCCCCAGAATCTGCTTTTGTTAGTTTTCCTTTCAGTAATACATGTGCACTTCAGCATGAGGTCTGGCAACCTTTACCCTCCAGGCATGACTAATTCCCATTTACAAGACCGCTACAAACTCCATCAGATCAAAAACATCAAGCAGCCAGGAAAACCCCTGCCTGTAAGGCTGGCTACAACTGCTTTCTCTGTGTTGCATGACAGAGTGCTCTCTGTTGGCTGGGCTTTGTTATGATAAGGTCAAGTAGAAATGGCACTTTGAAAGAACTGGAGGTGGGAGGGAGAAGCCCGTTTAGCAAGCTATTGAGAGTGTTTTTAATACTGTGTTTTTCATCCCCAGCCACTGTGGCTCTGATAATAGCCAGTGTTAAGACAGAGATATAGATCGAGACTACAGACTCGGAAGAGGTCTTGCGGCACAAAAGTCAGGGATGGTGATTTTGATGACTTAGATTGGGGTTGTGTCTCAAAGCAAGACACTGTTAGGAGAAAGTAGCTAGCAAGTGTATGAGAAGCTGTCTGAAGTTGTCATTGATTCATGGTATTCAGTAGTGACACCAAAGGAAATACAGCTTAATTTTTTTTTCTAATAGTGGCTTTCCTATGAAGGGCAGGTCAAAATGCCTTCTTTAGCCAGCTGCAATGTGGACTGAGAAGTTCAGAAACACTTAGCTTTGGAAGTCAAACTCCCATGGACTTCAATGGAAGCAGAATCTGGACAATGCTGAGTACTTCTGTCCATTAGAAGACCAGAAAATGTGGAGTGTATCAGGCATTCAGGTGAGATTAGGAAAGACAGGTGTGTACCTCACACTCCATAATGCCTCGTGTTTTACAAAGCTTAGGTTTTCTCAGGTTTGTCTTTACTTCACATCAGTTTCCCAAAAGAGCTTCTACTGACCATTTTGCCTCCCTCCAGAAAAACTGAACTGCAGGAAAAATTGTGCCAAGACTTTATTTCACACAGTTGCTTGGTTAGTGTACTCAGAACAGCAAAATAAATACAGCAAAAATGTAAAATGAGAGCAAGAGTATGGTTTAAACCTGGGATTAGGAATTTAAGGTGCAGGGGGCTGATCCTGTTTTATCTTTCTTTTGCTCTGTTTATATATGTCCCCATCTAAATAAGCGGGCAGATTCATCTGGTAGGCAGCACAGATAAAGCACCAAAGGTGGCTTTGTTAATCTAGAGAGGAGTCCAATACAGCAACAAAATCATACAGAACTGGGGTGACCAAAAAGCAGAGATGAAAAATCGAGGTGTGGGGTTCAGTAGGGTCCAGTATATGACGAAGCACCTCGTACTGAGACATTTAGTCACTCTAACAGAACACTGGGTTCCAGGCAGCAGAGGCCTTTCCAGCTTTTTGCAAGCTGTGCATGGAGAGATGATGCTCTTCCCAAAACAGCCCCCTTCAGAACAGCTTCCTTTTGTTTTTATAGCTCATCCATGGCATGGAAAGGGAAGAGAGGTCCTACTTGTACCTCCTTCAAGCTCCTTTATACCTTGTCACTGCCCCATGCTTTTAGAGAGTGAGCGCCTCACATTTCCTGATGAATTTATCCACACATGACCCCTCTGAGGTAGGAAAATTGTCTCCACCAGATTTTACAAATGGGTCTTAAGGTTAGAGGGATTAAGGATTTAATCTAATATCCACTGGAATCAACAGAAAGACTGCTGAGCTTTGTATCAGGTGCTGAGTGACTTCCCTCACGTCACACAGGAATTCTGCGGCTGAAGAACGAGGAACAATGGTAGTTCTCAAATGTGAGTCTCACTTCAGTGCCTCATCCACAAGGCCATCTTCTTCCTATGGCTGGGAACCATTGACAACGGAGAGGCAAAGCTGACAAAGCAAAAGGACTGATTCTGCAGCTGGTGCACACTGGGTGAGCTCCATACACCCACTGTGGATCTCGCTCTACAGGTTTTAATGGCACTGGTTAACTTAACTGTAATGAGCACAGGCCAGATGCTCAGCTTATGAGAACTGCTATGGTCCTGTTGACCATCTGAGAGTCTGGCCCCCAGCTGCTTTTAGTGTGCCCTGAGCTACTTCTGTGCATTCATCCATTGTTAGCCAGAATCCAGTCGGTGAAGCACACGGTGAAATTCATCCTAGTGCAGCGGATCTCTTTAGGGAGCCTGCGTAAGACCTTTACAGGGAGGTGTGGTGCAAGGAGTCAATCGTGGGACATCTGCCTGAGGGTGAGAAAGGTGTTGGGATCTATTGACTACCATGGAGCTAGGCTGAATGAAACCAGATTAGGATGTGGCCCGTGATGCTAAGCAGTCATTTGAGCCTCTGTCCCTGTTGTGGTTACTGTTTACTTCAGCTATTTTAAAAGCAATTAATATTTTGGAACAAAGCTGTAGGATCCATGGAGGGTTAGTTCTGAATGTGGTGAATGGGCTTCAATTCAAACGCCAATGGTTGAGGTAGTGGGGAGTGGAGCCTAGAATAAGAATTCTTACAAACTCTATATACAACAGCCACATTAGAGGGGATTTAAAGAGGCAAATTTAGCAGGGAAATCCCTTGCTTCTGGAATTGCTGTGGTTGCCATTAAGACATCAAGGGACACTGACTTTCAAAAGCAGAGATGCCCGGGAAGAAGCTTGTGCTGGTGAGGGGGAAAAGTAAAAATATCCATTGTCAACCCTACGGACAGGTCTACACTGTGCACTGTTTTTGGCAGCAGTTGAAGTGAGATACACACGTCATCTCACTTCAACGTCCCTCCACCCAACACATCCACTGTCCTGAGTCAAAGGGAGAGCCCTCCCTTCAACTCAGCATCACTACAATTGCTGGGATGGTATTCAGGGATCAATTTGCCAATCGACTGAGCAGGTCTTCACAGGCCCAATCAGTCAATCAAAAATGTCGATCTGATGGTGGCAACTTTGCCTCCATCAGTGAAAACAAGCCCTAATCTGGTTTAGTACTGCTCCTTCTAACTAGTCTGTTCCCACTCAATCGTTTTCATTGAATCATAGAGTCAAAGGACTAGAAGGGACTACAAGAGTCAGCTTATCTAGCCCCCTGCCAAGATGCATGGGGTTTGAATTTGTAAAAGGTTAGGCTCTCATCTCATTGCAAAATTGGTGTAATCCCACTGATTTAAAAGGAGTTACTACTGATTTGTACCACTGTGACGTAGAGGAGAACCAGTTCTAAATATTTTAATAATTGACTCTAGGGCACCCACTTGAGTGGCTAGAAGTTTCTGTTAGTCTGAGTCACCACTGAGTTACTCCAGTTTGACATCAGTGTAACTTCAGTGTGTTACACTGGTTAAAAAGTGGGGGTAATACATGGGTAAATCAGTCCATGTTTCTTTGACTTGATCTGGACAGGATGTGTTTGTAAAAAGTAGACTCTACTAGTTAAATAATAATTTAAAACCACTGAGTGAGATCCTGGAGTGTGGATTGTATCAGTCACTCACAAAGGTCTCTCCTGTTTTAAAGCCTACACCAATTTACAAAAAAGCACCATTCAGTGATTGCAGTGGTGAAGGACCCAGCTATAGCTGGGGGTCCAGCTCAGAATGCTTAATACTGAATCTGTTTTGTTTGCCTAATTAGTTTCTGTTTAGGATTTCATGTTACGATTAGGTTATCTGGTTATAATTTGGGGGTTGAATAATGTTTGTCGTGAAAATAAGTGTTGAGGAAATTTTCAAAATGTCTACTGACCTCATAAACATAAGCCTGTATTTCATAGAATTATGTTATCATAAATTCATTTTCAGTAGGAAGATTTTCATCTATCTAGCTTCTGAGTGGTTTTGTAGAAGCATATGACTAAGATTTTACTGAACTGAAACTGCCTATAACCTGGAACGGTAATCAAAGGGGTGTGTGTTGTTATATACACTGTCATTTTTCTTCAGTCTTGCAGAGCTGTTGTTCAATCTAGAGGTTCAGAAGTTCAGGAATATAAAGGAATAATTTGTACAAGAGAAAGGCGTCTATTTCACAAGCCTCTGAAGCTTCCAATGGGAATTATCAGTAGTTGCTAGAGTAGCTGAGGTCACACAGAGCAATCACGTATTCTGCTCCCATTTAGGAAGTGCCTAATTTTTAACTTTTTAACAGCCCCAGGCTTAAGTTTCTAGCAACAAAATGTGGAGGGAATGTTTGAGGAGTTCCTGTTAAAAAGAAAAATGACAAACTTCAAATGATGATTGACTTGCTTTTATGTCTCTAGAATGAGGCCCATAAATCTTGACAGTTTCCTCTTCAATGGCTACTTGTTCACTTTGCTTGGTGACAACTTTTATTTTAAGTGAACATGATTCTTAAGTTAACCCCTATTTTGACTTGAACCTGTGTTTATCTTTCCTGGGCCTCCCACTAATGTATTAAAACCTCGCATATTGTAACAAATCTGTGCCCCCGTATGGTTATCTTTAGACTGCAGAACATGGGGCCCCTTGGAACTTAATGGCTGTAGCAGGAATAGATCCTTTATCCTCTTACTTCGAAAAGCACAGTATGTTACTTGAGTCAAGGAGACTCATCTTTTGGTGTTTGTTAGATAGGACCAGTGGAACACAATTGAGCAGCTCTGATTCCATCCACTAGAGGTCAGTGATGCGCATTCACATGATGCAATGTATTACCGTATGGAAGGACAGCAATCATTCCTCTTTTTCAAATGATAACTCTTAGGGGTGGAGTCAATTCATGGAAAACAAGCACCTGTGATTCTTTGATAAAGTGGAATTTTCTCCCATGAAAGCTCATGCGACAAATAAATTTGTTAGTCTTCAAAAGTGCCAAAAGTCCTTGGGTATTTCTATGCTGAAGGCTTAAGTCAATTTAGGTAGGCTTAAGTCGACTAAAGCAACTGCCTGGCCACATTTGGAGTTCATGAAATCAGCTTAAGTGCTTCCTTAAGTCAGTTTAATAACTCCTGCTCTTAAAGTTGACTTTTTAGGGTTAAGTCAACTTTAGGGTTAAGTTGACTTTATTAAGTTAACTTAACACAATGTGTCCACGAAAGTTGACCTAATAAAGTCGACTTAGTGCATTAGAGCCATTTAAGTTGACTTTATAAAGTCAACTTAAACAAACGGGGCCTCACTAAGTCGACTTAATAAGGTCAACTTTAATTCAACCTTATTAAATTGACTTACCTGAGCCCTGTAGCCTAGACATAGCCCTTGTTTGTTTTGCTGAACTAGACTAACACAGCTACCCCTTTGGCATTTGCCATTTTTACAACAGACCCTGAGCTAACCATTTAAGCTTCCTAAAATCTTAAATCTGTGACTTTATAATCATGTATTTCTGTGCTCCTAGCTTCTGAAAAGTCCCGTTAGGAAATACTGCCTAGCTGTCCCCCACAAAAATCCCAACAAAGCATAGCCACTTAATCCAATATGTTTCCACTGGGCACTATCAAAAATCTGTTGGCTAGCAAAACTGGGGTGTGCAGAGGGGTCTCTTAGCTCCTGTGTGCTCCTACAGGTGTGCACATTTCCAAGAATTAATAATAAGCATATTCTAGTGATTGCCTGTGTGTGGCCAGTGATATTTGCAATCTCGATTTTATATCCTTCTGTCAGTGACCTGTTATTCAGTCCTCAGGCATAATTCTTAAGTCAACATCAGCTTAGGTTTCAAGGAATCCTGAATAAGGCAGGAATGCTCAGGTCTATATTTGTCTGCCAGAGAGAGAGAAAGTGGGAGAGAAACATTTGCTTGGATAATGCCATGCATTACTAAGCATCTGTCATCCCCTAACAGGTAGTGAATTAAATCAGAGCCTTGATTGCACACTAAGGCAAAAACTCATTGCCCTGTATAGATCTCTATCAGTGATGAATGATTTATTTAGGGCGGTAAGCAGGAGGATGTGTGCAGCCTGCTTCCACCAGGCTTTGAATTCATGCATTCCTCTGGGAGAGTTTACTTACTAACACTGAAGGCCTGATCCTGTGTGGGCTTGCATTGCACTCAGTGGTGCAGATGACATTTACACTGGTGTAAATCAGGAGTAATATTGCTGAAGTCAGTGCAAATACAGTACTGCAGGTTAGATTAGAATCATTTCCAGTGGGGTGGCATGGGGTAGTAATATTAATTAGATTTTGTCCGTGCGGGTTTTAGATGCCTTACAGGTGGGATTTTCAAAGGAGGCAATGGAAATTATGTGTTAGATTATAAACTCTTTGAAGCAGGGATTATCTTTTTATTTGTACACAACTAGCACAATTAGGTTGTTATCCACGACAGGGGTTCATG
Organism: Podocnemis expansa; assembly: GCA_007922195.1. Taxonomy (NCBI): domain Eukaryota; kingdom Metazoa; phylum Chordata; order Testudines; family Podocnemididae; genus Podocnemis; species Podocnemis expansa. The sequence goes on along the minus strand of ML682035.1, from coordinate 6,793,670 downwards.
GGTTTTTATGCAATAACAATACATAAAATTTATAATTAATAAAAGAGGGGTGTCTAGTCTAGTCGTGGTTGGCTGCATAGCTCCCTTAGAGTTATTTGAAAATCAAAATTATGAAATCTAACAGCTGAGAGTCCTCTGATATTTTTCCAACCTTCACCTGCTGTTTATATTACTAATTTTCAATTGTATCCATTCATTTCAGTGATTTTGTTTTAAATAAACAGAATTATGAAATGTTTTTTTTTCAGTTTCCTCCTGCAAAGCATTTTAAGAAAGGGGAGGACCTTCAGCCATTATTTTTCCCTATAAACTTCAGTCACGGTTTGGAAGAGATTTTGGAAAATGTCAATTAATTTAATTTTGTTTGGTAGTGTTGATTACTCTTTTACTCCGAGTTTCTTACTGACAGAGGAAGGTCCGAAATACCAATGGGAAGAGCTGACCTTGTGATACTTCTCTCCTGTCTAGAAGCAACTAGTGTAGAGCATTTAGCCATGTAAGGATTCTGACCTTCTTTCCCAGTACTGTACCTCCTCAGATCTCTTCTGTCCAAAGAGAAAGGCAGTCAGTTTGTGATTATTTTGACACAAGCATTCACAAATGACACATATCGCTGTCAGACAGACTTCACTTTTGTTCTTCCTTGTTTGTTGATTTTCATTAACCTTGAATAATGTATTTAAATTGAAGAGATGGGGTATGGAAACATTTAATAGCAGAATTTGATCTTGTCTGTTTTAGTGCAATTTGCAGTACAGTTTTGGAGACTGAATTCAGGAGACTCTGTAAACTTTGGATAAGCATCCAGATTTCTCAGTTCTTATTGAAACCAAATCACTGAACCTTTTGTGGTTCTCCCATCAGCAGTAGTTGTTTTGCTGGGTACATAAAATGACCCTTTGCCCTGCAGTAAGTAAACTGTCTGTCTACTGACAGATCCAAGAGGAAAATGTATTACACTGGTTTCTTTAGTTATTGCAGCCCCTGTTGCTAATGACATATGTTTCTCAGTATCCTGTGCTCTTAACACCGAGAACTATATCTTCACAGACATAGAAGTACAGTTTTTCCTAAGATGTACAACACACTTTAATAGTCCAGACATTTAATATTTACTGATGCAGATATCTGTCTATATTGAATGATCCCCTTGAGTTCGTATTTTTGCATTGGACTTGGCTTAACACTCTCATATCACATACAAAGCGCTCCCATAAAAAATAACTTGAAAAAATTACAGGTTAATTTTTCTTGGTTTTTAACTTTTATGTCTTACCCTGTGGGAAATGCTGGAAAGGAAAACCATCATGGTATATTCTTCTGGAGAAGCATAAAGACAAATACCAATCTATAATCGACAGATTGTGTGTGTGTGTGTATTTGCACAGATCTGATATTGAAAAGTTCTGACTTAGTGTGCATCAACTTTAAAAAGGAAATTCAGTGTTAACAGGGCCAGTGTGTTAATGGTGACACAGATTATTTTATGTTATTGATCCTTTTTCAATATCTTTCTACTTGGAAAGACCAGAGATCTGCCTAAGCACGCATGCTTGGAGCAAAGAGATATGATTATAGGAAAACAGGCAGACAGGAATGTAAATTAGCTCAATGAAAGCAAACACAGGGTCAGTAAGGATCACATAAACAAAATAAAGAAGGCAAAACCTCCCATTTAGTGAGGACAGCATTAAATTTTGGTTTTGGTAATGTCGGTGCCATGGCGTTTAGATTCCAGTAGCATTTAGTTAGCAGAGATGAGCAAATCATTTGTACCGGATAATTTATACTGAAAATGTTCATACTCTTTGTATGTATATTCACTTTTTGGTTTTTTTTCTCCAATGTATTTATTGTTTGATATCATTTGATGACTAATTTTAGGCCTGGAGATGGATGCTAGCAGTAGAAAATATTTGATATTCACAACAGAAGCTAAATTGCTTTAAATTTGATAATTACATGTCTCCAATAATATCTCAGGGCAAATCAAATGACAAACACAACTATTCACCCGTAAAATATAGGGCAGCGTTCTCTGCTGATGCAAACTACCACTGCTATCGTGTACTAAATGGAGGCATGCCAGCTTCCACCAACAGACAATATAGCTTGTATATAATGGCCAATTACAGTCTGGTTCAGGGTTCTTCATGACTTGCTTTTGTGGACTCTTCCTGAATGGCTAAAGCAAAGACCTAGATTTTCTCTTCTCTAGGAGAAAACTATGTCCTCCAAATTCTTCTGCTGATGGGTAGGGTTCCCCTTTAAAGAGCTTAACACCATCCGTGAGGAGGCAAAGTGACTGATTAGGTGTTATTTTTTGAGTAAAAGGATTTCCTGAAACCTCACTAGAATGACTGATGTGCATTTCCCCATTCTTTCCTCTCTTCCCACTGTGCCAATAATGTTGGGTGAAATTATTTTTAACCAAAAAATAAAATGAATAAAAAAGTGCAGATATGGGTCAATTGATTTTTTTTTTTTTTTTTTTTGTGAATTTGTGTCAAATTCACCCATTTGTTTCAGTCGGGAGGGGGAAGATCTCTGGGGGAAAAAATAGAAGTGTTTCATTTTGACATTTTCCAAACAAAACATTTTGATTTTTCAGTTTGAAATGACTTTTTAGTTTGAATTTTCCTTCAAGTTTATTAAAAATATAAACCTTTCTAAAAGGTTCACTCGCTCCCCACACACACTCACTCTCTTTCTCTGTTTGCAGTTAACCAGAAACAACTTTTTTCCTGATTTTGTCAGAAGTGCCAGCAACCAACCAAACAAAATCACTTATTTGCACAGCTTTGCCCTTTAGGATTAGAATGCAAGACCCAGATGTGAATGGTTCAGTTCTTAATAATCAGTCCCCTGAGACTTCCAGTTCCCCTCCTCTCATGACAATACAGGCCAGACTTTAGCAGGTACCAATCAACGTTCGCTCTGCTGAAGTGAGCAGCACTTTCTGATTTACATCAAATGTGAATCTGGATTTGTATCTGCTATGTTTTTATGATGAATAGTTTGCAACCTAACATAAAACCAAGATGCAAAGACAGTTTGGCTGCAGAAGTTTCAATCTAATACAAAGAGAAATACCATGTCTGTGTCTTGGACAGGCCATCCTATATCAGTACGGACCATCACATACTCCATACCCCTTCCACAGGGTGATTCTCGTGGACGTTAGTGAAAGTTCCGTTCAGACTCTCTAACGATTCTTAGTGCAGAATATTTGGGGGAATTTTGCTTGGCATTTGCACTCAAGACATTAAATGTATGATCCAAAGTGAGTGGGGATGGGCAGCTATATAAGCAGATTGCAGACAAGAATGCAGGGAGAGAACTTGTCTTCGGCATTTGTCCACAGACACTTCTCTTTGTGCAATAACAATCTATGACCTCGCTATTTTCTGGGGGCTCTCGCAACTTCTCAAACATGCTATCCCAAACAAAGAGCTTGTGGCTCTGGGATTTGCTGGCATATTTCCTGTAAGATGCAGCTATAGAAGGAGCAGCCTAGTAAGAATTCACAAAGTGTTTTGGAGAATGGCCACATGTGTCAAGTTGCTGCCCCCTATTTACAAGTATCAGTGTTAGTCAGGCAAGGAACTAGAGCAGAGAGGGGTTAGTCTTTTCAACACTGGTCACTAGAAATGCTTCCTCTTCCCTGCTGGGGGCACGTGGTGGGAGGGAGGCGGTGCAAGATACGGCCATGGTGCCGAGTTCCAAAGAGGCGACTGTGTTAGTCTAGTTCAGCAAAACAAACGAGGAGTCCTGTGGGACTTAAAGACTAAGAAATTTATTTATTGCACGAGCTTTCGTGGGAGAAAATCCCACTTGATCAGACATTTTGAAGATTTAAGTTCCTGCACCTTCACGCATCTGACAAAGTGGGATTTTCTCTCTCAGAAGCTCATGCAAGAAATAAATTTGTTAGTCTTTAAAAGTGCCACCAGACTCCTTGTTTGCTTAACCACGAAGGTAGCATATGAACCTGAGTTGCTGTCACAAATTCTTTCAAACTCGCTCCAGATTACTGAATTTCCTTTGCTGTAAGCGTGTAGTGACCATATCAGTACATGAAAAGCAATCAATTCTCTGAGCTAGTATTCACATGAGAAAGACCTCAATGTTTAGGAGTGTTCCCAGTGCTTTTGCAAGCACTTTCCTATTACTGTTCATTCCCATACCTAAAGAGTAGGACAGCTCAGAGAAATTCCAGCAAACATTTTTTCACTGGGATTTACTGATCCGTTGAACTTAAATGTTTCGTGGAGATGGTTCAGTTCTGGTTCAGCTCCACGGGAAGTGCCAAGCAGGTTTCAAAACCCCTACTCCCATACAGGTTTCTATAACAACCTGCCTCCTTTCCTGCTCAGAATTCAGCACACCAGGGCTACTAGGATCAGCAATTGCAGAGCAGTTCCCTGCCTTTTAGTTGGGGACTCCAGAGCCCTGGGACAGACAGACAGACTGACTTGTATCCAGGGCTCAATTCCCTGTCATAGAGAATTTTGAAATTCGTACATTTTGTTCTTAAGCAGAAGAAAACATGGAAGTACCCAAGTCCCCTTGAATCTGACCTCTTCAGTTTGAAATATGAAAGAATTCCACTCTATACACACCCTTGCACTCCCGATTTCTGCGTATGCAAATTGAAGTGCCAAGAGACAAGTGTCTCGCCCAAATTTACACAGTAACTGCAGAAGAAGAAACATCCCTGGTTCTCAGTCCCCTAATACTGCATCCTCCTGCTTAACATTTCCACAAGCCAGTGTAGCTTGCCAAGGCTAAAATGCAGTTGCTTATTCATGGTTAAATGTCACTCAAACAATGTGTTGTTTTTTTTTTTAATTTCCGTTCACAGTGAAACAATTGCATCTTCCTTAAAGGCATATATTAATTAGTTTCTCCATAGTGAGGGAATCTAAAATATGAAGTTAAATCAAGTATATAATCCTGCTGCTAAAAGCTGTGAAAATAATTTGTTGCAACTTAATTTGTCTGATTTTTCTCCTCTTTTCCTGTTTGCACCTCATCTGGAAAAAGATCACAATTTTCTTGAATTTATTCACTGGAAGTGATGTAACATTTTTTGTTTGTTTGTTTGGTCTGCACTCCACTGGCAAGAGTTCTTGGGTAAAGTCAGTCTGGGAAATGTGAGCTGTTGGTCTTTGATACATAGGTCACAAAGGATTTTGACTATAGAATAATTTTAAAGGGTCGGTCCCTCAGTTTGCAAAATGAATAGACTCTTGATAGAGAGGAGCTTCTCTCACCTTCTGCGCTACCTGTAGAGAGTGATGGGACTATGGAAATGGGGGATGTTGTTGGTTAAGGTTCACAAATCCACATTAAATAGCCATTCATCAATATTGGCTTGCATGTGCTCTTGGGAGCATTTTGAAGAAAACATGTTCCAGAGGCAGAATCCATTCTCCATAGCTTTCTAACCGTTGCTCCACAGATGATCCCAGAAGGTTTCCCTTAGCCAGTCTAATGGGGGTAATTTGATCTCTCTGCATTGAACTCTACTAAAAAGGCTGTACGTCTGGTTGTCTTTTGCATGAATTATGATTGATCACCTTAGTTGTCCTTTCCCAGCCTTTGATAATATAAGTGTTTAAGCGGTTATCCTTAGGATTTCTGTAGTCAGCTACTGTTACTGAGTGCTGTAATGTCAGTGCCTAATTGATTTCCTGTCAGCTTTCTTTGCTCTGGTTTATTGCTGCAGAGTGGGATGACTTTGAGGGCAAAGGCAGGGACTCAGATGCTTTGCTTACGTGGAGCCTAATCCTGCACCATCCAACATAGCTTGATGACTTCTTGGGGAGCAGGATGAGGCCTTCAGAGTGGTATACAAAGATATTTGGGGCCCATCCTGCATCCTCACCTTTATTATGTAGAAGGGAGTTGGTCTGCACAGAATCTGGACCTTTATCAGAGAGTTCTTAAGGAAACCAAGTTTTCCACAACCACCTTTTAGAACCAGTATACGCCATTTTCCTCTTACGTAGACTAAATCTGTTTCAAGTGGCATCCTGCAACATGTGTCACCTTATGGGTCACAATCTGTCACAGTTTATGTTTAGCTCAGACATACTGATTTCCTTCCTTAGACCTGAGAACTCAAAAGCTCGTACCTTCTACCAACAGCAGCTGGCCCAGTAAAAGACCTCATCTGCCTTGTCTCACTGTACCGTCGTGTTAGTCAGTAAACTTGGTCTACGGTGTGACCTGACCACCACCTAGTGCACTAACCAGTTTGCATGCCTCATGGTAGTTTCAGCTAGGACTGGGAGATATTTTTCTACCAAACCTTTTTGAGGGGCAAAAAAGTAAATGTGGATTTTCACAAACATTTTCATAAATTTATGTTGATTTTGCCAGATCGTTTCAGCCAGACCAAAATTGAAACCAAACCAAATAAATCATTGGAAAACAGCTTTTATAATTGTTATTGTTATTTTATTATAAAAGAAGTTTAAAATCTTCATGCATGTCTTGCTTTAGATTAAATACACATTTTGATGGCCTCCAAATGACTTCTTACCCAATTTTCAATTTGCTGAAAATTAAAAAAAAAAAATCCATTTCAGTTTGACCCAAACAATTTTTGAAAAAATGTTTTGTGGAATTACCAGTGAACTGAAAAATCCATTATTTGCCCACCTGTAGTTTCATTGGGCTGAACTGGAACCTTAATTTCAAACTCAAGTAAGGGTAACGTTTGTACCCCATGCCAGGGAATAAATTCAATCCTTCTGCCTTCCACGTGATCTGTGAGTTATTGAGCCTCAGATTAAGTGGGTGGGAAGGGTTGAACATTGACTGGGGTAGAAAGATCGATTTTCCTTATGGGTGTTAATACAGCATAGTATGTGTATGTGTTTTAATTGGAGCTCATTGACTTTTTTTCCCCTGAATATTCTTATTTTAAATCCCCCTTCCCTCCCTCCCACCACCCTCTCCCCTCTTTTTCCTACTGAATGGAAAAAGGGAGGAAAGAAATGAAAGCCTTTATTTGGTGGGTGGGTGTCATTGTCTCAGAGAAAAACAAATACTGTATAGAATTGATAAATAAATAAAATAAGGAAATGAAAATGTTTTGTTTGAAATTTTTCATAGAAAGATTTGTTTTCAGTCAGCTCTTGTTTTAGTGTCTGGCCAGAGAGGCAAGCACAGGGTGTTCATTAAATCTCAAGAAACAAATACATTAAAATGTCATTGCCGGTGTTTCAGTGTGGGGCTTTTAACCGCTGTCACCATTTATTACTATACTTCTCCCTTGCTATCCTTCTTATTTAGGGCCAGATTTTGCAAGGCTGTAGGTTTATGACCTGATTTTGTGGCATAAAAAAAAAAGAGGATGGCTTTAGATCTTCTAAGGATGATGGCATGGCAACCTTATATAGCTAGGGACGGCAAAAAGAGATCAAAATCAGAAAGAGGGAGGTTGTACTGTGGTGCTTTTTTTCTTCTTCTTCTTTGAATGTAATTCATCCATTTCCTTTACATTTGTTTTGGGCCAAAATGGAGAACAAATTATCCACTGACTGAATTGAGTGGAAGGCATTGTGACATGCCCCTGATTTTTCAGACCCTTCTTACCTCAATAGTTGTTACTTGATATGCAACCCACAGGTAGCCTCCAGTACTGATGAACCCCCTCCCAAGATACATTAGGACAGCAGCCATGGATCTGAGCCCATGTATGTCAGAACCATGGGTCTAGTCAAGTAGTGAGGACCCTCCATACCCATTACTCTTCTCCACTTTCTTCCACTGTCTTCCCAGATTAAGAAGCCTCCAAAGCCTGATTTCCAATGGTTGGGAGCTCAGCAAAATCTTCAGACCAGCCACTTTAACACATTGCAGGTTGGATGCCTAAAATTAGAGACACCCCCCAAATCACTCATCATTTTGGGTGGGGCCCATGAAAGCTCTCAAGCACGTAAATCCCAGGCTTAGCCTCAGTTTTAGGCACGTCAGTCTCAGTTTTGGCTCCCCACACCCTTGCCAGACTCTGTAGGTATGTGAATTTACTTGATGCCTATGTTTTTCAGAGTCAAAGCTCCCTAGCAGCTACTGCTTCTGCTTCTGGCTCTACCCTTTGCTACTGCCTCCCTTTGAGTGCATTTCTCCCATTAACTTCACAGCAGTTCACAAGTCATGGTTGGACAGGCTTTCCACAACCTACCTCACATGTGGGGACTGAGCTGACAGATGTGCTCAGAAGAAGATCGGTTCCCAGGTGAAGTGAGGCTGGAGAAGTAGGTGGCCATTTTTTAAGTTTAAGCTTAATGCTTGGTGTGCTCACCAGGTTCCAATCCCCCCCTCTCCACCAGAGGATATAAAAAGGGTCTCCTGCCTTGTAAGAGAGTGCTCTAACTGAGCGAGGGGATGTTTGAGGGTATGGCCTCCTCAGCCTTTCTTGGTGAAGTCGCTCCATTGTGAATAAATAATGGACAATGGGTTGGAACAGGGGGTTAGGCTGTTTGTCTCCCATCTCCAGGTTGCGTGTCTTGACCACTGGACAGCAGAGTGGGTCCCTTTCTTTCTTTGCTCGTGTGACTCTTCCATTATTTATCCACATATAAGTTGGACTCCACTGCTTGGCCGTCTGGCCATTTTGGGTGGAGTAAGACAAGTGTCTAGCTCATTTCCTCAAGTAACACAACAGTACCCACTTGAAGATCACTAAATAGAGACGCCTCTCTATAACCAAGGCTTAGATGTCCAACTCTGAGAAACGGGCAGGGCTTAGCCCTCCCCTCTGGTTGGCATCTCCCATTGGCCAGTTGAGGCAGCTCCCAACATATCACTCTCGCTTTCTGGCTCTCATTCTTAGGAGCTTATTCGCTCTATTCATTCTACAGAGAGTGTAGGTACCTAAACCACCTTTGGAGATTGCAGTGCTGTTCCTGTGATTTTTCTAGGCACCTAAAAGTTAGGCTCCATGACACTCAGCGTTGCAATGTCTAAGTCCTTTCATAGATCCCCCACTTGGAACTTTTCCTTTTAAGCACAGGTCATTTGTGACTATGACATTAGCAGATTCATACACTCCGAGTCCAGAGTCTGGCACATTCCCAGATTTCTTCTGTTACATAACAACAAAACCCCGGACAACCCCGAGAATAGCCTTGCTTGTAATCTGCAAGCACAAACAAGGGTTTCAGGTTCTTGGGAAGGTTTTAATGTTCCCCTTTTGAAATGAACAATCAGGAACATGTAACAATGTGTCTTTTTAAGATGAAGGAACCTGATCGCTTCTCAGTTGCAGGTAGGCTGCCAGATGGTGTTTTAGGAAATATAACTGCGGGACAAAGTAAGAGGCTCAGCTGACTAACTGCCTTGTCTTGTGTGACTTTCAGTGAAGTTTGCTTTGCAAAAATTAGTCAACTCAATATTGATAAACACACTGGCATGGTCATGCGCTATGCGTGGTTTAAAGATAGTCAAATAATGGAAGAAAATAATTAATGATATTTCAGTGATATTATTAGAACACTGGGTCATAAATTTCCATGTCACATATTCACTGCGATGCTAATCTGTTCCAAAGACCTGTGGGCTAGATTCTCTTCGCAGTTATGCAGGTGTAATTGCATTAAAGTTACCAAAGTGGAACCTGTCAGTACAGGGAGGGGCGTTGGCCCTCTGAATGTAAGGCTTTGATGATGACCAACAAAGAGACAAAATATCTATGGGATAGCAAGGAACACTGAGTCAAATGCTGCCATCGTTTTCATCATACAGCCACAAAGGAGTCACTGAGTCAGTTCTCAGATACTCTCTAGAACTATTGCATCTGAAATTGTAATTGGCATGCCACTTCCACAGATGATGTAAATTGGATTGACTTTAATGGAGCTGTGCCTATTTATACCCACAGATGGCCTGGTAATTTGTTCTTTTAATGGTTGTTGTGATATTTTTAACCAAAAATAGTATTTAGGAGAATCTGATTAAACACAAATCCAATTTCCCAAACATCACCAACTCACTAGGAATGTTTCTTTTTCTCCCTCATATAAGCATGGAACATGCAAGGGAAAATGTCAAGGACCCAGTTTACACAACCCAGTTTGACCTAACTGAAAGCTTATTTCTGGCTGTAGATTTCATTTCTCTCTAGTAGTTTCCTGGATACTCGGTTGTATGGCCTCTGAGACTACACTGCAGTAAAACAGTGTTGTTATTTACATCATACCAAAAACAATGGCTTGAAAGTTTTCCAGTGAATTTACTGGCCCTGTGTCAAATTTGTCCCCAGTGTAAACAGAAACAACTCTGTTGACTTTTGGATGGGGTTTACCAGGTGCTCCCAGCTGGAGTTCCACTGCCTTTAGCATCCCCTGCCTGATGCAGGTGTCCTTTAGAGAGGAAAAAAGCACCAAATTTAGATCTCCGGGAGATACCTACAAAGGGGATGCAACAAATGGAGCATTAGAATGGGTCCTCCAGTAGCTGGAAGGGCTGGAATAAGCAGAAACCAATCAGGGGCTAGCAGGCAAGAGAAAAAGGGCTGGTTGTGTCTTACAAGAGTCAATTTCTGGGTGAAGTTAGGATGAAGAAGAAAAGTCTCACTCTGTTTCAGTGCAAGAAGGATGTCCTAACTCTGCCCTTTTTTGTTTGAGATGATGAAAAAAACCTTTCATTTACTTGTTTGGATATAAAACCTAGGTGAGCCATGCTGAACTGAATATTAATTTGACTCCTATAGGTCTAGGTGATCCTGTGACAACATCATTGGAGAGACAATGGCTTACAACAGGCATGAATATGTTCTATTGTATTTTCCAGAGGGGTAGCCGTGTGAGTCTATGGATAGCAAAAGCAGTGAGAGCCCTATGGCACGTTATGACTAACAGATTTCTTTGAGCATAAGCTTTCGTGGGCTACAACCCATTTCGTCAGATACATGAAGTGGAAACTACAGTGAAGAGGTACATATACACATGCCAGAATGGAGGAGGGCAAGTGTTAGCAAAGTCAGTTCAGAGGGCAGATGGGGCCTGTTCACACTAGCAGACCAAACAACTGCCCTGATTTGCTGTTACTGTATGACCTGATCCTATGTTTTACCCTCCCTTGCATATATTTTCATTCCATTCTGTAAGTTCACTCATCTTCGAAGCATCTGATGAAGTGGGATTTTCTCCCACGAAAGCTCATGCGAAAAATAAATCTGTTAGTCTTTAAGTGCTACACGACTGCTTGGTTTTTTTTGCTGGACTAGACTAACGTGGCTACCCCTTGAAATTGTTAAGTTGATTTAAATTACTCCAGGGCCACAGCTGGAGTTTATTAAGTTGACTTAAATACTTGCTTAAGTCAACTTAATAACTCTCACCATTAAAGTCGACTTTAAAGGGTAAGTCAACTTTATTAAGTCTACTTAACAAAATGTGTGCATTAAAGTTGACTTAATAAAGTTGACTTAAGGCAGGAGAGCCATTTAAGTTGACTTTATAAAGTTGACTTAACCCAGGGAACCCATTTAAAGTCGTCTTCATTAAGTTGACTTTAAATGGGTCCCCTGGCTTAAGTCAGCTATGAAGTTGACTTTAACAAATGTGGACTCCCTAAGCCACCTTAATAAATTCAACTTTACCTGAACCCTCTAGTGTAGACATAGCCAATTTTAGTGACTAAAGTTACTCACATGCATTTTACAAGACTGGATTCTTAAGTCCTGATTAAGCAAAGCATTTAAGCAATGTGCTTACAAGTAAGCACATGCTTAAGTATCCACTTTCCACTTAATGTGCTTAACATTAAACATATTGCTTAACTACTTTACTGAATAGGGATGGACTTAAGAATTGGGGCCTATAAAAGTGGTACTAGATGCAATTAAATCCCATATGTGAAATCTACAAATTGCATGTTTAAATATTTATTATTCAGTGGTATAAAGTGTATCAGAGAAACTTATGGCCTGTGTTATGCAGAAGCTTAGCCTGAATGATTCAGTCTTTGGGCCTTGAAGTATATTAAATTTGAAGGAAATTATTTCAAGTTGCTTTTCCATTTTTGTGAAGATGTGAACTCCTCCTCCTCTTCCTCCTGTCACTTATTTATTTACAAAGATTAAATCTGAGCCTTCACTGAAGCTGAAACCCCACTTTAGAATTACATTTCTTTGCAGTCATTGACAGAAAAGGAGAAATCTTGCTTTGTTGTATGTTTCAGCCAGTAAAAATAGGTTTATGAAGCATAGATAGACAGTGACCTTAGCACAAAGTAAGATCATGTTGCCCTCTCTAAGTTATCTACATTTACTATTAATTTTATTCTGTACTAAACATGTTGTACACTTAAGGGTCATAGGCACTCCGTTTTGATTAATAGCTTTATTTTTAATGGAGCAAAAGAAAATTGGACCATATCCATAGGATTTTTTTACTGGATGCTTATCATAAACTAAACTCTAAAAGTAGTTAATGTTTTTCCCATTAAAGTGACACTGGGAAGAAAAAAAGTCTTTTAAAACTTGTCCTTCCCTGCAGAGCCGTAACACTTTGTTCCGGTGCCCAGGGCATGTTCGGATCAGAATGCACCCCTTGCAATTAACAGCTCTTGGGGCTGGCAGAGCAAAACGCACCCTTTAATAGAACAGCTCTATTAAGATGCTCCGGGGTGCCCAGGGCAAAGCCCAGTGCACCCTGCTGTAGTTACGGCCCTGTTTTCCTGTGTAACTGACAACACCACAGGTTATTGCAATTGTGAGGGGAAAAAATATTATTCTTTATACTTCAGTAGCTATACCTTGTGTTACCATATAAATACACAGTCCAGACCCCCAAAGAGTTTACCATCTAAGGGTAAGATCGGAGACACCATATTGTATGAGGGACATCGTATTGCTATCTCAAATGGTTTTTCTATTAATCTTGTGGCATTTGGTAGGGTTTTCTTAAAGCCTCCATATCCTGGAGTCATGTTATTTTGTGGGAATCTCACATTTCATTGTGTGAGGGGGGGAGTTTGAGATATTACTTTTAGACCTAAAGAGAAGAGATTGAAAGTGTAACCCCCTGAGGACTCAAAAACAAACCAAACAACCTCAAAACCCCACCACACCATCACCAAAGAAAACAAATAAATCTGTCTGAGAAAACCAATACAACTTTGATCACTGTATGTTTCAATCTATTTCTTTAGGGATCCCCCAATTTTGAGCTGCTTATTGACAAGAATGATGGTAAAGGATGGATTACTGAGCACTTCTACAGAGGTTTAGATCATCAAAATGCTCTCCAGGGGCCTTGTTTCAGGACTCTTTGTCCATCTCCCCAAGGAAGAATCACTGCATCCCCCAGGTGGGCCAGAGGTGTTTGCTTGGCAGTGAAATAATGAAGCTCCAAAATGCACTCAAAAATGGAACCTCAGTGGGTTTCCACTGGTCCATGGGCTTTATGCAAGGAACAAATTACACCTCCCAGGCAAGATGGGAGAACAGCAGCTTGCTGACAAACTTAACACAATGCTCACCAGCCCCAAAACCTGTTGTTCGTAAAGGTTACAAGCATTTAAATTAAAAAAGAAAATGGATGAGGAAAAAAAAGTCCTTCCATGTCTAAATAAATCCACACTAATTCCACTGTGACAAAAGGTTTCCACTGCTATGGGTCCTCAGACTTTGCACCAGACCCTGAATTCAACCTGCTTTCAGTGACAGTTAGCTGCCCAAACACCTTTGAGGATCTAGGACAGTGGGGTCCCCTGGGTGTCCCCAGACTGTGTCTAAGCGGTCTGTGAAAGGTCATTGTTACCATAGAACAGTGGTTTTCAACATGTGGTACGCAGACCCTTGGAGGTCTGCTGACTATGTCTAAGATTTCCAAAAGTGTCCACACCTCCATTCAAAAATGTTAGGGGTCTGCAAATAAAGAAAAAAAAGATTGAAAACCACTGATCTACATCTTTGGACACAGGTGATGCACCCCTCTCCCCCTTCTGATCTCCAGGTAGAATGGATAGGACCAGCTACTGCTATCCCCTAAAGCTAGTCTCAGGCTCAAGAGGTAGAAAAGCTCTGGCTTTGACCCAGAGGGCTCAGCATCCCCATCCTTTTGTGTCAGTGATTTTGATCCAGAATTTGCTTTGTGGTGCATGGACTCATTACACCACCAAGTGAGAAATATGTTGCTGTTGTATTGGGAACTGTGGATTGTGAAGATCAAGGTCCCAATGATGAAGTCTTTGCCCACATTGAACACAAATTAATATCTTCCACTGGCATTCATGGGAACTTTGAGAATGCAAGGAATGCAAGATCAGACCCTAATTCCTTGCAGCTTCCTGGCTTCTAGAAAACCCCATTGAGATCCTGTCACTGCATGTTAGAGACACTGTTGCTTCATGCCACATCAACCCTGAGTTTCACACTGAATAGCACCGTAGGATGTTGTGGATAGTGTGAGTTGGCAGAGCTCCTCTATCAGATTTGAACCATGTCTGTTGATCTGGTTATTTAGCAATTTGAAAGGGAAAAATCAAGGTCCTAAGGTCTCCCGGGTCAGAGCCAAACCGTAGCCTGTTAACAACTCCTGCCTTTCAGAAGCAATAAGTGTGGCTTTGGGAAACATATGGAACCAACTAGCCCAAAGGATTTTATGAGCAAATTTAAAAGGGGCAGAGTTTTGTGAGCAGAGCAGAAATTCCAATGGATGAGTTAATAGTTTCACTTTTCCTTGGCTACCTCTTTTATAGAAGAAAAAAAAAAGTCACACTCGTTCCTTCTTAGTAGCTCCGCTGCCTGATATTCAGAGGCATCCAGGGTTTCTTTTGGACGTTGGATGCATCCTTTTAGTAGCTCCCACTGGAACCATTTTTCAGAGCTATTTCCTGGTGCTGACCTCATTAGGTGAGTTTCACAGCTCACTAATTCCTTACAATAGCACATGTGACTTTGGGACAGTGAAGGGGACTGCCTGTCGCCTGGAAGCAGATGGAAATGTAGGGATTTGGGCAATCACTTTACTACCTTTCATTTTTCTGTAATATCAGCATTTTTCCCCCCTTCAGGCCACTTATCCTGCCCTAAAAGTGTATATTTCATTTGCTGTTCAAGTCTAGAGAACAAAAATCTCACCAGCTAAATGCTTTGATAGCTACACTCGCTAGGGCAAGGTATAATCGATTTGCCAAAGACTAAGAGTTCCTGAATTCAGAGCCCACTCTGGGCACTGTAATGAGAGGTTTATGAGACAGTTGCCTATTGTCATGGATTATTTGTACTGAGAAACCTCAATCCTAAAACAAGATGCCACTGGTATCAGGCACAGGACAAGAGGGTCCCTTTCCAAAAGAGCTTACATCCAATTTTCTACTCTCACAGTTTTACTACATCTTAGGTTGTCCTGAATCACCAACTCCAGGAATCATGTGAATTCACCGCCCATGTATTCACCTATCTAAAGTGCCACTAGGCAGAGCCGTAAAGTGCTATTTCAGCACCTGGGACGCATTCTGATTGGAACATGGCCCTTGCAATTAGCAGCGCTGGGGGGGGGCAAAAAGTGCCTTTTAATAGAGCAGCTCTATTGAGCGGCTCCAGTGCACTTGGGGCAAAGCCCCATTGGCCCCACCGTAATTACAGCTCTGTCAGTATGGCTCTCATTACTGTGACATGTGAGTCCCTTACAACTTCGAATGTATTTATCTTTACAACACTTGTGTGAGGTGGAGCAGTGTAATTAGACACATTGTACGGATGGGAAACTGAGGCACAGATGGAGAAACTGAGGATGCATCAGCCCTTCAGCTGGGAGCATGCTGGCCCAGTGTGGATGGATGAACATGTACCAGCTATGCTTGATCCAGCACACTACAAAGTGCAACATAACTGGGGATGGCCCAGGCAGCAGCTTGATCTAGCTGCCATAGTACATATCCAGGGAATCTGAGAGGGTTTACGCTCTAGCATCTAGCCCATCTCACTGCTTGTGCTGCCCTCCAGCTTACTCTCCATGCCGCTGCCTTGCCTGGGTTCAGACGCCCAGTGGGTTGCATCCTTCCTCTAGCTCCCTGTGGTAATCTTGGGGGGGGGAGGCAGACATTGCCCCACAATCTGAAAGCCACTAGCATAGAGGATCCCGGCTCATGCAGCGGGACCTGTGGGAGAGCACAGAGGAGCAGGGCATGGGGGAGGGAATTTCAGCAACTGGAAGCATTTTTTGATAGCAGAAGAGAAAGTGTGGTGGGGGGGGTTGCTCCTGAAAATGAGGGTGGAAATGGGTAGGTTTATGCCTTTGTTTTACTTCTTTAAAAAAAAAAAAAAAGGCCTGTATATCCCCTCCCATCTTCCTCCCCTCCTGCCACCCTGAAAAAAAATGTTTTTTCTTGATTTTTTTTTTTTTTTTTACCATAGAAAGATCAGGAATATCCAGTCTGATTTTGCCTGGTGTCACCTTATCTGCTGACTGTATATTGGTTTCACCAATTACTTAAGAGTTCCCAGTTGTTAGCACGGTGTAGTTTGGCAGGGTCTTGTCCCAAGATCAGACCTAGCGTTTTTAGATTTACTATAAATCTGGAAAGCCTCATGTGCACAGATGCAACACTGACACTTAGGAAGCAACCTTTTGAATTTGCAGTCATTTTATGAACAGAGTTGGCAAAGTCACTAACCCTCCAAACCAGCATGGAAGGTAGAAAGAATATAAAATAAGCATCCAAACACTTACCCACATCATCCTTTGCAGAAAACCCTTGAAGTGTTAGTTATCTTCCTTGTTATCCTCACCACTGTTACTGGAGTCTTCCTGGCATCTCTCAAGGCACACAGGCCAGGATACAGGTTTTGTAACATGTTCTGCTGACACCAATATGCGTAATGCACGTTCAGTAGAAGGTTCGGCCTCTTGTCCTTATTTGAACGTCTACACTCCATTAACGTCAGGGCCCAACCAGTTACTAGGCCATTTACCTCAAGTTTATTAGCATAGACATCTGTTGGCCACAATGACGTTCTTGTGGTTAGACATCTGCTGATGTGCCTCACTTAAAATTTCTCGAGCTGCTATCAGCTGGCCTCTTGTGGTTACCTGTCAGCATCTGAGTCACTTTTCTTACATAATTCTGTCTGGCGATCTACGGTTACTCTTGATTAGCTGCTTACATTACCATGGCTTTTTAAGGCCTTGATTAGTTTAGCTAAGTTATTGTCTGACGGCCTTGTCTTGGTCCTTGTCTATACTTGCTGTCATTTTTAGTGGCGGTTGAAGGAAGATACACAGGCTCTGTAAAATAACTTGCAAAGCTACCTTCGACTCTATAACACTCATTACTTCCTTGTCTTTACTGAGCTAAGTCGAAGGGAAATGCCATCTTTTTCTGGAGCAGGAGTTACTAAATTGAACTCCAGATTTATTGAGTGGGTGTTAACTGAGCATTAGATTGGACCTGGAAGATCAAAGTGACAGCGGCAAATTTGCAACCATCTTTATGGACTTAGCCTGAGGCTATGCTGGTTTGGTGGACAACTCATCTGAGGTTTCAAATGTGGACTGTGAGTTTTCTCACTGCTTCACCTCAGACTTTCCTTAGCAAGAGTCAAAAAGGGCCCAGGGACTGGTTTCTGTTAGCAGCCGTAATTGAGCCCATTGCCAGCTAGCGCCCTGCTCACTCAGACACTCAGGATATTGGCTGTAGTAAGAGCAGGAAAAACCTCAGCAGGGTGGGTTTGTGCAGGGATAGATGAGCTAATTCTCTCACCAGCTAGATAGCTCTGAGAAGAGAACAAGCAATATAAAAGGCTGAGTGAGGGAGCAGGAAGAGGGAATTCATTGCAGCTATGGTGTGATGTTCTTGGAGTATGAAGCAGCGGCAAGGTGGAAGTGCTCTGGTCGACTGTATATGCCAGATAATTCAGCCAGAAGGCTTACCGGCCAGGATTTCCAGGAGCTGAAGGGGAAGCCATTCACAGGCACATGCTCTTTTAACTCTCTCTAGATGTTCTCCTCTGTGTAAATCCCAAACTGAATTTTTGTCTGTCATTCTAGCAAAATAGTTTGGACCAATCTTAGCAAAACCTTGAGGTTCTTCTCTAGCCAGAAGACTTCCCTGTCTTATATCTAAAAGGTCTCCAGCTTGCACGTTACACCCGTATATTCAGGCATTTGAGCACTGTGACATTAAACTATTGCAAAAAGACAAATTTAAAAAGGTGGTGAACACAACCTTATTGATGACTTGAAGTGTTGCCTTTAAGAACAAAACAAAAAGTTTGTGGGCAGGGAGCAAAGGTGTCACCAAAGTTCAGTGAATTCCAAGCACTGTAATAAAAAGAAACGTGTTGTTTATAAAAGCATCCATATTGCACAGATTCACAGATTTTAATGCAGGAAAGAAACATTAGTTAGTCTGGCTTGCTGTATAGCAGAGGCCTGAGACCCTTACTCAGCACTGTCTGAGTTTATCACTTAGCCAGGTTATCATTTCTGTTTGAACTATAGCATCTCTTTTACAATGACATCCCGTCTCAATTCAAAGCTGCCAAGAACAGAGTTTGCTTCCCAAAGGAAACACTAACATTTAAAATTTGGGTTTTTTGTTCCAAATTGGGGGCAAAAAATCAAAATTTTAAATTTTCCACCAAACAGAAATCTGAGGGGAAAGTATTTAGAAATATCAAAGTGAACTATCAAAATTTCTTGTTTTCATACCATCAAAATATTATCACATAGTGTATCTTAAAAAGAACAATGAACTTGATTTTGTGTTTGAAATAAGGCAAACAAGTAAGGTCCCTTTTTCCTCCTAGGTCACATTAGAAATTATAACTTGGAGTTGAAAAAATAATATTTTTTTTATATGCTGGAGCTGTTTTGGTGCTTCGTGATTACTGCAGCAAATAATCCACAATAGACAGAACCTGTCTCAAAAGCGGAATCGAACGTTATCTTCCATGTGAGTTGAAAAGGGAAATAATGGCAGAGTGAAAGAAAGAATGGTGACCTTGTAAATGTTGTATGTGAGTATACAGACATGCAGGCATTTCAGGTAGGACCAAATTAAGGTGGAGCTGTGATTTCTTCTCCTACAGTAGACCAGTCAAGTTACTGTTTGCAGTAATGGCCTTGAAACTTTCAATCTGAGCTGCAGGCTTGTGGCATGATAAAATGTGATTTATTGAAGCTTCATTGGGTTCTTTAGAACAGGTGGAATTTCAACTAGCCGTCTGCTGTTTCTTATGGTTGAGCATGAAGTAAATCCCCTGCAGAATAGGTTTTTATTGAAAAGCTTTTCTGAACACAGCCATTCTACATGTGCGTGCTCTTCACCACCTGATTGGAGAAAGTGGGAATGCTTTCTTAGATCTCTTGTCTTTAAATGGATGTGATTGATCAAAACCATCATCTCATTAAATCCTCAAGCCCCTCCTTTTGCGTGCTGGTGAAAATGAAGTTCAACTTGTACCAGCGTGAATTTCACAGGTGCCACCCGTTATACCCACACGGATGATTTTATGGAACGTCAGTCCCCTTTGAAATGCTTGCAGTCCAGTGCAGCTTCTTTATATTACTTTTTATTGAAAGGTGCTTTTTGCATTTCATCTTTTGAAGCTGGAAATAGATGGATTAAACATTCAGATAGATTTGCACATGCATGTGTGGGTTAGATTTTTGTAACCCTTGTTTTTCATTCATATCTGAATCATTCTGGCAAGATTCTTTTTCCAGAGGAAAAATATTTTTTCAGTGTAAAGGTAACAGGTTGCCTTACTTCCTGGGGCCTCAGCCTTGCATTTGGGTTTAGTCTGCAGATGAGAAGAGCAAGGACGGATTTGATAGTGGCCTTTAACTCCCTGAAGGGGAGGGGAGTTCCAGGATGGATGGAGCTACGCTGTTCTCAGATAACAGAACAAGGAACAATGGTCTTGAGGTCAATTGAGAGGAAGTCTAATTTGGATATTAGGAAAATCTTTTTCACTAGGAAGGTGGTAAAGCACTGGAATGGGTTACCTACGGAGGCGGTAGAATCTCCGATTGTAGAGGTGTTTTAGGCCCAGTTTGACAAAGCCCTGGTGTAATTGGGGTTGGTCCTGCTTTGAGTAAGGGCTTGGACTAGATGGTCTCCTGAGGGCCTATCCAACTCTAATCTTCTATGATTTGATGATCCTTGAAGAAAGACAGCAAGAAAGGAACCAAGCATCAGCACAGACATTATTCTGTGAATGATTGGCACTTGATAAAACAAATGCCTGGACCTTGTTCTCCTTCAAATTCATGTCAAACCTCCTATTGACTTCAGTATAAGAAGAAACCTTTCCCACTGCCCAGTTCTTAAGGAACTTACAACTTAAGCTGGCCAATACAATCATCTGTACAGATCTCACCTGAAGGGAAAGAAATTGGAAATATTGTAATAGTAACGTTAATCAGAGCAGTGGAGCTCATTGGCTGTACGGAAGGAGTGTTTTTAAGTTGGGATTTGAAATAGAACATGGATGGAGCAGGCTAGAAATTGTGTTCCCAGCATAGTTTAGTCCATATCCAAAGGGAGTAATTTCAGTTTGATTGCAAGCTCTTTGGGACACAGAGTGTGCGTTTTTGTTTGGGACACAGAGTGTGTGTTATAACTGGCACAAATGGGTACTCTTTCTTCTTGTGAAGCTTGCACTTACATCACTGTGAGTTCTGGGGGCACCATATGCAAAACTGTGACAGTGTGAGAAGAGAAATAGGTCCAAAGTGTTTATATCAGAGTCAAAAACAGTTCATGGCAAAGTCTGATTTTCCCCATTACCTGAAATACACCTTCATGCAGCTATTAACAATGATGACTGGAAGTCATCCACTAGCACTTTTGCTAAAGT
The DNA here is from genome assembly GCA_007922195.1 of Podocnemis expansa. Classification (NCBI taxonomy): domain Eukaryota; kingdom Metazoa; phylum Chordata; order Testudines; family Podocnemididae; genus Podocnemis; species Podocnemis expansa. The sequence continues at coordinate 6,772,840 of ML682035.1, read as the reverse complement.
GTTTGGATTGTTTTTTTCTCATCTTCCCAGAATCAGGTGGTACAGAAGTGATTGGGAAGAGCTGATAAGCCAAGTGAAAGTTTTCAGTCCTTGGTTTGGATTAAGTTCACGCTGGAGTATGGAGGCTCCGTTTCATAGAAACTATTTTCTCCATCCTTACCATGAAACAATTACATCTGTTATTCAGAAGTTTGTTAATCACAACTACAAAGGCAAAGAAGCTATCTGGTGTGAACTTTCTAGAATTTATTATGAGCCGTATTCTCACTGGTGTGTAACTGTTGTTTGGTAGAAGTCTATCCTAATTAATGCATGGTCTCAATTACTGTGTCTTTAATGTACAAGGTCAGGAAGTGCTATTATCTACAGGTAGGAAACTGAGACGTGGAGATGAACAATGTGACTACATGGCATTTTAAGACCTGTAGTAGCAAGTGTCCAAATCACACTCATGTTAATGGGCTAAAAACAGCCATATAAGCTTGGACTGGAGCTCTGATTTACTGTTGCAGGTTTTAAAGCAGTGTCAATGTACCCCAAGTGACTTTCTTCAAGGTCAGACAGGAACTCTGCAGGCAGGTACAGAATTGAACTCCTGTCTTCCAGTTCCTGGGCTAGTTTTCTAAATGACGTAGCCCCTCTCATTTGGTGTAGGAAACCTACAGTCTTGCACCATATGACCCACTTGCTATTTTCTGAGTTTATGCACTTAACAGGCCTCTTTAAAAAACTGTAGCCAGGTACTGCTGGAGAAACTGCTTCCAAAGTGCATGCGTATCTGGATCATAAATTGCATGAATAAAAATGTTCTTTCCCAAAGACCAAGTCATAATTCTCCATCACTTCCCAGAACAAATATTGTCTGCTATATTTATTAGGTGGGACCCTTCCGTGGGCAGTCAGCTCTAAGTACGTTTATTTTTAAGGCAGTTGTTTGTTAATCTTAAGCACCTCTGGGAGAATTAACTGAGATAGAGAGTTAGGCTGGAGGTAAGCAGGATCACCCATGTTGAGATGGAGCAAAAGAGGAGAAATGCCACTGCTTGTGTGCCATCAGCCAATCAATAAGAACAAATAAATCAAGGCTTTAAAATGGCTTTAGCCTGACCCTAAAGGAAATGGCTCATAGACTCCAAAGAGTGTGCTAAGAATTGGAGCACAATTCTCAGTTTTGAGCTACAGGGTTGACAGCGTGAAGTTTATGGCTCTTGAAAAATATGTGTATAGGGAAGTCCTGTCATTGGTTTGTTTGTGTATATGCATGCCTGCCTGACTTTATTACCCCACTTTCCATCCTACAATAAACCCCTCAGGGAGCTCTATGAGTGTTGCTCTCAACCCAGGGAAAGCTGGGGAAGGAATGTCCGATCTAAGGCTGTCTTGTGAACAAGCTCCTAACCCATCTTTTTTTCTTTGACTCTTCATACTTGATCTTGGCTTAAAGGCAACTTGGTTCATGAAATTTGTGGAAGATCAGTGTGGCTCTTAAGCTGAATGAATAGGCAAAGATAACTCCTAAAATACTTATTTCACTTAGAAAAAAACAGAGTACATTTTGTAAATCCAATAATTCAAAAATAGAGGAGGTTTAACTCCCAGAGTCAAATGGTTGTATGTTGATGTTGAGCCCCTAAATGCACATTTTCCAGCAGGGTAAATGTGTTAGTCTGTGTACAGCAAAGACAATAAGAGTCCTGTAGTACCATAAAGACTAACAAATTTCTTTGTTGGTGCCGATGAAAGCTTATGCCCAAAGAAATTTGTTAGTCTTTAAGGTGCCACAGGACTCTCGTTATTTTTTAGTATACATTTAGGTTTTTAGCTAACTACCTTTGTCATTTCAAAGGTTCTAAGTACCTTGAAAACAAAAAAATCAGTGGAAGCTATGGGTGACTTCAGCGCCGTTGAAAAGCCAGGGTATTCCAGCCCTAATTCAGCAAAACCGTGTGTTTTAAGATGAGCATATACTTAAGTGTTTTACTGAATTAAGACCTCAGTAGTAGGGACTGTCTTGATTTAATGCTTATACACGGCTTCTCAATTCCATCAGTGTAGTGACATGATTGGGAGGGCTCCCAACTACGCGTGTCACAGGGATGCCCCCTTCCTCTATCGCCCACTGCCATAGCCAAAGTTCCCCCGCCGGTAGCACTTGCAGCAGTGGCTGAAATTTAAGTGGCCGCCATTGCCAAAAGAAAACTGCCTTCAGAGCCGATTTTGGTGGCAGGAGGCTTAAAAAGCAGCCCCACCACCACAAAAAGCAGCCACTTTGTGCAGTTTCAGCAGCATTGGTTGAATGAACAGCTCTTAAAGAGTCAGTGTTGGCAGCAAACTCTTGAAGCAACCATGATGATTTCTTACAGTGATAGCAGGGGAGGGAGCTTTAAGTGACAGGCTCATTTTAGTCAATACACTGAATCTCTTTGCAGTGACACACTTTTGTGTCGTGACACAGCAGTTGAGAACTGCTGGCTTAAAGGACAGGAGCGGATGTTCTGGGTTCATTGCAGCTACTGATTCTCTCTGTGACTTTAAATGACACTCTACCTTTCAGTTCCAGTTTCCCCAGCTCCCAAATGGCAAAACAATACAAGACCCTACAAAGCCATGGTGCAGTTAGTTCATTGTCGGCAAAGCACTTGGAGATTCATGGTATGATGGCAGTGTCAAATATTCTATTGAATTGTTTATCGTCATTCTAGCAGCTCAATTTTAATCTCTATAGAGAACTCTGCTGTTAAAGAGACTACTTCTGATTTCAAGTTCTGGTTAAATAAATTGCTTTGTAGTTTCAAGCATCAATAACTAAACAAAAGTTGAATGCTACAGATACTTTAAAAAAATCCTTTATATTTTATTATAAAACACAGTATGGTGTTTCCAGAATAAGCAAACAAAATCGTTGTAGGTGTCCATAAAGAAAATTGCCTTCAAAAAATTAAATGTTTAGTTTCTGTAAGTTTGACATAATATCAATTTTTAAAGCTTTTTTTTATTTCAATTTTTTGGCAAAATTATGGGTTTTAAGCATTTTCTAAAATTTTTATGCATGGGCATTTTAATAGTTGTGAGAACTTACAAGTGGGTCAGGGAAGATCTACAATAATTTAATGATTGTAGATCTTTACATTTTTAAAGTTAAAGATTTATAATTAAAAACCAAATTGTCAGCATTACATGTCAAAATATAAAAAGCAAGTGTCTGTAAATCAAACATCGAAGTTTTCAAGCAGCCTTTTTTCATCTTTTAAGACTATCTGTAAATTTCCATTATTACTGATGGAAATTTTTTGTTTTTTCTTTGTGTATGGTGAAATCAATATTTACCAATATTACTGATTAAACACCTAGTCCTTCTAAGACTACTTATTTATTAACAATATCCTAACACAAAATAGTTAGCACATCAGAAAAACGTAAGAAGTTGGCAGGTTTTTACTTATTTATATTTGCTTTTATTTTACGCCTGGAAATCTATCAAGTACTCCCGGTGGGCGTGGATCCTGTTGTCTGTTCTCTTGCAGAACTACCCAGTAGTGCCAAATATCAGATTGTAGCTTCCCGCACAGCTTTCAACATCTCTGCAGTCTCTTGTACAAAAAGTCCAGTCTTTCCCCCAACAGCAGTCTAAATTTCAGCATCTTTCATGGCCCATAAAATCCAAGCTGAGCATATTCGTAATTTGAAAAAGCTGCGAAAAGCATGGTTTAAAGGATTTTAACCTTTGAAAGGATCTGAGCTTTTTCCCAAGGGCTCTAGCCAAGGGAGGAAATGGCTCATCCTAGGATTTCCTGTGGATTCTAAACATTTGACTAATAAAAATGAAAGCTTTAGAAAAATGTTAATGGGGAAGTGAGAGTAGAGGTTTTCCCAACTTGCTTTCACAGAACATTTTCCTGCAAGCTGATGGATGATTTTTAAAGACACTGCTCAGGTGTGGACTATGGTATTTCTCACACAGGGATGGATAACATAGCTCTATAACTTTTTATTTGCTCATGTGTTGTTGTTATTTTTTTTAATATGAAAGGATTAGATTTTTATTGGTAAAATCACCATACATATAACTTGACAAAAAATATTTCCATTGACGATGATAGAAATTTACAGATGTGTAGAGTAAGAAAAATGCTCTGTGAGAACTTATTCCACTTTGATTTAAGGATATCTACTTTATACATTTTGACATGCCATCGCAATTTGGTTTTTAACAGTTATGTAAAACTACCTTTTTGACTCTCACCATCCACCATCATGAAATAATTGCCTTGCCTCTCTTCCCATTGTCTGACCCGTCAGTAACTGTGAAAATTTAAATGGATAAAAAGAATTAAGAATGCTTAAACCCATGGTTTTGACAGCAATTTAAATTGAAAAAGCCTTAACAATGAACACTGATATCTGTCAAAATTATTTATTTAAAACTCAAATACTACCTAAGGCTACATATAAGTAGCTCTTTTTATTATTATCATTTAAAGAAATGCTTCCAGATTCAAACTCCTATGCAACTTAGATTTTGTAAAGCAATGGGCTTACAAAATCTAAGACCAAAAGAATGTTGCCATTAACTAAAACAAATGCCTACTGAAGCCATTTGTTGAACAAAAAAAGGACAAAGTTGTGAAAAGTTATGCATGTTTGCTTTTAAAAATGTAACCACCCTTGTATCTTCACAGGGATGGACTCCCATGTGTGAACACGTGAAGGATGGGGATCAATAAACCCAATCCTGCAATCTTTAGTTTTATGGACTTACAAGTGATTGCTTTAAAATCAGTGGAATTATTTGAGGGTGCGGGTAAGGATTTGCAGGATCCAGCCCAAATGTCCTTCTGCAGTTTCTTCGCCCCAAACTTTGCAGTGATGGGCTAGTGCAAGAGAACTAGAAAATGAAACCACCTCGAAATTGATGGCTACTGGCTAGTTAGGTCAATGGACTTAAGAGTTTCCTAACATGGGTATTCTGCCATCCTTTGATTCCTAATCCCTTCAGTAAAACGAAGAGCTCTGTGGCACATAAAGACAAACAAATTTATTTATTGTGTGAGCTTTCATGAGAGAAAATCTCACTGATGAAGTAGGATTTTCTCCCACAAAAGCTCACGCAATAAATAAATTTGTTAGTCTTTCAGTGCCACAGAATTCCTTGTTGGTTTTACTGTAACTAGACTAACACAGCTAGCCCTCTGGGTCTAATCCCTTCAGAGTCCCTTGAGAAGGGGCAGGGCTAATTCTGGGAAAAGAGGGGTGTAGAAACGCATAACTTAAGTCAGGGGTCTGCGAGCTCTGGAGCCACATATAGCTCTTTGGATGCCGTCTTGTGGCTCTGGGCCCCCTCCTGTCACCAGTGGACCTTGGAGGGGGCTCACCTCTGGTCCAAGGCTCCCTCGCCCACCAGGGGACCCTGCAGCAGGTGCCCTGGGGGCCTAGCTCTCCTCCACCAGGGGCCTACACCCATTGTAGCTCTGAAAATACTTGGTTATTGAAGGAATTTTAAAAAATTAGTTCTTATCTTTTGAGTTGCCAAACCCTGACCTAGGTGACCAGAGGAGCTAGCAACCAGAGGTGTTTGACTGTCCAGCAGCAGAACAGGGGCTTATTTTATTGAAAAGCATGTGTCATTCTCTGTCTCACGGACAGTTGTGTAATTCAGTGCAAGCAACTCATGCCCCTCAGAGACAGAGGACAGGGTCTTGAGACCAGAAATGGAGGAGCAAAGAAAAAGAGGGCTACATAGATAGGGAAGGGGATGGAACTGTGTACAAATGCCAGAAGTCTAAATACCAAGACAGGCAAAATTGAGTGCCTGGTATTAAATGAGAATATTGATAGAATAGGCAGCATGGAAGCATGGTGGAATGATGATAATCAAATGGATACAGCAATACCAGAGCTAGTTAAACGGAAATTAAAAGGAATGGTCTTAAAGGGAAGTGCCAGAAAGCTGCATAGTAACAATTGCAAAAACATCATAAAGAGGCTCAAAATAAATGTATGCCCCAAATAGAGTAAAAGCTTTTAAAAAAATAAAAGTTAGAGCCCTAAAAAAACTGCCAGCATAGCTAAACAGTGTAAAAGTGGCAGTTGGAGATAAAACATGTACCTTAAAAACTGGAAGCCCACTCCTGCTGAGGACTATAGAGAGCATAACCTCTGGCAAGTCAAGTGTAAAAGTATAATTAGGCTAAAAAAGAATCTGAAGAACAAATAACAAAAGACATGAACAACCAAAATGTAATATAAATCTGTTAGTCTCACAGTGCCACACAACTCCTTGTTGTTTTTTTGCTGGACTAGACTAACACGGCTATCCCTTTGGAAACCAAAATGTTGCCCTTAAAGTCCATTGGAAGAAGGAAGCCGGTCAAACAAACAGGAAAGTCACTGGACGATCCAAGTGCTGAAGGAGCACTCAAGGAAGAAAAGGCCACTGTGGAAGAGCTATGTGAATTCTTTGCATTTCTTTCACTTAAGAGAATGTGAAGGAGATTCCCGTACTTAAGCTGTTTAGGTGGCAAAGCTGAAGAACTGTCACAGACTGAGGAGTCAATGTGGGAGGTTTGGAGCAAATTGGTAAAATAAACAGTGATAAGTGACCAGGAACAGATAATATTGATCCAAGAGTTCTGAAAAAAAAAAAAAAAAGAAGAAGTCCTGTGGCACTTAAAGACTAACAAATTTATTTATTGCATGAGCTTTTGTGGGAGAAAATTCCACTTTGTCAGATGCTTTGAAGATGGGGGAACTTACAGAATGGGAGGAAATAAATGCGGGGAAGTGTAAGTCATAGGATCCTGTCACGCTGTAACAGCCAATCAAAGTAGTAGTAAAGATTCAAACACTGAGGAACAGCATATAGAGGAAGAAGAGATCAAATCACCTGTTGTAATGAGGAACACCAGCGTAGGAACCTATTCTTGCAATAATCCCCATTGCCAACTCTGCTCGCACATTGACTCCAGGGATACCATCACGAGCCCCAACCGCATCAACCACACCATTAGGGGCTCATTCACCTGCACATCCACTAATGTGGTATATGCTATTATGTGCCAGCAGTGCCCCTCTGTCATGTATATTGGACAAACTGAACTGTCCTTGCATAAAAGGATAAATGGACACAAAACAGACATCAAAAATGGCAGCATCCATAAACAAGTGTGAGAACACTTCAATCTTCAGGGACACTCAGTGGCAGACTTGAAAGTTGCCATACTTCAAAAAAGAAATTTCAAAAATAGACTTCAAAGTGAAACTGCAGAGTTGGAGCTAATCTGCAAGTTTGACACCATCAGGCTGGGTCTGAATAGAGACTTAGAATGGTTAGCACATCACAAAAAGTGATTCATCTGTTCACACGTTCTCTCCCTTTGATCTACTGGTGTAAATGGGCCCCATCTGCTCTCTGAACTGACTTTGCTAACACTTGCCCTCCTCCATTCTGGCATGTCTATATATACCTCTCAACTGTAGTTTCCACTTCATGCAGCTGATGAAGTGGGTTGTAGCCCACGAAATCTTATGCTTGAAGAAATCTGTTAGTCTATAAGGTGCCACAGGACTCTCACTGCTTTTGCTATACACAGACTAACACAGCTACCCCTCTGGAAAATTCTGTAATGAGAAAATAATCCAAAGTCCCTATTTAGCCCTAAAGCAAAGCAGTCAAATTTGCAAATGAATTGCAGCTCTGTGGCTTCTCTTTGAAGCCTTGAGCTGTTATTCATTTGCTTGAGCACAGCAAGTAGTAAATCATCAGTGAAGCCAGCAGGAAAATTGAAATGTTCACTTACCAGTTTTAGAATGTTCTGATTTCTCATGTCAGATTTGTACTCATTTATTCTGAAAGCACTTGGGTATGAAACTGCAGAAATATTAACTGAGGTATCCAATCTGTCACTTAAATCAGATTCTGTACCAGATGGCTGCAGGGCAGCTAATGTAATGCTGATATTTTAAAATAAGGCTCCAGAGCTATTCCTGGCAATTACAGGCCAGTTAAGCCTAATTTCAGTTCCAAGCAAATTAGATGAAACTATACTAAAGTACAGAATTATCAGGCACACAGATGAACGCCACATTGGGGAAGAGTTAACATGGCTTTTGTAAAGAGAAATTATGCCTCACTAGTCTACAGAATTCTTTGAGAGGGTCAGCAGCCATGTGGACAAGGGTGATCCAGGTGATGTAGTGTGCTTGGACTTTCAGAAAGGGTTTGACAAGGTCCCTCATCAAAAGCTTTTAAGCAAAGTAAGCCATCGTGGGAAAGGGGGAAAGTTCTCATGGATTAAAATATAGAGAAAGGAATAAAGAAATAGTCAGTTTTCACAGTCCAGAGAGGTAAATAGTGTGATCCTCCAAGGATCTGTACAGCGATCTGGAAAAAGCGGAAAACACTGAGGTGGCAAAGTTGGCAGACGATATAAAATACTCAAGATAGTTAAGTTCAAACTGACTGTGAAAAGGTACAAAGGAATCTCACAAAACTGAATAACAGCAATAAAATGGCAGATGAAATTCATTGTTGATAAATGAGAAGTAATGCACATTGGAAAATATAATCATAGTTATACATACAAAGTTGTGAAGTCTAAATTAGCTGGTTGCATTCATGAGGTATTGTGGATAGTTCTCTGAAAACATCTGTTCAATGTGAAGTGACAATTAAACTAACGTTGTGAGAAAGCCATTAGGAAAAGGATACAAAATAAAAGAAAATATCACAATGCCACTGTCTAAATGTATGATACATCCACACTCTGAATAAAGGAAAAAGTTCTGTGACGGGCAGAAAAACTGACTAGCAGGGTGGAAAGCCTCCTTATGAGGAGAGATTAAAAAGACTGGGACTGTTCAGTTTAGAAAAGAGATGAGTAAGGGGGGGGGGTCTGAATGAGGTCTATAAAATCATGAATGGTGTGGAGAAAGTGAATAAGGAAATGTTTGGCCTGCACATAACACAACAACCAGGAGTCACTCAACAAAAATAATAAGCAGCAATTTTAAAACAAACAAAAGGAAGATCTTTTGCATCAATACAAAGTCACTCGGTGGAACTCAATGCCATAGGATGCTGTGAAGACTGAAAGTATAACTAAGCTATCTAAAGCAGTGGTTTTCAACCATGAGAACTGTCGAAGTATGCCATGAAATTTTCTACAAAGGTTATGAAAATCAATGCAAAACAAACATTGGTTCATCTTAATATTCTATGCAACCAATATTACCACTCATAAAACTTGTGAAAATTAATTATCAAATTAAAAGTGAGGTATCAGTCTTTCGATTCTAAATTGTGAACATTCTAAATGCAGGTGGCCAAAAGGCAAAAGTGAGGTGACTTTTATTTTTTTCCAGTGGATTTGAAACATGAATGCATTTGATCCTTTTTAGCTTGTTGCATGCACTATGTTGCAAACCTCATTGGTAAGACCATCTTCGAAGCATCTGAGGAAGTGGGATCTTCTCCCATGAAAGCTCATGCAAAAAATAGTTAGTCTTAAAGTGCCACACGACTCCTTGTTTTTTCACTGGACTAGACTAACACGGCTATCCCTTTGGAAATTGACATAGTAAATGTGACATTTATGAGCAATCAATCAATTCAACTGAAAAAAAAGCGGGTGTGCCACGGAATTGTTTGTCTCATTGAAGTATTTTGTGTTACTGAAAAGATTGGGAACCACTGATCTAGAGAATTAGATAGGCCTATCTTCCAGTAATCTATCAATGGCTATGTCTACATTGTAAAAACTAAGTTGACTTTAAGCAGACCTTATTAAGTCGACTTAGTGAGTCCACGCTACATTGTCGACTTTATAAAGTCGACTTTAAATGAGTGTCCGGGCTTAATTCGAGTTTATAAAGTCGACTTAATGGCCCCACTGCACTAAGTCAACTTTATTAAGTTGACTTAGTGAGTACACATTGCCTTATGTCGACAATAAAGTCGACTTAATGGTAAAGTCGACTTTATAAGTGGACCTTATAAAGTCGACTTTACTGGACCCTAAACTCAACTTTATTGCCCTGCAGCGTAGACAGGGCTCTGTTTAAGTTGACTTAAACACATAGTGTAGACGTACCCAGTGACTATTAGCCAAGACAGTCATGGATGAAGCTTCGTGCTCTGGATGTACCTTAACCTCTGACTGCGAGAAGCCCAGATTGAATGACTTGGTATATTGGTCACTAATTGCACTATTCTGTTCACTCTTTTTGAAGCATCTGGTATCAGTCACTGTCGGAAGACAGGATACTAGACTAGATGACCCATTGGCCAGGCTGTTCTTATGATGAATAAAAGTGAGATGGACTTTTTTTATTATGCCAGTGAAAAATAATTAAACAGAAACCAGCATAAATAGCAAAAAACAATAGAATATTCTAGTAAGAGTACTCTTTTTTTTGAGCAAAGATGATACAGTAGAGAAACTCAGGGCTGAAATGCCTGTCTTTTGTGAAAATAACCTCCTCGATTTATAAAACCAAAATATACGATGGCTTCCCAGTTGTAAAATCACCCTAGACTGGATCTTGATGCATGACAGGGATGCATAAGAACTATGATATTACAAGTAAATAATAAAAGTGCTATTAGTCCCACCTTATCAGGTGTCATTGTTCTTCCAACCATTCGTAGACCTTCACTAGAACAGGTTCCACTGTAAGGATCTTTGAAAGCTGAGTTTATGCTCAGTGGTTCAGTAATCAGCATAAATCACCGCAAAGTCTATCACTAAGGAATATAGGTACATGAGCACTCATTTTAACTTTGACAGGCCTTTATGAGAGACAGAAACAGAAAAGTATACAATTACATTTTTAAGGAAGTATTTTATTTTGTGGCAGTTCAGATACTTCTGAATTTAAAGATCAAAAGCAATGAATGCTCCTGGTTGCTTAGGTTTCTCTACTAATGTATTCCTGGTGTATTTCCAAATCCAAGATGAGAAAGCTCAATTGGCCCTCTGGGACAGTGTAACAATTTGACACAGCCATTTATTTTGCCAGGGGGGAAGCTGAACGGTGGCAGGGGTCAGGAGGAAGAGGGGTGGAAGAGATTGTATATTCTGCCTATTTAACCGATGCCAGGTCCCCAGGGATCTTGATGGTTTCTGCACATTACTTATTAATGACAGCAGTGATGCCCTTGAATGCACCAAGTTTTACTGCTGAAGATGTTTGGAAGTTTCTGAACTGCATCTACCTAAAAGCTTCCTAATAACTTGAGCTTTGGATTTTGTACAGCTGGTGGTGACATGGCTCTGCCCAGTCCTGTTCCCTTGACATTGATGATGGAGCTCCCCTTATTTCCAGACCATCACTTTTTTGCAGTATAGTTAACAGCAGATGCAGTCTAAAACTCTCTGGTTCACCTTCTCATCTTGATTTTCATGTGCTCCACCCTCCCACTGAAATCATGCATCCATGCATGCCTATATTTCATTATTTGATGAGGAGGGTAGCATATTCTAATCTCTGCACTCTAGTGATTCTCCTTCCATTTGGGGACAGACAGATGAAGTTCCTAACTTTGCCACTACCTTTGTTGACCGGAAGGGGTCAACAGAGAGCAGGAGACACGAGCGTCATTTGAGGATGATATGGGTTCCTCTGCCGTGCTCCCATGTTCTGTTGATCATTCATGCTCTGTGACTTCGATCAACAAATATATCTATATTGTGTGTCTGTACAGGTGCTGTTTGCTTTGAACCAAACCTTGCTACAACATGAAAGTCTACGAGCAGGCAGCTTGCAGGCCCCATACACTACTGAAGATCTCATCAAGCATTATAACTGCGGAGACCTGAATGCTGTCATATTCAACCATGATACTTCTCAGGTAAGGCAATTTCACAGCTGCTACTGAAACCAAGGGATTGAGAAACTGGCTAAGAGGTATCCGTCATGAGGGTGATGATGACCTTTCATGCAATGTTCATCTTTAAGTTTTGAAGTAGAGGTGCTACCACACCAGAAACCTTATCCAACTGCTCCTTGTACTGTGGGGTGTTTGCAATTAAAACCCAGATTAATATCTAATTTCTGAAGTGCGTTCTCTCTCTCTCTCCATGGGACGGATCAAATGTTCCCTGAACTTAAAAATCAGTATCTAGTTTTCAATTTTTCTTCCTTTTCCCATCTCGTGTCTAAAGTATGCCTGCTGTGTTCAGGAAAGTGCTTTGCACCTTACCAGGATAGTTATGTGCCCACCCTTGCTTTGCTCCTGTAAACTAGACTTCCAGAAGGGCAGCCATGTTAGTCTAGTTCAGCAAAACAGACAAGGAGTTCTGTGGCACTTTCAAAGACTAGCACATTTATTTATCTCATGCGCTTTCATGGGCACAATCCTGCTTCTCAGATGAATGAAAGGGAAAATACAGTATGCAGCTGTAACATATAGATACAGTAATGTAGAGGATTCCATTGTACAGATAGAGAAACTGAGGCACACAGCAATACTTGCCCAAGGCCGATTAAACAGCTTGTGGTAGAACAAAGAACAGAATCCTGATTTTGATCCTCATTCCAGCACCTTTTCCAAAAGCTCATCTTTCCTCACACTGCCAAGCTCCTCATTCTCCCTTTTTCTTTTGCTCATTTTTGGTTTTCCACCTGTCTCTCATTTGTCCAGGGAGAAAATGGATTTTACCTTTGTGCTGCTTAATGCATCCTTGGCTGGGGTGGGGATGACAGCAGAAAAGCTTTGCGAGGAATGTGCCCAAACAAAAGCAAATTGCAAGAGCTTGTGAGGTCTTTCTACATAATTCCCCTTATTAGAAGACTTTGTAATATTTGAGTTTATGTTTAAAGATGGAATGAACCTTATGTAAATAGGCTGCAAGGCTAAAACATGTCATAATCCAAAAATATTACGTGTGTCTGATGCAGCCCTCCACTCTATGTTGATCTTAGTTATCTGGTGTGAATAAAGATTTTCCATGTAGCTGGAACCTCCTTTGCAGGCTGGCTGATGGTTCGTGGCAGTCGCTGAGTGAGTGCAGTGATTTCACAAGGATATGTTAATTTCTTCTTCCTGTTAACTGTGTGGAAACAGGGATCTTTGATTCTTAGGACTTTGTGGCTGCTTTGGTGCAGGATGACTTAGCAATGCAGCTCCAGGCTGGGACTCAATAATTCCTTTTTCCTGGCTCTGCCACTGACTGGGTGAATTTGGGAAAGTCACTGCCTTATTCTGTGCCTCAGTATCCCCATCTGCAAAATGGGGATAATGGCACAACACTCCTTTGTAAAGTGTTTTGAGATCTGTGAAATGGAAGCACCGTATAAGAGTTGTGTATCATTGCAGCCTGCAGTATTGTATGACCCCCATTTTAACTGGCTCTTACAGGTACCTGGGGGGGAGCTGACGGGTCTGTCTTTCTCACACCATTGCAACAATTGTATATCATGGCATTTGAGTCCAATTATGATGCAGTTCAATCATCTCCAGGGCAACCCACGTGTGATGTCCAAATCAGCAGAGATCATGCTGCACCTTCCCTGGATTGATAAAATGAACTAACGAGCACGAATCCTTTTTGACAATTGAGGTAGAGGCATCAGAGACACTTTCCTCATTTCAGGGCCTGATTCTGACACCTTCACTAATCTTGCATAGCGCCATACTTGTGTTAAGTGTCTCTGTTTCTCAGTGAAACTACTTGCAGATGCTACTCAGCATACATAAATGTGACAGAATTTGCAGCTCTTGCCACCGATTGCCAAGGACATAGGAACCCTGTATCACCAAATCAGAGATGTCTGTAGCAGACCTGCGTTTTAGACTGGTGAGGAAGAGAATGTTTTTAAAAGCTCTTCTTTTTGCAAATATAAATCCTGAGTTAAATATATGGCATGCAGCATCAGAAGGGAAGTAAAAAAGGTCCCAGCCAACCAAGGATCATCTCTAGCCAGGATCCCACAGAGCAAGCTGTTAGAACAGATTAGACCACTTACAAGCCATGGAAAGCTAAAATACCACAGAATAGCCCAGACCACATAGCACAATGTTGTCAGTGGCAAAATTCTTGTTGACTTAACTGGCAACAGAATTTGGCCCAAAACTCCCTCTGTCTCTCATGGATGAGAGCGTGTGTGTGCGTGTGTGTTTAAGGCAGCTTTAGGTTCCTCTTCTATTTGGCTGCCGCTTTCAAGTATGCATAAAGATGACATGTGATTTGCCCACCGAATTAGATTAGCCTTTATGAAGTCTGTGTAAAACATATCGTCTTACTGGAGCACGCAGGATTCTTGGCTTGAATTTAAGCTGTGTGGTTTTTGACGGCCTGAGACGTTTGCAGCCCTCCCCAGGATGCTGTGTACAGAAGATGATAGACCTACATGTAGGAAAAAGTCCATACATTTCAAAAGCATAAATATTATTACTTAAGCTTCTGGGTAAATGCAATCATTATTAATCCTAATGATCAAACTGTCACGGCTTTTTTGGAAAATGGTACCATTCTTCTCTAATATCTGACAGCTAGGGCAGCATTTTCAAGGTAGTCCAGCTGCTACAAAACTAAGTGCACTGTGCAATGTCACATGGAAACAGAACAGTATTGGAGAAGATGGGATTTTTCTAAGGCACTTAGTGTAAATTAATATCCAAGCTAGCTAACTTTTGTGGATCATGCTGCTATGCAGTATAATAATTTACCCAAGATTTAGTAACAGCCTGAAAGACACACCTGGGTTTCTTTAGAGAGAGCTCTATCCTACAGAGGAAGGATAGTCTGGTGTTTGGGATGCTGGAAATACAGAACTGACTTCCTGTTCCATCTCACAATTCCTTGAAGAAGCCATTCAGTGCCTCAGTTCTCCATCCGTAAAATGGGGTGATAGTACTTTGCTGCCTCACAGGGGTGCTGTGAGAATAAATCCATGACGTCACGTGTTGGTAATGCATGCCATAAGTGCCTTACATAGCTATGGGGTGGATTATCAGCTAGTGTAAATTGGCAAACTTGTACAGAGGTCAGTGGAGTTATGCTAATGACCAGCAGGCCATAGGGCATACTTGTTAAGGGGCCCATGGGGAGGTAGTTTTTCCTCTTGCCTGAGCAATTCATGACATTGCTGCCTTTGCTTTCTGAGACTAGTGCCTGCTGTGCCTTCCGATAGGGAATGGCTTGGATGAAGAAAATGATGCTGATGATATCGCACACCACTCTCCGAAGCCTGACCCACAGGGATGGCAGAAGTCATTGACTAGAAGCCATAAGATGTTCCATTACCATAGCAATTGTTGCAGGAGATAGATGGACAGCCTTTCTCCTTTGGAAACCTAGATTCAAACATGAATTATTGTTCAGGGTCTGGAATTTAATAATGTGTCCACAGCACAAAAGTGCCCTGTGGCTTGTCTGCACCAGCAGGCTCTCCTGCCAGCAGGAACAGAAGAGCAGAAGATACTCCGTGTTGGTACTAAGTCAGCGTGGCACTTGCTGTGCTAAAATTTTAAATCATGAAACAATCGGGGACTGAGTTGCTTTGACAGAGCAGGTGAGAAAACATGTACCCAACATTCCCTGTGACTATGCCACGTCCCAGAAAATTCAGATGAGACCTTTTCATTCTCACTCACTAAATAGATCACACCCAGGCCTCCCCCCCCCAAAAATTAAGTTTTTAAAAGGGGGGGGAGTCTCAAAGCCAGCCTCCTCACCCCCATGGTTCAGTTACACTGCTCTGCTTGTGCATAAGCACCATTTTTCCCAAGTTCATAAATCCTTATTTAAACTTAATAAAACATAACAGGACCAAGTTTATTCAGTTCAACTATGACAGAGAGGTGGAGAAAGAAATGTATCTCCTGCTTGCACACCCTTCTGCTAACACCTGATACTTCTGTGACTCTTCCAATTGAAAGATTTATATTGGCCTTTCTGGGCAGAGTGTCAAAATGATACTGAAATGAAAATACTATAAAAGTAGGGATGAGGTAGGAATGGTCTGCTTTTATGGTCGGCATTATTTTTTAAAAAGAAAAATGCTCTCTCTGTGGAAGAATACTGTAGGATTTAAGAGGAGCGGCTCTACCAGGTTTGGATCAATGATCTGTCAGGTCTAATATCCTGTTTCACGATGTGCCTAACGAAGGTGCATGAAATCTTTCTAGTGTAAAATCATGAGATGAGGATTTCTTCCCAGCCTCAGTCCATTAGTAAATTGCTTTAAGGCCTGAAGCCTCTGGGGTTTTTACCCCTTGTTTTATTTGCTTCCTAATTTGAGGTAAGTGTGTATTTTCTGTCTGCTCATATAAATGGAATAGCACTCTTTTTAAATCCTACGAAACTTCTTGGCTTTATGGCATCTTGTGATAGAGAATTCCATCAATGAATTATGTCTGAATTTTATTATATATTAATGGCCACTTTGGTAACTTCCCATGTATGAATTTGTGTATCAAAGAATTCCTCTCATATTCTGGAATGTATCGCCCCTCAGTCCAATTGGATTTCTTTTTGCTCTTGTACTGAGAGAGGCTAAACAGGAGTGGCCACTTTTCTTTGTCCTGTCTTTCCATCCCACCCCCATTACTACTGGCTTCCTATAGGTCCTTAAATCCGTTTCAAGTTGCAAAGGGACAGCCATGTTAGTCTAATAAAGCAAAAAAAGCAAGGAGTCTTGTAGCCCTTAAAGACTAACAGATTTAATTATTGCATGAGCTTTCATGGGAGAAAATCCCACTTCATCCGATGCCATCTGACGACGTGGGATTTTCTCCCATGAAAGCTCATGTGATAAATAAATCTGTTAGTCTTTAAATACATTTCAGTATCACATAGACCCTCCTCAAGAGTCTTCTACTCTGCCATCCTCAGCCATCTCTTATGTCTTCTCCTAGTCATGGTCTGCCACTCTTGTGAGTCCACTCTTATACACTGTATTTTGGAGCCAATTATGGTTGAACTAGATACATCTGAAAACTTTTGCCTATCTTGCCTTTGCTGTCTTATTATGATGGCAATGAAATAATCATAATTTATGCTTATATCACTCCTTTCCCACTGGTGAGCCTTTACAAACTCCAATCCTTATGAGGTCTAGCCCAAACCCCGTTGAGCTCAATGGTGCATCTTTCCATTAACTTGATTCCAGCTTACCATGTGCACAACACTCCTGATAATGTGAAATTTAAGACGTATAAATTTACGTCATATCAAAGAAGCCTGCCTTTCCAACCCCCAAAGAGAAAGGTTGCTGTGTGTTATTGTACAGCACGTTTGTTGTCTATAAATCACTTGGCAGCGTTACGTATTCCTTGGAAAATGTTATCAGAGCATCCTGCACTTAAATCTGTCCTTTAGGCTGTAAGGGCTCCTGATAATTCTAATCACATCATTAATTTGCCTCCCTTCTAGTGCTGCATAAATACATCCGAATATTTGGCTCCCTTCCCAAAGCTAGTCAATGAAAACTATCTGTGGAATGCCACGGCTACAGTAAGTACAAACGTGCAGCTCAGACCATTAAATGGGGTGTTGAATGATAAGCAGGCCCCTGATTTGTCCGAGGAGTGGACCTTTATCAAGGGTAGAAAGAAAATAAATCTGCGCTCCAAATGCACAGCTATTGAAATGTGACCATTTGGAAACATCTTATCACCTGCAGCCATGTGCAGCAGAGATGAGCTGGCGCAGCATCTTGTCTTCCCAGTGGAAGGGATTAGTCTTTCTGCTGAAGCTCTGCACAGCTCTCCTGGGCTTCACATGAGTAGACCCCAAAGAGCTCTGGTTCAGGGTCTAGACAAAGAATCTGTCTTGCTGCCTTTGCATTCTCTCCTACTGAAGCCAATAGCTCTCCCATAATTGCACCATTATGTCTGCTGATGCCAAAGCTGAACTGAATTGTGGGATTATTGTCCAGTGCAGCCCATCCTCCTCGGTGTGAGCAGAAAAGGCCAGCTATCTCCATCTGGAGTAGGACCCATCTAGGTTAATAAGTTGGTGCACAGCTGACTCAGATGCACTCATGCTCTGGTGAGATCCTTTGCTCCACTTTATGCCTGAATCAAAACTTTGGACCTTCATATCTTCCATTTGCGTATGCTTTTGGAACAGGAATGCAGATTTGGAACCAAATTTTGCAAAAGGCCTCTGATTTTTACAATGGGACAAACCAAAAATTCTAGATCTGAATAATCTCAATCTCTGACCCAGGGCCATGCATTTTTGGACGTTTGTGTCCATATGCAAATATTGCCGCATGGGGTCCATCTCTTTTTTAAAGTGCTGGTCCAAAAAAAAAAAATATCAATTTTTTTCATGGAGAAAAAAACTGAGAACATCAAAATTTTCATCCCACAACTTTTGAAAACTAAATTCTTTTGTTTGGTTTTTTTCATGGAAGTTTTAAAATAGTTTCAAAAAGATTCCTTTCAGTATTTATTTGTCTATTCAGAATTTATTCTTGGTCTCATTCCCCCAGCCTCCTTTCTTTCTAATCTTCCCTTGTGGAAAACGGATGGGGTGTGGGGAGAGAAAAGGAGAAAACATGAAAATCAAGAAGTTGAAAATGAAGGCTTTCATGGAAAGAGGGAAACTTTCATCTAAAAAACAATGGGTTTTGTTCAAAAAAAAAAAGAATAAATTTTGGCCACCTCTACTTAGTAATATGGGAACAACTGTTAAACAAATTGTCCTAAGAGAAAGAGTGAAGACTTGCCTGTTCTATAATAAACTTGTTAATATAGCTATGTGACATTACTACTGGCGTTCCTTTGCTGGTAGTTAAACCAGCTCCCTGGGTGGCATGAGCTATATCATCAAAATGAGTCTTTTGTTGGTATGAGCTGCATCTTTGGGGGGAGCTCTGGGAGTAGGGAGGAAAGCAAGTGTAGCTCTCTTGGTTGGAGGCAGGTATTTTGGGAAAGGGGTGGATATGTTGATTTTTCCCAAACTCCTAAATAGTTTAGGTATGCCAACAAAGCATTGTAGAGTAGACCAAGGCTTTGAGTAAGACGTCTTTGGAATCCAAGAATCTCCATCAGCCCTGTATAAATTGTTGTAAAACATTTGAACAGTTAAGGCACAGTTTTTATGAAGTTGGCTTTGGAAGGACTTATTTAATCCTACTTGTTCAAGTTAAATGGGAAAGACTTGGTTGGCTTTTTTAAAAAATATATTGTGGTTTGACTATAGAAGATGTTGTTTCTCTTTTGTATTGTGTCCGGAGGATATTTTTTGCCACCTCATTATAAAAAAAAGGGAGGGGCTTCTGATTTCCCTCACTTGGCAGGATTCGAATTCAGGCATTACACAAGATTAACTAGGATTCCAAATGTGCCTTGAACACCATGGGCCAGATCCTCAGCCGATGTAAATCAATATACATCTGTTGAATTCAGTGGAGCTACACTGACTTCTTGGAGCCTTGATTTTAATCTCCCAGGGCACAGTTGTTTATAAACACAGGTCATACCCATTTTGACTTCTACCCCGAATCATTGCAAATTTTACACAATCCTCCAGTCTGGCCACAGACATTGTAAGAACATAAGAGTGGCTGACTGGGTTAGCCCAATGGTCCATGTAGCCACTGTCCTGTCTCTGACAGTGGACAGTGTCAGCTTCTTCAAAAGAAATGACCAAAACAGGGTGATATCAAATGATCCATCCCAGGCATCCAGCCTAGCTTCTGGGAGTGGAACCCTGGACATCCAGAACATTAGCTTGTGTTCCTGACCATCTTGGCCATTGGTGGACCTATCTTCCATGTATTCACTTAATTCTTTTTTGAACCCAGTTATGCTTTTGGCCTTCCCTGCATCCCCTGGAAATGAGTTCCATAGGTTGACTGAGCATTGTGTGAAGAACTACTTCCTTTTGTTTTAAACTGGCTGCCCATACAAAACAGATGTGAAAAAACATTCAGCGATTTTCCCTTGAGCCCAGACAACACCTACTCATGAAGAACCATCCCAGACTAAGCTTGTGCCTGTGTCCTCGACTGACCAGCTGTTATCCCAGTTTGTAGCAGAGAGCACAATGAGAAATACCTTTGGAAAACAGAATGAAATGTTTTAATATACCACACACACACGCGCGCGCGCACACACACACACACACCCCTGGCCACAGGTTCCTTGCTTTATTGCCACACTCTTTCCTTTGATGAGGATCCTCACTTGGGCGTCTTGGCAGCTCCAAGGCACTGGTTTTAGCATCAGAATGGCAGAAACTTTTTGTCAAAGGAAACAAAGGGTTTTGAAGAAAAATAGAAAAAATGTGAACTTTTCCATATGTTTGCAGCTTGAGAGGGTTTGCCTCAACAGTCACAACTTAAGGGGGTTTTGCGGGGATATTAATAAGTATTAGCATCAAAACTGAAACCTAACTCTTTATTTGCATATACTGGAGGCTTGTCATCCTTATTCAATTAATACACAAGCCCCAGTAATCCACCCCTAAGTATACACTGCATACTTGAGTGAAGCTTGCAGAGAAGGACGACATTCGTTGTTCTGACTGTGTTTTGTTAAGACTTCTTTAATCAAAACACTCTTTCAGATAGAGAGGCCGGCTACATATTTTGGCATCACTCTGAAGAGAAGGGGGGGGTGAGAGGGCCTGACTCTGATTTCTTTTCCTTTAAGTACTAGGAAAGTGACTATTTAACTGGTGTGGAAAAATAAATAGAAAACATACACAGAGGTCACGACTTCTCCAGGATTCATTGAAAGTCTTTTAACAGGGATAAACGTCTCTCCACTCAAGGTGTTTGTGAGATGCATGACCAATGTTTGCAGCCTTTTTCTTTTTCTTTCTTTCTTTCTTTCCCTCCCTTAACCTTAAATTCATGGCTGTGAGGAGGGGAAGAAGGTGGCTGGTTTAGGTGCAGGTTTAGGTTCATGAGCAGAAATTGCATTAGGTTTTCTGCAGCCCCAATACGACCAGAACTCCAAACCTGAACACACCAACTCTCAGTGCCTCTGCCGATGGGAGGACAATTGGCGTCCCTGGTACGTGGATGAAGTCTCAGGTTCTACCCCGATGGGGCTCTTCCACTGTGAGGCCGTGTTGCAAATGTGGGATCAGACCAAGAGCTGCTCTTCTTTATCCCTGGCTCCTTTGGCAGAGGGATGACTTGGTCTGTGAGATTTGTCCCATTTTGGACCTGGAGAAGGAGTAATTGAATCTTGAGTTCCCTCTTGCAGTGCTTGCTGCCCTCAGCATTTTTAGATATAATAAAGAGTTATAAATCTAGATGTCTCGATGCCACTAGGAGGCTAAACGAGACAAGTGGCTGATGAGGGCTAGTAGTTGGCACATGGGCCTGCGAGTCAGGCACTCCTGAGGTCTGAGCCTTCCACCGAGTCCCAGAGTAGTCCCAGAGTCCCCTTTTCCCCCCACCAGCTGCTGCTCTCTTGCTCTCCCTTCTTTTCCCACTTTCTCTGGTCTTTGTCCCTCTTCCCTTCCATCCACCTCTGTCTCCTTCCTCCCATAATCTTCCATCGAACTCTGGAACACCAAAGTCGTTTTTCCCTGCCACTGCCGTCTTCAGAGAATGGGACACAGACCCACTACCGCTTCTCTCGCTGTCACTACCAGCAGTCCGAGCTTCCTGCTGCTTTTCAGCTGAAGAGGTATAGGAGAAAAAGCTAACTCTGCTGGAGAAGCAGAGAAGACCGAAAATATGCCCCTTTATAGTAGAATTTGTTCCCCATCCCCCAGGAACATGCGAGTTGGCCAGCACTGCAGAAGGGATTCGACACACGTGACCTCAATGGCAGCACTGAGAGGCGAAGTGACTTGTCTGACGTCCCACCAGCACAGCTTGGAACAGAACCCAGGCTTTCTGACGCCCACCGCCCTTTCTGAATGACAAGGCCCTGTACCTTGGGGTACTGCAGTGTCACTCCCTGCCTTCGCAAGATAAATTCAGCAACCACCAACAAAGGGCAGGATGGAAAAGCCGTGATGGGGCTGGAAATGCTGCCTCTGTCAAAACTGGACTGATGCTTGCTGCTGTGCTCCCTGAAGTGGGGTGGTGACCACCTGGCAAGTTGGAGAGTGGGTGGACGCTCCAGGCAGATGGAGGTGGCAGGAAGGTCCTCCTGTCAATTCTCCAGCTGAAAACTGAAGCTCTGTGACTGAAGAGAATGAAGGATCTGCCCCGAGATATTGTTCTCTGCTGGGTGGGAGTGTGGGAAGGAAATCTGATTAGCAGCGTTGTGAATGTGGTTAGCGTTTTGAGATTTCTGGGCAATGCAAGTACCGGGCCAGCTTTGTGTATCATGTTGAGGCTCTTGTAAACCTCTCCAGCATTCTGGCAATGCCTTCGTCCACCTCCAGCACATCCTGGATACGGCCCTTACACTCTTCCCCGCTTCCCCACTTCCTCAGGCCTTTCTCCAGTTCTTCACACCCCTGCACCTTACATAACCCCTTACAGCTGTGCAAAGTGGGTGTGAAAAGCCACCCTCCAGCATAAATAGAAACATGGGATGGGACAGAGTCCAATCTTCCGTCTCTAAATGGTGGCCAATGCCTGAAAGGTAAGAACCCTACACTAGGCAAAAGTTGAATAATCCACCTCATGCTGCTTAAGGAAGAGCAGATTTTGCCCTGAGTGAGATGAAAGAGTAACTAAGTAGATTTCTCTTGCTTTTCATAGAAAATCCTTTCACAAACCAGGCTTCTGGTATTTTATTTTTCCAGCTAAAAATCACTAATAAAGGGAGGGTTTATTTGGCTGGTGGAAGGGCGTTAATCTGTATCAGTGCTCTGGACAGCACATCATTGTGCATGGCTCCTTTATGGTTTCCTCTTTCTCCACTTTGCATATTGACCCTGGAGTTGATCTGCTTGGAAGCTGCCAACTTTGGACCATACCAAATTAATTAGCTGCCTCTTTTCTTGGCTCTTGAGGGCCCTTTCGGAAGGAAACTCATGGCTCCTGGAGCAGAAATGGTTGAGTCAGCAGCAGTCATTATTTCAGCAACCACAAATCCATGTCGGCGTTATCCTTCTCTTGGCTACTCTTATGCTCCCAGCCCATTCGGTGTGTGCTGTTGGAATTCTCCAAAGTACAGGCTAAAGTGAGCATGGATTTTTCAGCCAGATGTTAGAAAAATCCATAAATCAGAGGAGAACAGGTGTCTTCCAAGTCCAACTAGTATATTTTGTAGCACTGCAGTAAAAATGCAATGCCCCGTCAACCTTTGTTAGCACTAGACTCCCTTCCCCGTACAGGCTGTGATAGCCATGACTTAAAGGTCTGCCTCTTGCTGAAAAATACCAATATAAATTGAGAGCAACTCAGCTTGGCTCACTTGAATCTTATACATTATAACAGCTTGGCCAATTTTACAACTCAGCTCATGGTCTCTAGAATCCTGCTTGGGCAGCATTGTGCATTCTTGGGATTTCAGTTGCAAGCCTCCTGATGCCAAGTGCTTTGCTTAAGGCCCTGGCTTTCCTTATAGCATGGTTCTAACCTTTACGATTGCAGAGAAAAGCTAAAAAATGTGAAGACTAAAGGCTCAAAACCCAGAAGGCCAATAAAAAGCAATTATTAAAAACTGTCATGCTCTTTAAGCTCAATCAATATTAATATTCAATATTATTAATTATATTATCAATATTATTTTGACTCATGATTTTTTGTCTCTCTGGCTTGGCAATATTGCTTAGGGATGCATGGCTCCGTTGGTATGTCCTGTTAATTGAGGAAGGATGATGATGTGGTTAAGACACCAGACTGTGCTTCAAGTGACCTGTGAAAAATTCTGTTCTGCCATGGACTTTCTCTGACTTGGGACCCCTCAACTAATCTCTCTGCCGCAGTTGCATGACTATAAAATGAGGATACTGCATGTGTTCTCTGTTTAGACTGTAAACTGTTTGGAGCAGGTACTCGAAATGTGTATCCAATGACAGGAGTCAGGAATTTGAACCCTACATCCAGGTGAAGTGGGATTCCTATTGAGTCATATTATAAGTGATTTCAGTTACCTTTCAACAAGGATATAAAGAGGTTTGGAGCTGGGAGCCAGAGTCCAGGACAGAGATTCTTCAGGGAAACCCCTAATGAACACCAGGCCCATGGAAAAAGCTTATTCTGTGATTTGTGTTTAACTGTTACACCAAGAAAGCCTGGTCTATATAATGTGTATGTGGTTTAATAGGTCTTTTCGAGACAGTGGGGTGCCTTCACTAGCATTTCTGTGTTTTGATGTTGGGGGTCCTCAGAAGAATTTTTGGAGTCCCTGTCCCATTTTTGTGTCTCAGACTCATCTTCCCAAATCACCAGTTTCGTTTGAAGGTGATAACTATGACTTTCTCCTCAAACTCCCCCAAGCCCAAACAAGATCAGAAGGGTTCTGGCTTTGTCATTCAACATTTGCAGTACATGATCCTCCAATCTTGGTGCTTGGCTGTTACAGGGAGGCACAATTCCTGTGCAAGTTTTTGGGCCAAAGTCAGCTATGACTTTAAAGCAGCTTGGCTCTGGTTTCATTCATACTGGTGCAAGTCTATTGACCTGAAAGGAGTTAGCCCATATGGGGTAACTAGAGCAAGGCCAGATAGGTTTGGGAAACAGATAGAAGTAGTTCCATTCTGCTCTCCGTTAGGCCTGACTTCGATTTCACATTGGTGTCACTCGGGACTGACTCCTTTGCAGTCAGTACTGTTCTACTTTGGTAGATGAGAGCAGAAGCAATCATTTTCACTGTGGCAAGAAGAAACAACTAAGGACAGGTCTTCACTGACAGCAGCAAATTTGCTGATGTCAGTTTGAACTTCCTGATCTATTGCTTGTCTGTAAATACACACTCAGTTGATTGGGAAGTTTAATCCCAAAATGCCACCCCCGCAGCTGAGTAGCACTGAGTCGAAAGGAGGCCCATCCCTCCGACTCAGCAGAGTTGGCAAGCCAGGAGTTACACATTCAAACTGAGATATTTAAGTTATTTTAAGTAATGTGCATGTCTCAGTTCGACTACTGCAAAAAAAGAACAGACAATGTAGACGTGCCCTAAGCTGAGGCTGTAAAGGGAATGTAAGTATAAATTGGGCTTGCTTTATTTTATTTACCAGTGAATTTGGCTTGAAGTGGTTGCTTTTATACATATCTGAGATAATTGTTTTCAGGCAGATTTGGTAAATCTGATTCTTTGTGGCAATCTGAAATCTCCTCTAAACATTACAAAAAGAACCCAGAAAACCCCTGTACAAAAGTGTTTCAAACATCTCAATTCCATCATGGCAGGAGCTAAACCATTATTCCCCTCTGTGTTTTGCTTCCTGATATTGATACTGCATGACATTGTGCTAACATGACACCATTTCTTTCACTGTAGACAGAGATGATTGCACAGTGCAGATGTGGAGATGGAGCTAATGTGATTTACTAAGCTGTGGGTCTCAGCAGCTTTATGTGCAAACTTGTACAGACAACTGTGCCAGAACTCAGCACTGCTTCCAGATGATATTGTCACTCAGGCCTGCAACCTGGGGATTTTTTCCAACTTGGACATCTCTCTGGCTATGTCTACACTATAGGGCTCAGGGAAGTCAACTTAATAAGGTTGACTTAAAGTTGACCTTATTAAGTCTGCTTAGTGAGGCACCATTTATTTGTCAACTTTATAAAGTCAACTTAAGCAAAGTCAACTTGAATGGGCCCATTGTGTTAAGTCAACTTAATAAACTTGACTTAACCCTTAAAAGTTGACTTTAAGGGTAGCAGTTATGAAGTCGACTTAAGCAAGGACTTAAGTCGACTTAATGAACTCCAAATGTGCCCAGGGAGTTGCTTAAATCCACGTAAGCCTGGTTAAGTCAACTTAAGCCCCTTGCGTAGACATAGTCTCTGGTTCTTCACATGCAAGGTGTGTTCAAATTTTGCTGGTTCTTGCCACATAACATTTATCCTTCTAGCACCTCTGAGGAGCAGGTTAGATCTATTATACCCATTGTACAGATTGGTAACTTAAGCAGAGAAAGACTGACGTGACCAAAATCACACAGGGAGTCAAGGAGCAGGACTTGAGTGCAGATCATCATAGTCTTAAGCTGGCATCCTAACCATTGGAAAGTCCTTCTTCTTTCATCTTAAAGCTCTTGCTGACTTCAGTGCTGAAGATTCATGGCCACTAGAACCCAGCACCACAAACTCCTATGTATATGCATAACTTTCCTTGTTTGCCTCCTGACTGGGGGTGCTCATCTGGGTAGAGCTGCCCTGGAGGAAAGGGCTTGTGTACACATGGAAATTAATCTGGAATAAATTAGGGTGTGAATTTAAAGTGAATTAATTATTCCTGATAATCTCCATGTGTGAATAAGATGACTCTGGAAGAGGAGTGTTTTATTCTGCATTAACTTCATCCAAAGTCAGTTCTAGAATTTCATACAAAGTGGAACAGCTGTAACAAAATTAAGTGCAATCTGCCCCGAAGTTCATTAGAGGCTTGTGGTTAGGGCCCTCACCTGGGAGGAAAAGGACTGGAGTTCAAATTCCTGCTCTGAAAACTATGTAGCTATTTATAAACAGTTTCAGCAGAAAAAAATGATAGAAAAATGCTTCAAAATACTGTTATGAGCTGGGTGAAAACTTGTGATGGAGCAACTTAAAGCCCATTTAAATTGATAGATGTGAGCTCACCCTTCAATTAACAAAACTACAAGTGAACGTCCCCACATAGGGGGAAAAAAGAATATGTGAACTTGCATTTGCTAAGTAGTGCTTTGGGTAGTGGGGGGAGCACAACAAACTACCAAAAAAAAAAAAAAGTCCTGAGAGGGAGAGTCAGAAGGAGCAGCTGAAAGCACAGTGGTTGACGCTGTAAGAAACTTGGGGACAGGTTTTTGGGTCAGACCTGTGGCCTGAAAAGAATGTTCTTGGTGCTATGAAAAGAAGCTATTTCCTGCTATGTGTTTGCTTCTGTCTTTAAATATTCATAAACTGCAAGGCTATAAGGAATTGCTGAGATCAAACTAGATGATCACCTATAGAGCACAGGCAATAAACTTCCCCAAAACAATTCCTAGAGAACTTAAAAAAAAAAAAATCCTTTCTTGATTTTCAGAACGCCAGTGACAGAGAATCCACCATGACTCTTCGTATATTATTACAATGATTAATTATTCTCATTGTTTAAAAAATTACACCTAATGGCTTTGTATATTCTTTGTAAATAAACAAAACTGCATCAAAGAAATATCTATCACCAGTTTGTCCTCCCATATGGAACTAGACCCTGAATTTTTGGCTAGCATCTCTGGTCATAGGGGGGCAACACTTACCCTATAGCCCAATATTTAGGACTCTCTTGCAATGTGGGAGATGCATGTTGAAATTGCAGCTTCATATTGGGTGTAGGGGATGGAATTGAACTTGGGTTTTCTGCAGTTTAGGGGAATGCTCTCTTTACTAAAGTTTGTAAGGGAGATGTCTCATCACTGCCTAGTTGTTTTGTGAAGGGACCTGCTGTGCCTCACGAATATACCATCCCCCGCTTTTTAATTTTTGAGTGATATTATTTGGTGAACTCATGTCAAATTTGTGAATCATTTTGGGGCAATCAAAGCCACATTTTCTGGTGAATAAACCCTTTGTCTGTCAAACTTTGCTGGCCTCTAACTACTTACCATAACGTCTGAGTGTCTTGCAAATATTAATATGCTTGGGCGTATAACCTATCTGGGAGGTTGGAAATGCTACCATCCCTGTTTTGAATGTGGAAATTAAACAGTGCTGAAAGCTTTGAGATATACAGGGCTGCCTGACCCCTGGAGGTGTATTGATTTATCAAAGTCTCCAGGGAAATGTGTAAGAGCTAGGAAGTAAATTCACGGCCTTAAATTCTACTCTGGCTCCTTAGCCATAAAGCCATTCTTGTCCCCACCTGTGATTTGGGGCTTGAGATGACTAGATTGCATACTACTTTGGGAGCAGAGACCATCACTGATTTGCAACTATCATAGCCCTGCCCTCACTACTGGCTCTTAACTAGCATAATACAGCAGACACTAGCTTTTATATATATAGTTTTAGGATCCTCCGAGTTGAATTCCTTCAGAAAACTTCCACAGGAATAAACAAAGGCTGGAAGAGAGCTAAAGCAATGGAAAAATTAGCATTTGTAAAAACAAAACCTTTGAACCCTAACATACATAACCCCCTCACCTTTCTGTAATACCTTCCCTTTAGCACTGGCTCTGTGATCGAAGGGCCATAAGATAAGTTTGATAATGAGTTGAAAATTCTTCTGTGGTACCTGCCTTCTCTTGAGATGTAGCTATTCTGCTGCCCACCCTGGATTGACAGGACTGCCAAGAGGCTGAATGCTTTGCGAAGCTTTGCTTGTGTAGATCAACAGTAAAAACTTGAGGCCATTCAACCTCATTCACTATTGCTTAAAGCGGATCTTTCACATGCCTGCCCCACTAGGGGGAGATATATATATACTTGACCTTGACTCCTAACAAAAAATCTTCATGAAGGAGGATGGGGAGGGAGAATGAAAATACTGGGCCTTCCAGGGCACATGTAATGGTGGGGGGAGTGGGATTCAGTCCTTTTGCTGAATTCCTGAGGTTGTGCTTTTATAAGAACAAGTTGGGGGGAAAAATGAAACCCCAACAGTGGTTAACAGCTTGCTAATTGCATGCAACTGCTTTTTGAGTTCCTGATTCCCATCTGGTGGCTAAGGAGCTAGAAGGCTACATAAATCAGTGGGAGCAGCTGCCTCTTTCAAGCCAGGCATGGTGTATATCACAAAACGTAGAAAGGAACTGAGCTATTGGAAGAAGTGGAGATGATTAATGGAGCAAACGCTGAGATTTGGAGTGGACTTGCACTATGGTGCATAGCTATCCATACTTCAATCATTTTATCTCCTCTCTTGGTCTCCCCCTCTCTTTCCCAAGCCATGGGGCAGTCATGTTAAGTGTGGGTCATTAAAAATAGAATAATTTACAATGTGCTTAAAGACACGGTTCTGTGTTGCCAGAGATGACTCTTAAATGTGTCCCTTTCTCTTGTACTTTGGGAGGAGAATGGGAAAGGATTAGGAAACTCAATGCCTGATTAAATTACTGCTCTGGCTTTAACAAACCTTTTTCCTGCTTAGGGGGAGAAAATCTGGGTCCCTTTTGCTTACACTGTTTGTTATGCAGGGTGGGTCTCCTGACTGAGCTGAGCAAAGGATAGCTTAATGACAAGCCAAAAGTAAAAAATTAAATTAAATGAACAGGGCAATTTTTCACCTGGATTCTCCTAGGCTGGATAGTAGATGGATTTGCACAGGTGTGTTGGGATGATGGTTTTGTGCCTACTTTTCCCTCTTCTTGGGCCAGAGCTTCATATACTTCCCAGTCCTTCTATTTCCTGGACAGGTGGGAAACTTACCACAGCATCAGTGCTAGGCTTGTTAAGCGGCAGGGAGGGGGGACTCCACCATCTAACTTAACCAATCCTGCATAGGGCACTGATGGACTTGATGTTGCATCACCTACTCTAGAGAAACCTTAGCTAATTCCCCATCAGCATCTATCAACTGACACTGAGCCTTCAATGTTTTTGAGCAATGGGTGGAGAAGAGAGATCTGCTTGTGGGTGCTGTGCCTTTAGACATTCTTAGGCATGCAAAGATGTAAGTTCATCATCAATTCAACTTATAAAAGCTCCCACACCACTGGGTGAGCTCCATTGTCCTGACACCCACTAAACATGCAATCTCAGTGTACAAGGAAACACAAAGGCTTGTACTAGTTATGTCGGCCCAATCAATCTGTGGTTTTCCATTATGGTGGATATTGCAGAGAGAGCCAAGTGCAGAATGGCCTTTATTTACTCAAACCCAGTCCAGGAGTTAGGAATTTTTGACTGCTTTTGCCTTTCATGGGGATTTGATGCTGCTGTTCACTTTTGTCGCCAGTGGCTTTTTTTTTTTTTTTGGCCTCCCTAATGTCCTCAATTACTGAAAGGAGTCCAGTTTTGAAATCCATTGAACTTGTGTTAGATTTTTTTTCCTCCTCTTTGTTTTTCAGTCTAACATTCTTCTTTGCACTTTCCAGGTCAGTCCCAGCCCAGCAGAAGTGCCAGTTTGAAAAGAAGGCATCTTCTGGCAGAATTTCCAGCCATTTGGCAAGGTTGCACACCTTGTTTGTAATGCCATGAAGTTTACGTAGCTTAGATAAGCTTGTTTGGTGCTTCCAATTTTTTGGATGCTTAGCTTAACCAACTCACACTTTGTCACATTCTCCCATCCTGAGCCCACGGCCTTCAGAACAAGTTTCTCTCAGTCCATCTCTGTATCTGAACTGAAGTATTTCTTTGCATTGCAGCTCCCTAATTTCATCAACACAACCCTCCCACCGCATGAGCGAGTGACTGCCCAGGAGATAGACAGCTACTTCAGACAGGAGCTCATTTACAAGAGGAATGAGAGGATGGGGAAAAGAGTGATGGCCCTTTTAAGGGAGAACACAGACAAGAGCTTCTTCTTTGCCTTTGGAGCAGGTATGGAACAAAATACCATGGTTTGTTTATATGGGCAATGCAATTGAAATCAGTGACATTCAATAGATGGCATCTCATTGTAAAACCTGGCCTTCACTATGGAAATCTTCTTTTTGGGAATCTCGTTTGAAGCAGAAGGTACTTGCTCCCTGATTTATTTCAGATCCTGGTAATAAAGTGGGTTGAAACATAAACTCTTTACACTTAACCAATTTATTTAAATGCCAATGTATATTCACTTATTTTTTCCTCTCATTGTAAATCTGTCCACTTCTTTGAGACTGAGTCAGGACATTTCTGGACCTTAGTAGTCAATTTGATACATGCCAGGCTACTTAGCAGCCTTTCAAATCATCACAGAAAATCTTCAGTGTATACACTGGTTTTCTCCTGAAAGAGACTCTAGCAAAAAAGATGCCAGCAACAGATAGCTACAGCATACACCACTGTCCCCTTCCTTTTTTGAACATAGTAGGAACTGATGTAAGGTTAAAGCACTTATCTTGTGAGAGCCAGCTGTATTTTAAAGAAACCCTACTAAAGACAGAGGAAGATACCATTCTGATGTGCAGAAAGAAAAGCAAATATGGAAGGTGCCCAGTGTGGCTTAGCAGAGAACTCTACAATGAGCTGAAACACAAAAGGGAAGCTTACAAGAAGTGGAAGAGTGGACCGATGATGAGGGAGGAGTATAAAGATATTGCTCGGGACTGCAGGGATAAAATCAGAAAGGCCGAAGGGCAATTGGAGTTGCAGTTAGCAAGGGATGTTAAGGATAACAAGGAAGGGCTGTACAAGTATGTTAGTAACAAGAAGAGGATCAGAGATGGTGTAAATCCCTTAATGAATGGGCCAGGTATCCTTGTGGTGGATGATGTGGAAAAGGCTGAAGTATTCAATACTTTTTTTACTTCCCAGGCAACTACCCTAGGTGCTGAGGGAATTGGCCGATGTGGTTACAGAGCCACTAGCCATTATCTCTGAAAACTCATGGTGAATGAGGGAGGTCCTGGATAATTGGAAAAAGGCAAATATAGTACCTATCTTCAAGAAAGGGAAAAAGGAGGACCTGGGGAATTACAGACCAATTAGCCTCACCTCAGTCCCTGCAAAAATCATGGAGCAGGTCCTCAAAGAATCCGTCCTGAAACACTTGGAGGAACACACTGTGATCAGGAGCAGTCAGCATGACTTCACCAAAAGCAAATCATGCCTGACCAACCTAATTGCCTTCTGTGATGAGATGACTGAAATAGCCATCAACATGATATACCTTGACTTTAGGAAATCTTTTGATATGGTTTCCTGCAGTATCCTTGTCAGCAAGTTAAGGAAGCATGGTTTGGATGAATGGACTGGAAGGTGGATAGAAAGCTGCCTAGATAGATCATCGGGCTCAGCAGGCAGGGTTCAATGACTCAGTGTCTAGTTGGCAACCAGTAACTAGTGGAGTGCCCCAGGGGTTGGTCCTGGGGCTGGTTCTGTTCAATATCTTCATTAATGATCTGGATGATGGGACAGATTGCATGCTCAGTAAATTCACAGGTGACATCAAACTGGGAGGAATGGTGAACATGCTGGAGGGCAAGGATAGGATTCAGGGAGACCTAGACAAATTGGAGCTTTGGGCCAAAAAAAATCTCATGAGGTTCAACAAGGACAAATGCAAAGCCCTGCACTTAGGATGGAAAAGCCCCCTGTACTGCTACAGGCCTGGGACCAATCGGCTAAGTAGCAGCACTGTAGGAAAGGACCTGGCTGTTTTAACTACTTGAAGGGGTACTCCTCAGTAGTAAGAGAGGATGGAGCAAGGAGCAATGGTTTCAAGATGTAGTTGGGGTAATTGAGGTTGGATATGAGCAAAACCTTTCTCGCAAGCAGGGTGGTGAAGCATTGGCATGGGTTGACTAGGGAGGTGATGGAAACATTTAAGGCCTGGTTAGACAAAATGCTGGCTGGGATGATACAGTGGGAGTGGTCCTGCTTTTAGCAGGGGGTTGGATTAGAAGACCTCATGAGGTCCCTTCCAACCCTATGGTTCTGATTCTGTGATCTTCCTAACTCTGAAGGTCCAAATTCAGCAAAGACCTTAAGCACATGTTTAAAGCTAAGCAAGTGCTTAAGTCCACTGATTTTAAGGCAGTTGCCATTTTGAAAACCAAGCACTGATTTCCACTCTATGTTTTCTGCCTCTTGGCCAATTTGTGATCTGTGACAGAACTGTGCCTCTCACCTTGTGACTCTTTCAAAGAATGTTTGCAAAGGTCGTTCTTGCAATCCTTACTCAGGCAAAGCTTCCTCGAACGTCAATGGAAATTTTGCCTGAGAAGGACTGCAGGATTTGGTTCAGACCTTCCATTATTCTTTATTACAGAATGGACACCGTTAGATTTTTTCAGTGCAGCGAGGCTGAATTTTATCTGGAACATTTACTCTTCCATTTCTTGAGGTATCCATGCTTTTCAAGATTAGGAGTTTTGAATTATTTTCTTGCAGTAAGGAAAATTCTTTGTGGATGGGGAGGGGAAGAGGGTGAGAAGAGAAAGAAATCAAAAGGGATGTATCAGCTGTTAAACAGAGGGAAAGTGATTAACCTAAAACTACACAAACAGGAACTTGCTACACATCTCTTCCTCACACTGTTAGTTGAACAGGGAAAGGTTCATGGCTTTGAGTTAGTATCCAAAAATAACAACCTGAAGATTATTGAGGTACTTGTATTGGAAAAATGAGCTAAAAGCTGTGCAAGGAGGCAAGTTTCACCATGAACTTTTCACTACCTCCTGTTTCTGATTGGGATAGAAGTGGCCTTTGTCACTAGGTTTCTGGATAGGGTTTTGGCTGCAGCCAGCAAGAACGAAAACATAAAGAGGTTTGGGGAAAATTTCTGGTTGATTTTTGTTTTAATTTGAGCAGCAGCCTTGCAACTCCTTTAGAGGAAACTCATTAGCTCCTCACTGAAACAGTGTTTATTATGATTCAGATGTTGTTACATCCTAAAATAGGATCTACTCAGCTTTTGCATTCATAGCTTGTGACAATTTTAACCAGCGGTTTATTTACTTTTTATTTTTATATACAATGAGTGAAAATTGGAATTTTTTTCCTGAAGGAATGTCCAATATTTCAACTTTTATTTTGTCTCAAATCATGATGAAAAAGAAAAACCTTTTTTCCAGAACAAAAACTTCTGAAAAATGTTCACTTTGAAAAAGCTTGTTCTAGTTTATTCAACCAAATGGAAACATTTCTTTCAAGTTAGTTCATTGTTAAATGACAGATGTCTAAGGCAGTGGTTCTCACCCACGGTGTCATGACACAAAAGTGTGTCGCAGCACAGTGGCTGTCACGTGAAATCAGCCTGCTGCTCGCAGCTTGAGGAGAGCTGGGGTGTCAGGCTGATTTTATACCAATGGCCCTTTAAGAGCTGAAGCAGTGGTTGCTCTTTGCAATAGCTGCCATGGAGTCAGCTGTTTCGTGGTAGCAGGCGCTGTTGATCAAGCTGCCCAATGCTGAAAATCCCTTCAGAGGAAGATTTTGTTGATGGTAGGGACTACTGCTGCTTGACCTGCCACTGCATCTTTGGCAGTGGGGGGCTTGACAGCAACATGGTGTGTCGAGCACAGCCTGGAGCCCTCCCAGCTACGTCATGACAATGAACGGCTTGGGAAGCCGTGGTCTAAGGTGCCCCGGGGCATCTAGGAAGTTGTCCTTCCAGTGCCACATGTCTATTTTCTTTATGGACTGGGTGTGTCTGGATCACAGCTCCCATGATGCATTATGGGAGAGGGTTAACCACAGTGCATAGTGGGAAGTATAGGTCAGCCAAGGAGCTTGCCCATAGGTGAGAATGGGGGCATGAAACACTTGAACTATAACCGTAACCCCATTCAACCTAGGGTATGTACAGGTTGGTGTTTCATGTTTTTTTGAGGAGCAAAAGAAATGATACTAATTTAGAAAATTGGTAAAATCAAATTTTCCCCAACCAACTCTTAATGTTTGTCTCCCATTGAGTTACAATGTTTTTTTCTCAGAAAAATGGCATAACTCCTGTAGACAATGTGAGCACACAGCATCTTTTCAGTAGTGTGGCAAATAAAATGGCCTGCAAGGAGTTTGTTGTAGATAACAAATGACATGTCAAAGAGAAGATAAAAGACATAACTATTGTCTCTTATCATAAAGACATTGTATGCCTGATGACAATGAAGATTCACAATGGACGTTGTGTGGCACCTTAAAGATTAACAAATTTCTTTGGGCATAAGCTTTCATGGGCTGTCACCCACTTTGTGAGATGCAGCCCATGAAAGCTTATGCCCAAAGAAATGTATTAGTCTTTAAGGGTATGTCTACACTAGCAGGCTAGTTCTAATTAAGGAGTCTTAATTAGAGCTAATTTGAGCCCTGTCTTCACTAGGCTTTGTCTAGTTTGAACTAAAAAAAATTTAGTTCATGGGCTGGTTAGTTCAAACTTATTTCAAAGTTTAGTTCTAACAAGCATGATGTAGTCATTCTTATTTAAACTAAATAAGTTCAAACTAGCGGTTAGTTTGAACTAAGCATGTTTTTTTTTTTAGTTTGACCTATCTTTAGTTCAAACTAACTGCACTTTTTTAGTTCAAACTAAAAAGTTAGTTCAAACTAAAAAAAGCGCCGCTAGTTTGAACTAAAAAGTTAGTTCAAACTAAAAAACCACGCTTAGTTTGAACTATCTTTGAACTACTTAGTTTGGGCTAAGAAAGTCCAAACTAAGGTTTTAAGTGTAGACATAGCCTAAGATGCCACAGGATTTTTGTTGTTTTTGCTGTGTACAGACTAACATGGCTATCCCTCTGGAACTTATCACCAATGAAGACTCAAATTTGATAGAAGTGGTAAGGAAACATTCAGCATTTAATAACAGAGATATGTCACAATTGTCACTAGATCATTCTTAGTCCACTAACACATGAAAACGCCACCATCTTATATATGAGATTGCTAAGTTTAATTATCCTGTAAATAGGAAAAGATCAGCTGTGACAACTGACATTTTAAGCAGAAGATGGCCCTTCAGGGAGAATCTTAGACCAGAATCTGGAAGCAGAGTAGGTAATTATGTTATTCGGTGAGACTATATTAACTTCTTCTTTTCGGATCAGATATGGGGTCAGAATACAGACAAGAGTATTGGGGATAGGATTCAGGTTCAGATTGAGTGGTGGTAACATCTCTAGAGTAGTTCTCTTGAGCTTTTGACTCCAAATGGTGGGAATCTCATGAAATCAGCTCTTTTTGGCAGATTTCTACCACGTTGTTCTAGAATTGATTTCCTGAGATTATAATTTTTCTGAAGTTTCATCCATGTTTGCATCCAAATGAGTAAGTTATAGTTTTTTAGACCCTCCAGAAATAAAACTCTAGAAGTGAGTTCAGATCCATGGGTTGTGATCTAAACCATCACACCTCCCTTCTGAAATTCCTGGAGTGTTGTATTTGAGGTTCTGGTTTTGGCTAAGTTTGAGTTTTTAAAATAGAAAAAGCCCTAACACTAACCTGCACACTTTGGGCCACAGGTGACAGGCTGTGGTGCCCTACCTACTGGACTTTCTGAATGTCATGCCCATGAAATAAATCAGCTAGTCATGAAGGTAGATGTGAAGAGAAGCTGAATGGATGATTAGGACATTAAAGGCTATTGCAGCAGTAGTTGTTGGTACAAGCTATTGTGGGACCAGATTATTTCCCGGGCACTATTTACCCACCATAAAAAAATGAATGATCAGTTCTTATTTTGTAGTGCAGTGGGGATGCCATGTGGCCAGTTCAGAAATTCTGGTATCAAAATGGGCCTCTGGGAAGCTGTAGTATTCCAGTCCAGTTTCTACTCATATACCATTTAATCAAAGAAAGCAGAGTTCCAGAGACCTACTTTATTCAGCCGTTCAGTCCATCCCTTCCTGGTAAGCCACTGCAGCTCTTCATCCTTTCATGTTCCAGCCAGCAATGGAGCATCTGCCACTTCCCTCTGAGAGACTGTTTCACAATCTAATTGGCTTCACTGTGAGGATTTTTCCCCACTTATATTCAGCCTACATTTTCCCTTTGATCATTTTCAGCCCATTGCACTTAAAGATCTCAATGCCAAATGGAATATTAAATACTCTCTGGTGTTCCTGAGATCCCTGTTTATAAATACAGCTTAGAGTCCTCCACTATTCCCTGGTCTATTCAGTCTTTATGCTGTAAGTGGTGGGGAGATTATTGATGCTTCCATGCCAGAATATTTCTGTGGTTTTGACACGTGAGTTCATTTTCCTTTCTGATTCAAATGCAGTTATGTTTGCAGTATTGCCAAGTCCCAAAAAATCATGAGCTTGGCTTAAAAATCACAGTTTGTTTTTCTAAATACATCTTAGATTCTTTTTATTTGTCTTCTGGTTCCTGAGCTTTGGGGTGCAGTCAGATCATGTGTTCAAGCTTTTCTCTATAACTATGAGGATTATAAAAATACCTTTTTTAAAAAAGAAAGCTGAATTTCTCAATTTTTCCCATGACTCCAGGAGCTTAGGCTTTCAGAAATACTCCATATATCATGAGCAACATGGTAAAATCATGAAAACTGGGATCTAATGTGTTTTAGCAATGTTGTAGAAGTTACTTCATGCCACTTTGCTGAGGGATCCGTTGAATTCTGCTAAATGTCGTTGCTGAGCTTCCAGCTTCCTGTCAGTCGCATGCCAATTCCTGAGCCTAATTTAGGGTCTTGATTTAGAGGAAGGATAGTTTCTCATGAAGAGCAGTAGATCTGTGGCACAGGATGCAGACGTCCTCATAAACTACAATCTGACTGAGTTCATCATACCCCCTTCAATGAGTATGGCAACAGAAGTTTTATAGATTCCTCTAAGAAAAAATATTTTTGTTTAGAAAAAAAAATATGATGAGGTCAGAGTGACCATAAGCATTAAGGAGTTGAGCGGCTGAGGGCCACGTTGACTGTAGCTATCAAACAAGGGGATGTTGTGCTGGCTAACCACTAATGCAGAGTCCCCACACTACTGATCTAGCGGTTAGTGCTGGGAAATCCCAACTGCTGGCAGAAAAGGGTTTAATTAGTGAATGTTGTGGGTTTGGACTGGCTGAAATTCCTACTGGGAGAAAACCTCATGCAATGTAGGGCCCAATCTTCTTAATATGGAATTTCCCTTATCACTAAAAAATACAGACCACAAACTATGGCGTAAAGTTACTATGGAGCGGAAAGGCACGATGTATCATTTCTCTCTCTAAAACTTTTGTTCCTTTTGCATGAGCTAGCCTCAGTTTCACTCCATGCTGTTTATTTAACTCACTGCTATTTAGTTATGTCTACACTGGAGCTGGGAGTTGTATTGTTCAGTGCTAAAAACAGCAGCGTAGCCCCAGTGGTGTGGGCACAGGGCACGAGCTAAGCATACTGAGTAGATAGGACTGAACTCAGGGCAGTTAGCCCATCTACCCCACCTGTGCAACTGTGCCTAAACTACTATTTTAAGCACTCTGGTTCAGCCAAAGCACACCTCCAGCACCCGTGTCGATATATCTTTAGTGTTGCTTGCAGCATAACCCTCCCATACCCCCATAAAGGCTGAGACAGCCACTGTCCTCATTAACTCATGAAACGACAGCCCCAGCTGACCAGCCGTGGAGAGACATGCACACTATCACCTCTAAAGGGGTGGTGTGGTGAGATTGCTCCGCCTATGACTCGGTTAGCTCACATGGGAGGCATTATGCCTCATGCACATCTCCCCCGGGATCACTGTGGCTGTGGACTACTGTCAATACAGGACAGTGATTAACTACCTTGACCTGGCCCTAAATGCATATAATAACCAGCCCTCTACACCAGCGGTCCCAGCCTCTTCAGTAACAGGGCCCACTTCAATGAGACCAACAATTCTCTGACACGCTCACCGTTTTCAGCTGAATTGATTGCTTCTAACCATCACATTTACTTACATTTGCTATGGGTACGGTCTTACTAGAGAGGAGTTGCAACATACTGCATACAACAAGCTAAAGAAAGGTCAAATGCATTAATGTTTCTTATCCACTAGAAAAAAATACACATCATCTCAATTTTACCCTTTGGCCATCTGCATTTACAATGTTCATATTTGAGGATCAGGAGACCGATAGCTCGCTTTTAATCTGATAATTAATCTTCACAAGTTTTATGTGTTGTAATTTTGGTTGGCTAGAATATTGTTTAAGATGAAACAATGCTTGCTTTATATCTATTTTCATTACCTTTGTACAAAATTTCACCACACACTCGGGCAGTTCTCATAGCACACCAGTGTGCTGCGGCACACTCGTTGAAAACCACAGCTATATACCATAGTGTTCTGATATTACAACCCCTTTTTGGCTGGCATACAATTTCATTCATCATAAGCCCATCCACTGGCTTATAACATTACCCAAATCATAGTGCACTGAATTTTCCCATGCTGCTCCACAGCCTAAAAGTAAAATTTTGATCAGGGTAGCGCCAATGAAGATCAATGGGAAAAAAATATTCTGAATTCAAACACCATGACAAAGACTGAGGGTGGGAAGTAAAGTGCCCAGGTACACAGTAGCAAAGTCAGGAAAGCCTCTGGTGAACAGAACTTGACAAACATACATGATTAAGAGGCCCACTGGGGTTTCTTCCCAACTTTGCCACTAACATGAGGCATGACTTTGAGTGAGCTACCTGGAGCCGTGTTTTCAAAAGTGGCCTCAAAGTGTCCAACCAGAGCCAGAATGAAACATTTCAATTCAGTTTCCTGAATGAAATATTTTGATTCTGTCCAAATACTGTGCGTTGATAAGAAATGTTGAAATGAAATGTTATGACATTTCTGAATTGACATTTTCTGTATGTTGCCAAAATTGTCTGGGATATTTGACAATTTTCCCTAGGAAAAATAAAATTTTCAACCTACTCTCTACACAGTCTTCATATTTGCAATGTACTGGAAAAGGTCAGGCCTGTCATTCTCCATCTTAATAAAACACACCTGTTTGAACTGAACATTTATCCAACTTTGCCCTTCTTTCTATTCCTTTGCCCAAGCCAAGAAAAAATATAGCAGTGGGGATTTGGAAAAACGGGACCCTGCTTTAAATTTGCTAAACTCTGCAACAGCCAAACCTGTTGTGCCAGAGCTTAAACTACCCAGTGAGTCTTGCTCTACCTACATTCACTGTGTGCTCCAGCATATGATTCACCATTCCAGGTCACCGCTTTGATTACCACCCTTTCAGGTGAAATCAGTGGGATTAAAGGAAGCACTTTGAAGCAAAGTTGGTCTTTGCTTGAAAGTCTCATCCCCAGCAGCGTGAGATGGCTGATATAATGCAACAACAAACAAAGTAATAGATAAAATACATGGAGAACTTTTCAAGGGCCTTTTACAATCAAGAAACAGCGAGGTAGCCAAGAGCACATGGGCTATTAAAAAGAGTTAATATTTTGGCAACCAAGAATATACACATAAAATCAATGTTTAAGAAAAATCACTTCTGGTTTATTTCATTTTTATGGACAAGTAATTTTCAAGTAACACTTATGATAACAGATGGATAAATTTATGTCTGCAGTTAATTTGAATGATATTTTCCTTAGGATGTTTTACTTTCTCATGTTCATTTCTGCCTCTTTTTCAATGAAGTGCTGTCAGGTTTTGGAGTTGATAGCTGTATTTATCGCCTCTGAAGTTCAGATGCAGTTCCAGTTCACAGTGCTTAATAACATCCACATCATTAGGGTACAAGACAGGGTATTGCTGCCTAAAAGAAGGATGTTCTGCTCAAGACAGAGTCTGACTTTAAGTCAAACAATCGTATCCACAACTAGACAGCTATGTAAGTGGCTTGATTTGTCAGAGTCATTGAGCGATCACATGAAGTTTGCTCAATGCTTCTGAAAATCAGGCCACTTCGAATTAGTTGCCTTGGTATGGGTTTAAGTGGCTAACTTTAGTCACCTAAATTTGAGACTTTGGCCTTCATTTCTATTTTATTAGGCAAAAGAGCTTAGCTTTGCTCGAGCTGTATGGCCAAATTAGTGTGGGGAATTCCAGCCCATGGTGAGAATATTGTTAATTTACTTCGTCAGTTGTATGGGTCCACAAATTTGAGATACTGCTGTCATCATTTTCCCTCCCTACTGAAATCGTTCCAGCATGAAATGGACTGTGGTGTTGTTAATAACAATGATCACCGTAAATTAACAATTATATTAGCATAATTTATCATTTGTCCCCCTCAAAGTCCTTTGCAAATAATAGCTGATTGATCCTTACGATAGTCCTATAAAGTAGATTATTATCCCTCTTTTATGGATGGGGAAATTGAGCTCAAGAGTTTAAAAGCTTGTCTTGCAGAAGAAATCATTTTCAGAGCTGGGATTAAATATAAAATGGTCTTTATTTCTAGTCTCATGCTTGTCCTGCACATCGCTTATGTTCCCTTTTGTCATAGCAATAGTATTTAGCTCATTAATTCTTCACATTAGTAGATCTTTAAGTATTTCCTAGCAATGTCAATATCATTACCACCATTGTACAGAGAAGTGATTTACCTAAATTCATCCACCAGTCCTGAGGCAAAACAAGGAAAAGAACCCAATCTCGTGAGTCCCTAGTCAGTGCTCTACCCACTGGTTCACACCACCTCCTTCAATTCAGAGGGTCTTAGAGGGCCTTACAAACCTCCTATAGAAAGCACTTCCCCCACTGCTAAGCAACAGCCATTTCTATGGTCAGACGTGGTAGGTGTTTTACAGCAGACTGCGCCCATAATCAATAGTTCTGGAAAGTAAAGAAAGGGTGATGTTTCCGACTGAAAAAAACGGGGAGAATTTTAGGATGTCATTAGCACCTGCCACACGTGTAATCTGGAAATGGAGTTAAAATAGGTTTGTTTTGGGACTGATTTTTCAGAAGGGATACACACAAAATGTATATTCTGTATTATGGTTTTACAGTTGTTGTACATAGAAATGACCAGATAAGTTGTTGGCAGCCATAACTGATGTAAGATTGCGTGTAAAAGAAGAATAAAATTGCAACCATGTTTCTGTGCATCAGGAATTAGACTTGCTGGAAATGATGTCCTGTTCTTTCCAGAGCTCCACGGGTCTTTCCAGTTTTCATTA
Organism: Podocnemis expansa; assembly: GCA_007922195.1. Lineage (NCBI taxonomy): Eukaryota > Metazoa > Chordata > Testudines > Podocnemididae > Podocnemis > Podocnemis expansa. Next base: position 6,731,175 of record ML682035.1, on the reverse strand, counting down.
TCTTTCTTTTATCCCCTGTAGAATATTTTTTTAAGGAAGAAAAAATAGAGAGAAAACCACAAAATAAACAAACTCTATCCCCGAAGTCAGGTTCTCTGCTCCAACACTGATTAATGGTGCTACTGACATCACCGACACAGCTCACTGCGGAGTTGGGTAAATGGAGCAAAAAACTGGCGACCCTGGCTGAGGTTGGCAAACCTACAAGAGAGAAGAAAAGGGTGAATTAACAGTTTGCAGATGCCAAAATCCCTTGTGTGAGAGTTAATTTGGGCATATGGCATCTTGTAGTAAAGTTGTGCTGCTTTTTTTGTTTTAAAAGACAAAATGTTATGTACCTTTAAAAAGTAAATGCTAATTTTGACTAAAATCTGGTAGTTTGCATTTAAACATCTTTATTAAAAATGTGCTATCAGATTGGTTTCTCATATATTCTGGTATAAAAATGGGAGTAACTCACTGTAAGTGTAAATCCAGCCTCTAGACTTTTAAAAATACAAGGAACTTTTATTACACACTGATTTTATATCACAGGGATTTCTGGAAGCCTTTGGGGGAAATATATATGTATGTGTATTTATTCCCCTGCATCTGCACAGAGAGCAAGCCTGAGCCAGAAAGGACAAATAGTAGAAGAAATTCCAATAGCTCATTTGTTAAAGGAAAACTGCAATGATTAATTATGTCTAAGGATGTTTCCTGCAATGATCTTTCCCCACAACAAGTCTCCTACCCTGGGATTGGTTGGGGGAAAGCTGGCATAAGAATTGGGTTTGCTGCTGGTTTTATGGCAATTGAGAATTTTTGTCCATCTGGGGATTTCTTTGCTGGCCAATTCTGGCCACATGCTGGCCCCTATGTACTCCGTGAGCAGTCTTGTAAATCCAAAAGTGGGCCTATATTCCTTGTATTTAGAAGCATTGACCTGAATAACTTCTGCTTTGCATTGCACTATTGCTCTAAGAAATCCCTTACAAGTTGCACATATTTTGCATACTATAGTTTAATGCTCTATGTGATGGATGAGAATGTCTGTCTGTTTACGGTAAAAGCTTGTTTTTAAAAAGCCAGGTTAATGGCAGCTCCTTGAGATCGCTCATGAATTTACATTGCGTTGTATTATTACATTTGTACAGCTACTGTATGACGTTAATTTGATTCCCACCTGTTCTAAAGGTAGCAAAATCTGTATTACCCAGTCTAATCATACAATATACAGACTTTGGCTGTGTCCTTGCCATTTTTCTGGGCTTGGCAGGAAGTTTTAAAACACTTAAGAATAGAAGAGTGTGTTTCAGGAGAGTATCCTTAATGGAGGCGAATTAACGCGTAGGTGTACTGGGCCTGTGCCCAGGGACCCACCACGATGTGGGGGCCCCTCCGTCCTGCCGGCACTGAGGAGGAGAGCAGAGCAGGCCAGTCCAAAGACCATCTGCCCCATGCCTCAACCAGCCATTCCTCCCATGGCGGTGAGGTGGGCTAGCCACAGCCTGGCTGATCAGTCCCCGGGTTCATGGGTCCAGCTCCTGTACGCAGTACAGCCTCCAACACAGCCTTTCGGCCACACTGGAAGCAGCGCCATGCACGCCAGTCGGCCCCACCACCCTCGGGGGCCAACCACGCCTGGTCGTGGCCAGCCTCTGGCCCCAGGCCGTCTCCCCCCACCCACCCCACGGTGCTGGTCTGCCCCGCAGCCCCTGATCCACCCCCTTATTCAGGGGGCCTCTGAAGCAGGAGGGACTCAAGCTTATGCTGAAGTGTTGTTCCGAATGGCATTGAATTTAAACACCTACTGACGTACTGGGCATGCATCCTCAGAGCCAGGCATGTAACTCAGGTATTAACAGTCCTATTTCAGCCCTGTACAATGCTTTTTGGCTGAGGATCTCAAAGCACTTCACAAACGTTAATTAAAGACTCACAGCTTCGTGAAGACAGTAACTCTGTTATACCCATTTACTCACAGGTGGGTAAAGTGAGGCACAGAGTTGTAAACGTGTAGGACAGTGGTTCCCGATCTGACCCAGGAGCCAAAAGCAGTCTGCTGGATCTTTCAAAGTGGCCAGCCCCTCTCCGCTTGCTGGATGCAGAAGAGAGCCACTGCCTAAGGACTCAGGCAGAGCACGTAGCTGTGGGATTACAAGACCAGTGCAGCTCCTTGCTGCAGTCAAGAGGTTGGGAGATCTGGGCGTCTCTCTATCTGTGCATTGCAGGGAGTGCAGCAAAGTGCTCCTCCTGGATCCATAGGCACAGGGGTCCTACTGGAGCCAGAGGGAGAGGAGATCAGTGCCTCCTTCCCCAGGCAAAGTGCTCTGCCTGGGTCCCTCCTGGAGTGAAGCACTGATTTCTGCAAGGGAGCGACTGCTTAGGGCCCTAGCTGGAATGCACAGGCTTACAGGACATATGCTGTTTCCCTGCTGCAGCTAAGGGGTCGGGAGATCAGTGAGGAGGAACAATTTCCATCTGGTTCTAGGGCTGGGGAGTAGGAGATGGACCGCTGCATGTGGAGCAACCAGGACCCACCATGCTTGAGCAGGGGTAGGACTCTCAAAATCGGCGCCTTCCAGTTTGGTCTGCACTTAGCAGGCCCCCACGGTGACTTAGCTCCCGGCCATATGCTTTTGCGCATAGTGACAGTCACTAGTGTTTTGTCTGCGAGTGTGCGAGAGAGTGTGAGTCATTTGGAGATGTGAATAAGTGACTGTAGAAATGAGCCCAGTAGCATCAAAATGTTTATTTTAAATAGGTAACGCTTGTAGTCCTTTAAGGTGTAGATATCAATACATTTTTTTAGGAATTGATAGACTGCTCACCCTTCAGGGTTGTAAAAATGATATGCATGGCGGGGAAGCCTTGGGATAGATTATGGACCCTTGACAAGTTGTCCCCTTGGAGTCAGTGGGAGCACTTGTGTGAAAGTGTCCACCGGTGTTAGCAAGGAAGGGATGCATATCGGGGCCTTAGTGTCTTGACCAAAATTAACGGACTGCTGGGGAACTCCTCCACTGTGACCGCCCACAAACTTCTGAGGAGCCTAAATGACCAGGAGACTCCCTACAAGTGAGGCACTATAAGAGCAATGCCACACACTCCACGGTAGGGGACAAGGAGGCCATTTTGGTTGGCGCACCTATCCAGAGGCAGCTGGTGATAGGCTGCTGTATGTCAGGTAGCCGCCTATTTGTCTGTCACTCTGGGCACCTCACCACCAAGTCTCCCCATGAGCTCAGAATCAGAAGCTTGTTATGGAGGCTTAAAGCCTCATTCATTTATTGCTCTCCCCCGCATTGTGAGATTTGCAATGCGCCTCTTGGAGGAACAGAGCAGACTTTCATCTCGAGTGAATAAGAGTGGAAGAGCTCAACTCATTTACTTAAGCAGCAGATGCGTTCAGGGGGACTAGAGCCTGGCAGATAAAGGATTTGTCAATTTGCTGACTGGTCAGAAAAATATTGTGTAATATTGTGTTTATCCAAAACTTATTAAATGAGAAAAAAATAATCAGAAAATCAAAAGGTAATAAATATGTCATTTTGGGTGAAGCAGCATGTTTAATTTGGTGTTCAAGCATTCTTTATTTCTTTTCAAAATAATTAAAACAAAAAATGAAAGCAAATTTAGAAAACATGTAATTTAGAATAGGTTTTTTCCTCAATAGAGACAATTAGCCAGAATCTACAAGAACCAGTGACAGTTAGATGGTTGCTTAATCTCTCTTTATCGTCAAAAAAAGTTTGTTGAAAAATGTCACTTGGATCTACTGTGGAGTAGAACCACTGAAAATCAGGCCATTTTTACTGAGGAATTTATGGGACTATAAAATGGCCAGTTCCCATGGATTTTAATGGGAATTGTGCATTCACAGCCCTGAAATGGCTTTGAAAAATCTCAGCCTCAATGTGAATTTTTAGACTGAAATTTGGCCTCTTAGGTTTGAAAATTTTGGCTGCTAATTCCAAGTCAGAACCAGGCATATGCAAGACTTTAACAATGGAAACTCTTGAGGCTTGGGTCAGTTCCTTCTCTGCCCAAAGGTCTCCGCAGTTGCACAAAGAACAGTGTGTGGTTTTCAGCAGGAGGAAATGACACAGCATTGCAAAGCTTTCAGGGCCACATTCTCAGCTGGCATAGATCACCCTAAATACACTGACTTCATTGCCGGAGTCCCTGGAGTTATAGTGATCAGAAACAACTAGAGTATTTTCAACATCAGTGATTTTTGTCAGCCTTAGACTGCACTTCAGATATTCGTGTATGTCTGATGTTAACTGACTGTACACTTTGAAGTACCAAAATAAATCCTGTAATGCTGAAATTCTTGGAACAAGTTAATAAGGCCACTAATAAAACAATACATTCGACTCTAGACCAAAGATAAATGAGTGGATGAGCCAGTGTGTGCTATTACAAACTGGCAAAAAGTGACATTTTCTGGGCTTTATTGAAATTTTTGCTATTTGATGTCTGTGCCTCACTGTTTGAAAAGCATCCTGTGGTGAAGGTTGAAACAATACAAATGACATTTATTTAAACATGTCTGGAACAGTGAAAATTGTGTCTGAGCAACTGTGTTTCAGAGCAATTTTTTCGCTAATTATCTCTAACATAGAAATGAATGTTAATTATTCACAAAGATATGAAATACAAGAATGTGCCATGAGATAATGTTCAGGCTCTGACTTCAGCAAGAAGCAATTCTGACCTGAATCTCCTATTCTCTTCTTTATTTTGCCTTTTTCTGCCTACCTGTAACAGAACATATGGTCTCCTTTCAGAAAATCTCACAAGCTTTATACCTGCTCCCATAGGTTCTCTTTGCAATATTAGTTTTCAGGGCAGATACAGCGTATTCATTATAGTGGGTTTAATGCTGTGTGTGAGTAGTTGATCTGACACATCATTTCCAGTAGTTTTTGAATCAATTACAGATTCCCCCCCCCATCCATTTGACTGGCTGAGATGCTAACAGACAGACCTCTGAATCACAGAAGGGGTGAGATCAGACTGAGGGAGAGTTGTCTCAAGTGACTGTGGTTAAGCACTCCTTTGCTAGAAGTCAAAGTGCCCACAGATATGTGAAACTTGTGGGGAGTGTGCGAAGGCTGCTAGGAGGTTTCAAAGATCTGAGGCACTAGTTTTGGAGACTATGGTGGCTACACTGTGGAGACCTATTCCCTAACATAGAGCTCAAGCAACGGGGCTGACTCCTGGAGTTCACCCAAGAGACCCAGATCTAGAAATAATGACTTAGAGTCACGCTAGACCCAACTGGCTTAAAAAAGCATGTCAGACCTAGTGGGTGGGTTCCCTTTCAACAAATTGGCGACCATCCAAAGGTACACGGGGCCAGGCTGTAACACAGGGCCATATAGCATTTTTCATCATTAGATTTCAGGGTTCTTTAAAAAAGAGGTCAGTATCATTACTCTATTTTACAAATGGGGAAACTGAGACATAGAGAGATCGAGTAACTTGCCCAAAGTCACACAAATGTGTGATCTACTAGGCCACACTGTAACAATAGAGAATTTCTCCACTTTCAACAGGAAAAATATTTGTAAATATTATTTTCATCCATCTCCAATGTTTTATTTAACACTCTAAACAACTTAGCTTGGCTTTGTGAGACATTAAAACAAGGGCACCAGAAATTGTGAGTAAGAAAAAGCCATTGGCTCTTTTCAGAGGAGGGATGAGCCTCCAGTGTCCTGAACACATTCTTCTCAATGAAATTCCCCCCTTGAATTTCAGTTGGATACTACATTCTTCATTTCCAGTCCAAAGTTGTTGTAGACTCTTGCTGTGTGTTTTTAGGGCTCTTTCTTGTTCAGAATCAAACCCTAACTTTGCTGTCTGAACCATGGAGATGAGCTATAAGACCTCTTTGATCATTCAGAAGGCATTAAATGGTTGTTGGAGCTGGATGATTTGTAATATAGTTAGCAGTAGGAGAACCTCGGGGAGTTTGCTTATAAGGTGCATGGATTCTCAGGGAGACACTGTTGGACCAGAAATTGAGGCTGGAAATCTCATTAATTCTGGCATTCCTCTGAGAGTTTCAGTATTTCCTGATTATGACTGAGCCAGAAAGACCATGAGAGCAGTCTTGTTGAAAAGTGCTTATAGATATAGGACCAAATCTTTTTCCTAATTAAGTCATAGGTTATTTTCATACTGACTGCAGTTCTGATCTGCAAGTGAGATTCTCTGATCTAGATAATTTTTCTGACATTGCTGAAAAGCAAAGCATCCTCCTTTTCTTTGTACGTCTGTTGGATGCCCTGCAGTATTACCTTCTCTATGAAATCAGAAGCGAGGTGTCAAGAATTAAAAAAAAAGGGGGGGGGGTATATATGCACTCTTCTCCCTGATATTTAAATGTAAAGCAAAGGCAGAATTATTTGAAGAGGCAGAAAGGAAATAATTAGAACACCAGCCAGATGCAGCAAGAGGGAAATGTCAGAATTTTTTACTACTTATCTCTACTTAGATATTAAAAGAAATGAACTTCTCCTAGTATTTACCATTGGTACTTAGGCCTGCACAAAACTGCCAAGGAATGGTGCATGAAATACTCATGGGGAGAGCTAAAGATGAAAATCCCCAGTCCAAATTTGTGAGAAGTTCATGTCCATCTCAGCTCTGCTTCCTTTGTCTGTGATGGACCTAACACAAAACCTGGGTCTGACCTAGAGCTGGGAGGAGATGGTTTATTCCATGTAGTAGTAGATTTCAAAATTCCAAAGTTGGTTTTGTTCCAAGTTGGAAGAAAATACCAAAAATTCAAAAATTCTCCATGAAACAGAAAGCCCTGGTATCCTGGCATTCTTCTGGGCAGTGACACCTAGGACTCCAGCCTACCAAGGAGCCATGAGTATTGAGCAGGAAGCTGGAAAAGTAGCCTTCCCCTCCCCACCAGCCCACCAGATGTGTTGCTGAGGAACTAGGTGGGCAAACTGGTGGAAAAGCAGACAGGTTTTCATCAGAACCCTTCCCAACTTTCCACGAAACCATATTCGAAATTAAACTAGCTCTATGAAATGTTTTGTTTGTAATGAGTCAGCAATCTCCAACTGAGAAACGCTCCTTGAGAGGAATGCTGGGCAACGGTCGTGGGAACATCCTTGAATGTTGTGGCAATTTGAATTTGGATCCATCTCTCGAGGAAAACGGAAATATCCATGATTTTTCATGAGTCTAGTCAATAGTGGAAAATGTGCAACTCATGTATAAAATGAACAGATATGTTATCTTCAGTAACTACAGTGTGCCTCTGTGCTTCCCTACATTTACTGAAGATGGTATGTTGGGTGTAGCAATTAGTGAGGTTAGTGAACTGAACATCTTATTTACATATCAAAGGTAATTGAGGGAAAGAATAAGTAATACTACGGTGTGCATCGAGAAATTCTGCATTAAATCCCAGACTTCACACACAATTTCCCATTCATTTTGCATTGTTTCACTTTGGTTCTTGGGCTACAGAGGAACAGCTGTGAGGTTTTCCTCACTAACTGCTCTGATCTAGTTCCAGCTAAAACTTTGGTTTTGTGTCAGAGCAACAAAAATTTACCAAAGAAATGGACTTTATTATTGACATAGGTCGATAGTATTTTTAAATACATTTTTAACTGTTTGATGGGAAAAAGGGGGGGCATAGAATTATTTCCAATTGTGGAGATGAAGATATTGGCCTCTAATGTTCAGAAGGCTTTCAACAGCTGTCAGCACTTATTGAAGACAATGGACTTGAGGGCACAAAACTTTTAAAATCAGTGCCCTGGTCTGTAGCTTTAAAGTGCTGTATGGACTAATGCAAGGCTTGCTTAGAGACTATGGCTGCACGCCTGGTCCTGAAAGAGAGCTGGGTGGATAGAGCATAACGTTGCTTGAGGGTAAAACTTTTTGGATGTTGAAAGCAGACTTTACTTATTGCAGCAAATCATTAATCATTAACCATTAAAACAGTTTCCATATGAAGACCAATTAAAAAGTTTGGGGCTGTTCAGCTTGGAAGAAGATAACTAAGGGGGGATAAGATTGAGGTCTATAAAATCAGGAATGATGTGGAAAAAAATGAAGAGGGAAGTGAATTTGCCTCTCCACACGACCCATGAACTGGCAGTCACTGATGAAATTAAGAGGCAGCAGGTTTACAACAAACAAAAGGAAATGCTTTGCCACACAATGCACTGTATTGGCGTGTTGTGAAGGCCAAAAGAATAACTGGTTAAAAAAAAGAAAAAAGAAACCATGGAGTCTGGTGGCACTTAAGATTATAACAAATTTATTTGTCACATGAGCTTCATGGGAGAAATAAATTTGTTAGTCTTTAAGTGCCACCAGACTCCTTGTTTGTTTTGCTGAGCGAGACTAACACGGCTACCCCTTTGGAACTTAGGTTCAAAAAAAAATTAGATGAGTTCATGGAGGATGAGTCTATCAGCGACAATTAGCCAAGATGGTCCAGGATGCAAACTCCATGCTCCAGGTGTCCCTAAATCTCAGAAGCTGGGACTGGACAACAGGACTCAGATTGTGACTGTTCTATTCATTCCTTCTGAAGCACCTGCCATGGACAACTGTCATAAGACAAGAAACTGAGGAGCTGAACCATTGGTCTGACGCGGCATGACTGTTCTGATGTTCTTACCCCTGTTCAAAATGCAAACAGGACGCCCTTTCTTATGAAGGCCCTGCCACAATCCTAACACTAAAGAGCAAGTTGTCAGTTCTCATGGACAGAGACAATCAGGGAGAAAGAAGTAAAAATAGACAATGAAGAGAGGGAAAATGGCTGTGTCACAAAAGCTAATCAATGAGAGAGAGAATGGACAGTGCATGGCAGATGCAAGTTACATTAGCTAATGCACAGCCAGAAAGGGCTCAGAGAATTCACTGATGAGGATGGTGCATGAACTTGTCTGCAATAGAGGACAACAGCGGATAATGGAGGTTAAAATTCAGGGGGAATCAGGCACCAAATTCTTTGACTTGGATTTTCGAAGGCATCTGACTCCTTTTTGGAATTTATGTTTTTCCTTAAACCTTCCTGAAACAGTGTCCCCCAGAGTTTCTCAACAAGCAGTCCATGGACCAGCACTGGTCCTAAGATCTTCCAGACACAGTAGAGGAAGATTGAGATCTCCCTGACAGAGTATAGGAAGCTAGTCCCTGGTATCTAAAAGCTTGAAAAACACTGGTGTATCTAACATCTAGAGACCATGGTAGCTAATCAGAAACAGAAGAGGACTGGGAATCAAGAAGCCAGTGTGTTCATCTCATCCTTGCCACTTTGTGACCTTGGCTAGCATACCGAGAAGTACTCAGAACATGCTGCCCCCTAGAAATTCTCCACAGCTATGCTGCCTTCATATCTGTAGGTGGTGAGAAAGATATTAGGCAAAAGCAAAACCAAAGACGCTGGTTTACAGAATACAAAATTTAACCATTGCAAATGACCGAGTTCTAAAGATAAAGGGTCTTCCGTCAATAAAGCTCTTTGAAGTTTCCAAGGCTGGTGGCAATCTACACGTTCTGGACAAAAATCTTCCCAGTTGATCCTAACAGCTGTGCCATGATCTGTCTCAGACCGTTTAATGATTTTACAGACAGGTGTCACCCAGGAGGTCCTGGACTGTCCATTTCTGTTTGTTTATTTATTTTACAGTGGAAAAGTTGTGATGATGGAAACCTAAAGAGTGACAGTGCAAGGATTTAAATTCCTTCCATTTTTATGGTGACACAGAACAGATGGGCACAGACTTGCTGAAGTGTAAAGCTTTTCCATCTCTCCTCACCACCTGCAGGGAGGAAGAATCACCTTTGGCTTATGGGCAGTCGTTTAGTCTGAAACCCGGCCTTCTGAGCTGTATAATTAAAATACACTCCTTCCACTTTGAAGAGAAAATAGTATCTTGATTATCTTCACTGTTTAGATGGTCTGGGAACAGAAAGGAAGAGATTGAAAATAAAAATTTATTGCCTTAAGGAGTACCTGATTCTTTGAACTTACATGGGTGTAAACAGGAGTAACTCCACTGGATTGAGGCAATTAGTTTTATTTTCACAAGACTCAAGAGAGGCGGGGAGTAGAGCTAAAAACAGTAGCAGAGCGAAGGGCTCCAGGTGGAACCACTGGACAAGTTCCCGTTTTAGAGACCTTGCTAAGCCAAGTTCCAAAGGGGCAGCCATGTTAGTCTAGTAAAGCAAAAAAAGCAAGGAGTCCTGTGGCACTTAAAGACTACCATTTTTGCAGTGAGCCCTCCTAAAATGCAAGTATTTTATACGGCATTTTCCTGAATGTACATTTTCAAAGGCATTTAGCCTGCACAGTAAAAAAACTGAATACTGCCCTGCCTTTTACTCCTGTACCACACAGCTCACATGTCAATGGGAGCCCTTCCTTAAAACGTCTTTGTTTTCCTTTAAACCTGCCAATCATGCTGTTTGCTTTTACCCAAAGTTTGTTGTCTTTGCAGTTGGTCACAGCATGAGCTACCAAAAAGCTCACTGCGCTTGACGGGAGATTCTGTTAACCTAACCCTTGCCTATGAGCTGGCACCTCACCAGAGCACAAAGGGTCTTTTCACAAGCCCACCAGAGCTCGAATATTTCATTTCATGTGTTACAATTAATCTGTATTTATTACCACTTATCTTAAATGGCTACAATATCAAGTGTTTAAAAAGTGCTTTTAATGTCAAACTGAGTCAATTAAAAGTCTACTTAAAATATTTGTAAAACTTCTAGCCTGAAAATTGCCCCCTCACTTTGCTGCTAATCCAAACGTTTTAAACAAATACACTAAGTTTAAGGAGACTGACATTTAGTAAATTTCTCTTTTTATATCTTTACAGATTCCAGGATCAATTTCCTTTACTTTTGCACTTTTATGCTCACTGGATTCTAAATATATGTAATAATAATAATTAATAATACTTTAGATGGTTATAAACATTTGACAAAAGATTCTTTGAATACATTAAAAAACAGAAGGCCATTTTATAGATTCATAATTTTTAAGGTCAGACAGGACCACTGGATCATTTAGAATGACCTGCTATATATCACAGGCCATAGAATTTCATAGACTTACTGTGCTGAGTCAAAGGACTTGTTTAATTAAAGCACATCTTCCACAAAGCCATCCAGTTTTAATCTGAAGATTTCATCTGGAGTTCATTTTGTAGAAAAGTCTAGATTCTAGCCGAATTCTGCAAAAAGATGGCAGTGACTATAGGTAATCTGTTCAGTACAGCCATATTTGCATATTATAATCCTCAGAGCTGAGCAAATAATTGATTTTTTTTTTTTTAATTCTGAGCCTGCCAGAAAATCAGAAAAAAAAAAAGAACATTTTGTTGGACCCAAAACATTTTCCCCCATTTTATGTTGGGTTATTTTGGAGTGTATTACCCGTTTTTGTTTGGTTTTAATAGCTAATTTTCTAAACAAAATGCAAGTTTGTAATAAAATGTCTCAGCATTTTTTTCCCCTCCAGAATGCTCAAAATGAAATATTTGGGAATCAAAAGTTGAAGCAAATGTTTGGAAATAGCAAGAATGAGCCACTGTAGGTTTTTTATTTGTTTGTTTGTTTAAGATGAAACTGTTTGTCTAATTTGGCTCAAAATCACAAATAATATTGGGGTTTGTAGCAGATTGGGATCGACCCTGGGGTTGGCCTTGAACAGAGGTCACACCACTACACTGCAGGCCCCATGGCAAAACTCACTTGCTCCTGCCTCTGCTCAAAACCATAAATAGCTCAGAGACTTTCATGCCAGTAAAACACCCAGTGTCATGTATTTATCATGTTGATTCTCACAACCCCTTGTACATCAGACAGCCTTATTCCTTAAGCCTTAGGGAGCCTTCAACTTCTGATGCAAGTAGGAAAGAGCAATCTGTCTTCTTCCTCTCTGTCTGTCTGCTTCCCCCATCCTTGTTGCTTCCTCTGCCTTTTTTTAATCCTCTGCCTAATGGCTTAACCAGCCTTCCAGTTTTCCTCCACCCACCACACAGGCATAGCTCTTCTTAGCCACATCTGCTCTCTGCAGTGTTTAATTGGTGCCACAGCGACCAGAATGATCAGGGGCCGTCGCCCAACATTTTGTCACATGCCTTGAAAAATATATTTTTCAGTGAATTTATTGTCCACAGAAAATGTATTGCACAGCTCTGGTTATCTGCGTAATAAGACATCAGAGATGTTTTAGTGTAGTACTCTGAAGTCTGGAAAGCCTGCTGAGGCTTTATGAAGAGATGGAAACAGCTCCAAGAATGGCAAAGAGTGTCCTTTATTCAGACGATAACTAGGTTCAGCATTCACTGCATTCACTGTCCAGTTTTTACATTCTCTGGCATTTTGATGTTACAAATCATACCTGTGCTGTGCAACAACGTGAGTTTTTAGCTACTGGTAGGCCTCCATCTATTCTGTGTGTAGAGCCCTAGAATATGACTGCACACATACAAAATGAGCAATGACTCCCTAGGCAGGAGTACTGCAGAAAGGGATCTAGGTGTCATAGTGGACCATGAGCTGACTATGAGTCAACAGTGTAACACAACTGCAAAAAAAGCAAACACCATTCTGGGATGTATTAACAGGCGTATTGTAGGACACAAGAAGTAATTCTTCCACTCTACTCCATGCTGATTAGGCCTCAACTGGAGTATTATGTCCAGTTCTGGGCACCTCCTTTCAGGAAAGATTTGGATAAATTGGAGAAAGTCCAGAGAAGAGCAACACAACTGCTTAGAGGTCTGGAACAGTTGGCTTACTAGGGAAGACTGAAAGAGCTGGGTTTGTTTAGTCTGCAAAAGAGGAGACTGAGATGGGTCATGATAACAGTTTTCAAGCACCTAAAATGTTGTTCCAAGGAAGAGAGAGAAAAAATGTTCTCCTTATCTGCTGGTGATAGGATAAGAAGCAACAGGTTTAAATTACAGCAAGGTTGGTTTAGGTTCGACATTAGGAACACATTCCTAACTCTCAGGTCGATTTACCATTGGAATAATTTGTCTGGGATGGTTTAGATGGTATTTGGTCCTGCCATGAGTGCAGAAGATAGAACGTGATGTCTTCTCCTGGTCCCTTCCAGTTTCTATGATTCTGTGATATTTTAGGTGACTTACTCAATCTCTACTCTTACTACAGTTAATTTACATGCAACAATTTCACTGATTATAGGAGAGAGAGAGAGAGCACAGATTGTAGATTACTTGGCCCAATTGATACACCCATATCAAAGCATAAGCTTTCAGCTACTAATTTATTTGTATGACGTTAACGGTTAAAAAACCCCAAGCAGGACTGAGGCCCCCTTGTGTTGCAAAAAAAACCAAGGAGTCATGTGGCACTTTAAGACTAACAGATTTATTTTTCGCATTAGCTTTCGTGGGAGAAAATCCCACTTCCTCAGATGCTTCGAAGATGGGGGAACTTACAGAATGAAATGAAAATAAATGCAAGGGGGTGTAAAACATAGGAGCAGGTCATACAGTAACAGCAAATCAGAGCAGTTGTTAGGTTCAAACCCTGGGAAGCCTGAAGTTAAATTACCTTTTGTAATGGGAAAAGAACCCATAGTCTCGATTCAGTCCTGCTTTCACAGAATTTAGCTTGCATATTAATTCGAGTTCAGCTGTTTCTCTTTGAAGTCTTGATGTCCCAGCCACATCTCTGGTGATGATCGTTAACAAATCATTTATCAAGTGATTAGAAAGATGGAAGTCCTCAGCAACTGGTTTCTTTGCTTTGTGATTTCTGATATCAGCTCTGTGTTCATTTATCCTTTTATGCAGGGATCGTCCTGTTTGTCCAATGTATAAGGTGTTGGGGCATTTCTTGCACGTGATGGCATAGATCACATTAGTAGATGAGCAGGTAAATGAGCCTTTGATGGAGTAGCAGGCTTGATTAGGACCTGTGATGGTATCTGTTGTGCAGATATGTGGGCAGACTTGGCAGCGTGGTTTGTTGCAGGGGTGTGTGCCTGCTTCAATGTTTCTGTTGTTAGATCTGTAGTTGCTGGTGAGTATCTGTTTAAGATTGGACGGCTGTCTGTAGGCAAGGAGAGGTCTGTCTCCCAAGGCTTGAGAAAACAAGGGATCATCTTTTAGAATAGGCTGTAGGTCCTTAACGATCTTTTGCAGAGGTCTGACTTGAGGATTGTATGTGGTGACTAGTGATGTTCTGTTGTTTTCTTTCTTGGGCCTCTCCTGTAGTAGATGACTTCGGGGAAGCCGTCTAGCTCTGTCAATTTGTTTTCTTACTTCCCCAGGTGGGTACTGTAGTTTCAAGAATGCTTGATAGAGATCCTCAAGATGTCTGTCTCTGTCAGAGGGATCAGAGCAGATGCGGTTATATCTTAGGGCTTGGCTGTAGACAATGGATCGTGTGGTGTGTTTAGGATGGAAGCTCGAAGGATGTAGGTAACTATACCGATCAGTAGGTTTTTGGTACATGGTGGTGGTGATGTGTCTGTCCCTGATTTGTATTGTAGTGTCGAGAAAGTGGATCTCCTGTGTGGAGTGTTCCAGGCTCAATTTGATGATGGAGTGGAAATTGTTGAAATCTCTGTGAAAATCTTGTGTCAAGCACTGTAAAAATACATTGTTTCCATTCCTGTCTAGGAGCATTTACTCTCCAGGGCACCCAGACCTGAACTGAAGAGTTTAGCCATACGGAGCACTGTGCAGAATTGTGGTTTCACCTCTGCATTTTGCATGCATTTACACACATGCTTCCTTTGCATGCATCCACAGCAATACAGCCCCTCAAGTCCTTAAAGTTAACCATGTGTCTTAAAGTCTTTAGACACATAATACCCTTTGATTTCAATGAGACTTCGGTGCCTAAATACCCATGAGAGACAAAGCATCTGCATTTGCAAGATCAGCACCCAAGACTCCGGTTTTTCACTGAGCGCAATGTAAACAGACCTTTCAGTGTAGGATCAGGCGCGAATCTGAGACACGATACAGGAAGATACTGTGATATATAACAGCTGGGACAGGAGAAGAAGGAACATGGCAACAAAACTAAGATTACATGGTACTGTAGTTTAGCTGGGCTCAAACTGAAAGGTTACAAGGCTTGGATTATTTGTTTTATTTTTGAATTTTAAATAAAAGCAGTTACCACAGGCTGAATCCCCTCTCTTTGTTGGCTGGTTTCCTGTAAATGAAGCGTGGAAGTGAATTCTGTAAAAGAAAATTTGGAGAACATGGGAGTGGATGACAGATTAATTCTGGGAGGAGGATCCATGCATAAGAATGACGTGGGACAACATTCCTTATTTGTGCTTTGTGAATGTTTCTGTTCAGGCTTTAAGGCCTAGCCAGGCATTTTCTCACAAGAATACAGATTTTAGTGTATGAGCAAGAGTTTTCACTCGTCAGTAATTGTACTCTGTTTCTTTATCTCCTATTAAAAAAAAAAAAAAAGATTTTTTGGTTTTCCAATCAGGAACCTGAAGTAATACCATGTGACACATCATCAGTCACCCATCAAAAATAACAAATAGCATAAAGTTGGAATGAAGAGCTTGCAGAAAACCCTGAGGCGGAAATTTGCTTGCCTAAACTATTTGGCAAATGGTAGCAAACAATGAGTCAGGATCTTTTCTAGCAGCATCCAAAATCTTCAGAGTTGACCCCTGTCAGTCTGATTTTGGATCTGTGTGTGGCAGAAAGACAAGTTACCTGCTTCGCTGAGGGTTGCCTGCTGGAGATGAGCAAAGATCAAGCTCCAGTGCTGCTTCTTCTAGATCCTTCAGGCTCCTATAATAATGTTGACCAAGGAGTGCTGCTCCTACAGACAGCAGCAGGGATAAAAAAGATCACTGCTTTGGACTGGCTTAAGTCATTGCTCTCCAAGGACCCCTCTGGATGATTTCTATTCAGCAGTCAGAACTCTCTTGCATGGGTTACCACAGTATTTTGATGTGTCCCCCCTCCTATCTTTGGCCGGCAGACATTCAGTTCCAGTGTTGCATCCCAGCAGACCCTGTATTTGGCTTTCTTGGAGTCTGGCCCTTGACGGAGACTCAGTTGGCTGGAATTTACCTGGGTAACATGGACATGATGATATGTTGGGAGAATAAACCCCTGGCAATACAGATTTTTAGTAGCAGTGGAACTTACCTCCTCAAAAAGTTAACTCTGTTGTTTTATAGCCTCTTCCTGCCAAGTCTTGAGAAAGACAAGCAAAATCTCGGGTCTTAAAATGGGGTTGGGGCATGTTTTAACTGCTATCTACTTCAAGGCTCACATCTCTTTAACTGTGGGAAAATACGATGAGACAGAATAACCAAGCCCATCTGCTTCTTCTGTGTTAATTCTGCTCGGCCGTCCATAAACAGCCGGTGATGGATTGTCCCTGGGTTTTACTGGTAATATTTAAAAGACCTGGATTTAATTGCCTTGTGTTTATTGCCCAAAGCAGTGAATTGTGAGCCACGATTCAGCATCTTCAGTGAAAGTGATTATTAACATTGTGGAAAGCTGCACCACACTAGGGATATGACTCTGTCAGTTGGATTCCCTCCCACTCCTGGGGTCTACTGGAAAAAGCTTGTGAATTCACTGCCTCCTACCAGTTAAAGCTCGGGGTGAAATGCAAAGCTGAAAGCTGCCAATGGTTCTATATTTGATTCAGATGTTGCTGGGTTTTGTTGTTGTTGCTATTTTTTTTCCTCCTTGCTTATGAGATCAGTCAGGAAAAAGAGGAGCATTTAGAAACCTAGAAGAAAAATAGCACAGTGAAGTGTTTTCCTGGCAGTTGCTCTTCTGTGTATGGAGTTGGCTGGTGTGTGTCTGAGGGGAAGCAAGGGAAAGTGCTTGATTGGGCTTGATTAATTTTCACCTAGGCTTGGGAACTTTTTAAGCCAACAGCTGTTATGAAGATGTATTGTAGAATTAACATTGTGCCTGGGAGCCCGAACCGTGGACCCCATTGCACTAGGTGCTGTACAGATGGAGCAAAAAGACAGTCCCTGGCCTGAAAGAGCTTACAGTCTAAGCATAAAATAATAGATGGTTGTCATTGTGCCTCAATATATACAATCAGAATGCCCTCAAAATAGACGTAAGCTGGGGGTAGGACCATGAAAAGACCGGTTCAAGACCCACCTTTAAGACTTCATGATAAGTCATTGAAAGAAGGGCAGGGAGTTTGTAATTGATTTGTCCCTTTAGTTTCTTTATGCTTTCCACTTCCCAAAGTGGAGTGTGGCTTGGAAAAGATGCCAAAACTTACAGGGATCCATGAGACTTCTATAATATTGAGATCATTTGCCCTCCAAGCTCCACATAGGGGGCAGCCTCCCCCCACCAGGCTCCACACCAAAAGGAGCAATCCCAGCCAACCATCAGCACCCGCCTTCATTACTCTCAGTTCATGAGGGATGGGAAGAGGCAAGGTCACACATGGCAGGGAGTGGCAGGGAAACATTAGCTTCTTACTCAGGTAAGAGTAATGTATTATTATTGTTTGTATAATTTAATGTTCTTGTTATAATCATTAGATGTGTTTATAGGTGTTATATGTGTTTATGGCCAGTGGTGGGGGGAGAGTGGCCTGGCGTGTGGGGCTATCACTCAAAACGGTTGGGAACGACTGCAGTTCTATCCATAAGAGTCTTACATATGAAGTGGAGGGAATGGTCAGAGCTCTGCTCTCTACTGGGAGGAGTGAGGGTCATACCAGTGTCTTATAGACCGTTTATGGCTAGCAGCTAATGGACATTCTCCTCCAGGACTTGAGTCAATGGGAGAAATCTCATTGCTTTGAATGTTGCGGGATCAAGCCAGGTGCTCAAATGATATTCTTTAGGCGGGGCTGAATTCTATTCTCACTACCACTGTGATGCTTCAATTGGCTATGGTCTGCACCATGGTGACAACCATGACATTCCTATGTGGCCATAGACAGTTTTAGGGTTGGGAAGTTGTGTGTGCATGATTCATCATATAGTGCATGTAGCATTTAAGGCATTACATTTAAGCATCCACATATGTACAAATCTGTGCCTTTCCAGATGGATTTCGTGTGGAATTATAGACAGACACACATTTGCTTGAAATTCTAATAAATATACATACATACATAAAATAAAATCCCAGATTCTCATGGCACTACTGGTTAGCATGTGTAACTTATTTCACGAATTTGTTGGCACATAGTTGTGGTAATGCTCATTGCAATGATTGCCAGGCTGAAAACTGCCATGTGAATTAATAACAGCAAAGAGCAGAGATTATGTGGAGTGTCATTGTGACAGGTCAGGAATTAGGGGAGGGATACACAGAATGCCTGTGGGTGTTAATCCCAAGTAGGAAGAGAGCAGTCTTTGTAACAACTCTCTGTGAAAAAAATCAGCTGTTGATTAAGCAAAATAATCCTGATTGTCTCCTTACTTATGCTATGGTGACTCCATTCATTTAAACTGGGTTACTTCTGAGTGACACTCTCAAGGCTGTTTCCCCACTCTGGCACTTTGAGTGCAAAAGGTGGGGGCCTGCAACAGGCCTTAAAACTCACTGGCTTAAAGCCTGATCTTAAAACTGTCAAAAGTTACCAATTTACTGGCCTTGTAGTGATACTGCTGCCATCATTCATGCAAACCTCTTTGAAAACGCAGGAAGGCACACATGGGAATTCCTTCCTGCAAGTTACCCTCAGTCGCCTTTATTCCTCCCTCAGGAGAGTGACTGAACCCCAGCTGTGATACATGAAGAAAATGGAACTGAATCCCTTTTAGGTAGTTGGCTGTGCACAAGGAGGCACATGCACAAAAAACCTCTTGCCTTTTAGGACACAGAATCAGAGCTTATTTTAAAAGGATAAATTTTCTTTAATTAAGAGGAACAGCTCACAGAAGACAGAGAGTTGCTTCTCTGGGATTTAACTTGAGTAGTTACATGATAGTGTTGGGGTAAATCTTCTTAGTACTGAGAAATCCAAAAAAGAGCCGAAACAAAGAAATGATCTGAACACGTCTAGCTAAACATTCCTTGTTCTACTCATGCATGGTTGGTTACAGGTTTAATCCCTTCAGGGACCTGGATGTTGCTGGATCCTCCATGCCTGACTCCCTGGCCCCCTGCTGGTCCTTCAAGGAGCTCTGCTGGCACCAAACAGGAAACAGACAGGGCTACTGCTCTAATTCAAAAATACGTACTCTTTCTCTATTGGGTCTCCTGGGACTTCTCTAGGACTTTAACTGTCTATGGTGTTAACCCCTCCCCCCCCAAGGTTACTATAGACACAGCCGTAGGTAAGAAGAATATCAGACCCAACCACTGAGAGGGTTGAGCAAGAAGGGACTTGGTATACTTTGTAGGTTCCAGGGGTCTAGCAGGTGTTGGGTGTTATGGGGGGGGGAGTTCAGCATTAAATGTTAGATGAAAAATCTAGGGGACTGGGACTGATTTAATGATTCCTCATCTAGTGCCCCAGAGTAGGTTGGGTGGCTCTCAAACACATAAGAAAGCAGGACCTTGCCATGAAGATCTTGTAATCTGAACAAGGGAAGGGATGTTGGATGTATATTTGTCCCTTTCTTTGGTCTTGTCTACATCGGGAAATTGAACGGAATAGCTACTGTGAAATAAACTATTCCACACAAGGAGATCAGGACTAGCTCCCACTCTATTCTGGAGTAAAAGTGACCTGACTCAAAAATAATTACTCTACTATGTGAAAAGAGTACTTATCCTCGAGTAAAAACACTTTCATTCTTGAATAATGTTCACACAGGGAGCCTATTCTATGATAGTTGTTGTAGAAGAAGTCATACCAAACAGTGATCCTGGTCAATTTCCCCAGGGTAGACAAGGGGATATTATGTTATTTTGCCCCTATTCAGTCCCATTATACTGTGAGCCCAGGGTCAGATTTTCTGATGCTCAATACCGACAACTGGGACCTTATTTTCTAAAATGCTTAATTCCATTCAGAAACTAACTAAGCCAGATTCTCCAAAGTGTTGAGCATCCACTGTGGCACAGGTGGATTTTCAAAAGAACTAAAGATCCAGTTTGCCCAGCTCTGAAAATATGGCTCCTCATTTTGGTGCCTAAATGAAAGCAAAATCTGGCCTTCATGTAATGCAGAGCTATGCATTACAATGCTTTTTATGTTTGATTAGCACAGTGAGACAGGCTGTTCTATATACACATCTTCAAAGGGCCTAATACCGAGAGTCACTGACTCCCAGATTTCAGCAAGAACTGAAGCAGAATCAGGTCTCTGAATTTCATAGAATGATAGGGTTGGAAGAGACCTCATGAGGTCATCTAGTCCACCCCCCTGCTAAAAGCAAGACCACTCTCACTAAATCATCCCAGCCAGGGTATTGTCTAACCGGACCTTAAATATCTCCAAAAATGGAGATTCCACCACCTCCCTAGGCAACCCATTCCAATGCGTCACCACTCTCCTAGTAAAGTTTTTCCTCATATCCAACCTCAACCTTCCCAACTGCAACTTGAAACCATTGCTCCTTGCTCTGTCCTCTGAAAATACTGAGAACAGCCTAGCTCCCTCCTCTTTGGAACACCCCTTCAAGTGGTTGAAGGTTGCCATCAAATCCCTGCTCAGTCTTCTCTTCTGCAGTCTAAACAAGCCTAGTTCCTTCAGTCTTTCATCATAAGTCATGTGCCCCAGCCCCCTAATCATTTTTGTTGCCGTCCACTGGATTCTTTCTAATTTGTCCACATCTTTTGTAGTGGGGAGCTAAAACTGGACATAGTATTACAGATGCGGCCTCACCAGTGCCAAATAGAGGGGAATAATCACAACCCTCGATCTGCTGGCAACACCCCTGCTGACACAGCCAAATATGCCATTAGCCTTTTTGCCTACAAGAGCACACTGTTGACTCATATCCAGCCTCCCACCCACCATAACCCCAAGGTCCTTTTCTACAGTACTGCTGCTTAGCTGATCAGTCCCCAGTCTGTAGCAGTGCATGGGGTTTTTCTATCCTAAGTGCAGGACTTTGCATTTGTCCTTGTTGAATTGCATGAGATTTGTTTTGGCCCACTGCTCCAATTTGTCTAAGTCTCCCTGAATCCTGTCCCTGCCCTCCAGCATGTCCACCATTCCCCACAGCTTGGTTTCATCTGTGAACTTACTGAGTGTGCAGTCTATACCATCATCCAGATCATTAATGAAGATGTTGAACAGAAGGGGCCCCAGGACCAACCCCTGTGGCACACCACTCATTACTGGTTGCCAACTAGACATTGAGCCATTGATTCCTACACGCTGATCTAGCCAGCTTTCTAGCCACCTTATGGTCCACTCATACAACCCATACTTCCTTAACTTTCCAGCGAGAATGCTGTTGGAAACTGTATCAAAAGTGTTGTTAAAGTTGAGGTACATCACGTCAACATCTATTCC
Source organism: Podocnemis expansa (assembly GCA_007922195.1). Taxonomy (NCBI): domain Eukaryota; kingdom Metazoa; phylum Chordata; order Testudines; family Podocnemididae; genus Podocnemis; species Podocnemis expansa. The sequence continues at coordinate 6,709,755 of ML682035.1, read as the reverse complement.
TGCGTCAACAGATCCAGTCATTTCATCATAGAAGGCAATCAGTTTGGTCAGGCACGATTTGCCTTTGGTGAATCCATGCTGACTGCTCCTGATCACTCTATTTTCCTCCACATGTTTCAGGATGGATTCTTTGAGGATGTGCTCCATGATTTTTCCAGGGATTGAGGTGAGGCTGATTGGTCTATAATTCCCTGGATCCTCCTTTTTCCCTTGTTTGAAGATTGGTACTATATTGGCCATGTTCCAGTCCTCTGGGACCTCTCCTGTTCACCACGAGTTTTCAAGGATAATGGCCAGTGGCTCTGCAATCACATCAGCCAACTCCCTCAGCACCCTTGGATGCAGTTCATCTGGCCCCACAGTCTTGTGCACATCTAACTTTTTAAGTAGTCCTTAACCTGACCTTCTGTCCCCGTGGGCCACTCTCCTTCTCTCCAGTCTGCATTACCCAGTGTAGCAGCCTGGGAGCTGACCCTGCCTGGGAAGACTGAAGTAAAAAAATCATTGAGTACTTCAGCCTTTTCCACATCATCCACCATGAGGATGCCTGCCCCATTCAGTAAGGGACCTATACCATCCCTGATCCTCTCCTTCACATCCCTGGCTAGTTTCAACTCCAATTTCCTTTGGCCTTTCTGATTTTATCCCTGCAGTCCCAAGCAATACCTTTATATGCCTCCCCAGGCATCTGTCTAAGCTTTCACTTCTTATAAGCTTCCCTTTTATGTTTGAGCTCACCACAGAGTTCTCTGCTAAGCCATGCTGGGCACCTTCCACATTTGCTTTTCTTTCTGCACATCGGTATGGTATTTTCCTGTGCTCTTAACACCATGCTTAAAGCATCACTTTGGTAAGCATTCAAAAGGCCTTGTAAAATGATGAGCCATTGGACAGGATACAGTGGGAGCATATTTGTTAATAGGAGTTTCTCTGTAATAGAACAATAAGTCACTTGATGAGTCCAATGGCTTGATTTGTAAGTGAACTTCCACTAAAGTAAACACACTGTCGTATGCATCTAATTTGCCAATGAGATCATCGGTTTCTTTGTTAGGAAAGAAAAATGTGTTTCCTTTCCAACTAAAGGGTCACTCAGGCAATTTACATGAACAAATAAAAATGAGGTTTAGCATCACTAAATAAATAAAGCACATGCAACTGTAAGTGGCCACCAAAGAACAGAGCTGCACAGCCAGAATAGCACCGGGATGAGAGCCAGAGGGCTGCTGTTTGCCATGTCTCCCAATCTAAGCATCTCCTGGGTTGGGTGTTGATGAAGTCAGTGACTTATGGCTTAAGTAAAGCATGTGTTTGAAGTCAGTTTCAGGGGGAGGTGGGCAGTAGAGCAGAAATAGTAACACATGCTTATTGGTGCAGTTACAGTCTTTGTGAAATGTATTTGGGCAATAGATGAGGCAGCAGCATTCTGGTGACTGGAATAATTCTCTGTTTTCCACATTCTACTAAAAGAGACAAAAGGCCTGATTCTGATATTTTCCACCAGATCTTTTCCAGAGCAACTTAGCGAAGTTCCTCCTGATTTACCCCTGTTTGAGGTCTGAACCAAGCTTGAAGGGCTCGTAATATAGGGTGAGACTTGCCTGCCAGGGGCTGCTTACAATGTCTTGTCTAGAGTGAGCATGCCACAGTTCCACCAAGAAGGTTGCAGTTCAAAGCAATAGCTGTAGTGACTTGGTCAAGATCAATGCTACATCTCGCTGTGGTTCAAGCTAATCCTGTACGGCTCAAAATGCTTTTCTTTCACTACTGCCCCCAACCTAACAATGAGAATATATCTATAACCATGTAAAGATCATTTGAATAAAATTCTGTTTAGGAAGATAAAGCTGTTGCTAGGAACTTTCACTTCTCTCTCTTGTAGAGATTGTCTTTAGATCCTGTGTTTTGTATACATTTGATCCCATGTAAGACTGACAATTGTAGTAGAGCTAGATCTGTTAATATTTGCCAAAGCAAATTTCTTTTGGTGTAATTGTGGATTCATTTCCCCTCATCATGCACATATAAATGTGCACTGTTGCCTCCCTGAAAACAAATGATCACATTTACACGTGAAATTAAGCAAGTGGACATTGTGGACAAAGAACCAAAAGAAAAGATCTTGAAAACCTAAAAAAAGCAAAGAGTCCTGTGGCACTTAAAGACTAACAAATTTATTTATCAGTTGAGCTTTTGTGAGAGAAGACCCCACTTTGTCAGATGCTTTGAAGATGGGGGAGCCTACAGAATGGGACGGAAAGAAATTTATTTATTTATTTTCCTCCCATTCTCTAAGTTTCCCTGTCTTCAAAGTGTCTGATGAAATGGAATTTTCTCCCACAAAAGCTCATGTGATAAATAAATTTGTTAGTCTTTAAGTGCCACAGGACTCCTTGCTTGTTTTGCTGAACTAGGGTAAGACATCTGTGTCTTTGGAACTTGAACATTTATAGAGGATGTGAAATATTTTTTTAAAAAAATACCCTCATTTATTATCAGTAGTGCTTACTATACTGTATGTCAACCCTACTCCTTCCTCAGGGTTGATAAATCACAGAAGGTTCAGAGGGTAAGCCTGGAGCTTGAAAAAGTGATGATTAGTTTCAGAGTGGTAGCTGTGTTAGTACATTTTCAGCAAAACAAGGAGTTGAGTGGCACCTTAGATACTAAGAAAAAAATGGGTGGGGGGCAGTATATGAGTTTTTGTGGGATGAAATCCAGTTGGGTTCTGACCCACAAAAGCTGATGCCACAAAAAAATTTTGTTAGTCTCTAAAGTGCTGCAGGACTTATTGTTTTTGCTGATTGATTTGTACACCAGTCCAATCCTTGTAGTGCAGTCTCTCTAAAGTCAATGGCACAGGTCCCATTGATCACATTAACATCATTGGTGCAGGAATGATCCCTTCAATAGAGTCTCTTAGGTCTTCATAATCCAGCTAGAGATCTTCTAAAGTCTCTTATCATAAATAAGAGAAGCGGGGCAAAAAAATCAATGCTGGCAGCAAGAAGGAAATGGTTGGATAAACTTGACTCTTGTATCTCACAAAGGAGATGTATTCTGGAGGGCATCTCATCTTGAATAGTCACTTTGATCTGCAGCCTCGGATCTTCTTGCAGTCCAGTTCAAGGCTTCTGTCCTGTTAGACAAAGCCTTCCATGAGATTGGCCCTAGAGACCTGAGGGATGGCTTCTCATGTTGCAGTCATGACTTGCCACACCACTGGAACAGTGGCATTGCTTACCAGTGATGGAAGTTGGAGGCAATGAAAATGATTAGGGGGCTGGGGCACATGATTTATGAGGAAACACTACAGCAACTAGGCTTATTTAGTTTGCAGAAGAGAAGACTGAGGGGGGATTTGGTAGCAACCTTCAACTAATTGAAGGGGTGCTCCAAAGAGGAGGAAGCTAGGCTGTTCTCAATAAACAGAGGACAGAACAAGGAGCAATGGTCTCAAGTGGCGGTTAGGGAGGTCGAGGCTGGATATTAGAAAAAACTTTCTCACTAGGAGGGTGGTGAAGCATTGGAATAGGTTAACTAGGGAGGCGGTGGAATCTCCGTTTTTGGAGATATTTAAGGTCCGGTTAGCCAATACCCTGGCTGGGATGATTTAGTGAAAGTCGTCCTGATTTTAGCAGGGGTTTGGACTAGATGACCTCTTGAGGTCCCTTCCAACCTTATGATTCTATAAGAAGGAAAGAAAGAAACTAGGCTGGAAGAGATCAAAGGTATGAATACTCAGGTGTACCAGAGACCACACCACTCTGAGAGACACTCTCTGAGATTTATTCAAAGGCAGTGGGCCAAATTCCACCCTCTGCCATTGATAATGCCCAATTGCATTGTCTCACTGTCTGTTACAGTGTTTTGTTGCCACTGTGACCTGGACTGGAAAAGAAATGCTGGCAAGACAGAATTTCGGACATGGATATTTTTTTTTCTTAAGAGGAAATCTGACTTCAATCTTACTAATGGTCTATTTGATTTCATGGAGCATGTTAAAATAAATAAATAGCCAGGGGGCCCTATCAAATGCCCCTTGTTTTTCCCCCAAAAGCTCAATTTAAATTGCTGGAAAGGAAAGAAATCCCAAAAAGAATGAGTATGGTAAATTGCCATGTATGTAAGATGAAAGGAATGAAAGCTATTCCAAAGTTTATATCAATAAGTAATGTGAAACTGATGAAATTTTTAAAAGCTTCATTGAAATAAAATGGATGATGTTGCTTTTAAAGTTGTGTTCTTTGGGCCAAATATCTAAGGAGTGGAAGTTGGACGTAATCATCCCTTTGAAATGACAGAGTGGGTCAAGTAGATAGTTCATGTAACTTAGCGGTCAGTGCACTCACATTAAGGCTGTTTTTGGCTGACTTTGTTAGAGTTCTTTATATGGTATTTATATGGCCCACTTAGCACAGTTTGTGAGTACCTCAGTATCTTTGATGCTTTCATACTCACAACCTTGTTTGGAGAAAGGGAAGTACTATTGTAACCCATATGCCTAATTAAAGGAGCTATATCTTTAAGGGATCTCTTGAGACTTGGTTATCTTGCTAGCCAGATTCAGCTGCCCAGATCCAGAAGCTTCTGGAAATTAAGTGAGTGGTTGCATTGAATATGCCCCACAAGTTTTTGTACTGCTGCTGTGGTGAGATACTGTAAGAGCAGCAGCCACAGAGTTGCAATGAGAAGAGCCCATTTGCTCAGTGTGTGTGACCAGGAGAAGCTGATCCAGGAGTGGACATAAATGCTAGGTGCAATCTGGCCTTTTGACAGAATCTTCTGCATCATACTTTCAGTGTCTTGTTTTCACATGTAGTGGGGTGGATATTTAGCTTTGCTTTTAACCTAGATAGCCCCAAACCACATCCCCAAACATGACCACTCCCAAACTGTGTAGGGTTTGGAATCACGATCTGGCGTCAGATCCTAAATTGGCAGCTGAACTCAATCTCCATCCTGAGTCAAGCCAGAACTCTTGGTCCAAACACCATCAATTTTATTTTCAATGGAGGCATCTGAAATCAAGACTTGAGCATGAATTCTGGGACACAGGCCAATCTGGACATACAGCTGGGCCATCTGCTATCTGTGTGACATCACTGTCTGTTGTTGAAGTCAGAGGCCCATTACCTGTTTGTCTTTTTTATTCTAGTGAAGATACTGTAGTCTCTGATCCCACAGTTCACTCCAGGTGACTGCCCAGCCTGCACTTTGCTGGAGAGGGAGGTAAAGATCATTAAAATCCCTTCCATTGTAGAGATAAGGTAGGAAGACTGATAGCAATGTGTCAGTAACCTCTGCAATGTAGACTCCATAAAATAAACCAGCCTGACCTGGATTAAAGGTAGAAAATAGACCCTAGAACTGCATGCCTGCTCCTTGCAAAAAGGTCCGGGTGAAGGGATACAGAGCAGAAGGAGGTAACTTTCAATGGACGGACAAACAGACAGCCACAGAAGGATAGAGCTGAGTATGCTTCTAAGATTGCTCGCAGCATCCATTGGGTCTGAGCCAGCAGCCTTTGACATGGTGCCAATTCCAGGACCCACATCTGCTGATACAAATCATGACAATCCCCACTGGTGCAGCCTATTTCTTCTTCTTCCAAAAAGTTTAAATTAGTTGTGTGTTCACATGGGCTTTAGCATCTGAATAGGGACACTTGTCTGAGCACCTCCACAGCCCCATGCTTTTGCTAAATGAGCCTTTCTTCCTCAGAGGCATTCCAATGGCAGTTCCGTCTTGGGCTGATAATGAGTTTAATGAATAGGCTGTAAAGCTGGTGACAGAGGCAGGCCCTCATAATGCCTCAGAGCTCAAAAGTCCCGGAGTCCCAGTTCACACAGCAGATTAACTTTCCGATTGGGAATCTGCCCCGAGCCAGAATGACAATCTCCATCCTGCCATTGTGCACTGAGGGCTGTTCTAGGAAATTCAATCTTCTCTATATTTAAAAGTTATGAATATGATTAAACTGCTTTCTACTCCCCCTCCACCTGCAGTGTGGACACATTTATATTGGCAAATAAACTACCACATAAGGCACCTTTATAACACACACACACACACACACACACACATACACAATCTCACCCCTAACACTATTATACCAGTAAAACTTTTAAAACGTAGACCAGCCATAAACCATCAGAAAGTCATTTTATGGCCAGAGGAGGCTATGATAAGCATCTAATCTGATCCTCTGAATAACATAGGATGAGTTTGGTTTTGTTTTTTCTTCCTGAAAAGATTTTTACATGGTGTCATCCAGAGGGAAAAAAAGAAAGGAGAATAACCATAAAATTAAAGATAACTTTCTTTGTTTCCCTTTGTCATTGTTTAAGATTGTGAGGGGTGAAACAAAGTAAATGATCTAACATACATTTGTCCATTATATTCTTTGTTTTCCTGTCTGGACTTGGCTCCTTTTGGATAGTGGGACTAGTTTGATCAGTTTCACTCTGTTTAATTTGCTTGCTGATTATGATGCTCCACACAGCGTCACCTAGTTTGGGTTGAAATATTTCTAAAGAATGTTTATATTAGAAATTAAGATTATTTTTTTAAAAAATCATTAAATTTTAAAAAGTAAAAACATCCTGTGGGAGCATTTCTGTTTATATTAGGCCGTGTCTGGAAAAGCAAGCTAGGACTGCATTTGCCTGGCTCCTGTACCTGGACTCCTGCTAGTGCTCACCAAGTTAGCAGGGGTGTAAATAACAGTGTGGCTAAAATAGAAAGGGAGTGGCACTGAGCCAGATGAGTACATAACCCCTCAGCTCCACGTGGGTCTGTGCCTCTGAGAGCTAACAGACGTCTGCATGAGCCGGGGAATCACATCTGAGTCGGAGTATAGATACAGCCTTGGAGCTGTGACCCAGGCCTACATGGTAGTGTCTCCCTACCAGCCAGGACCTCTAATTCTGCATCCACATTGCTTCTAACCCCACCCCACATCGCATCTAAGCCCACCTCTGTGGTGACTTCTAACCATGGCCCAACACTGCTATAAACCAGTCATTTTCAAACCTTTTTCTCAGGACCCAGAGAAAATTATCAATACCTGTGACCCAACAATTATGTCTTTAAGCAATGCATTCTAGTCTTTTGGCAACAGCAGCAGAGGGCGCCGTGACACAGTACCTGGGGGTCTGTGACCCAGTACTGGGTCCCGACCTGTGGTTTGGAAACCACTGTTCTAAAACGCCCCTCACTATGTTTCTAACCCCACCCCCTTCCACAATGCTTCTAACCCCAACCCAATGCTGGTTTTAACCCAGGGCTTGACAAAACCCAGGAGCCAGGTCACCTTGGTGACTGGGGTTTGTAGCCTAGCTCCTAGCTCTGCTGTGGAAATGCAACAGAGGAGCGCCCTCTGGCAACCAAAATTAAAATTGCTGGCACCTAGCTAGGAGCCAGTTTTGTCGAGCCTTGTTCTAACCCCACCCCCACAAACGTGTGTTGCCCTAATGCCCTCTGGGTTGCACTAACCCCCCACTCCACACTTCTTCTAACCTCACCCTCATGTTACTCAAACCTCCTATACACACCTGTGCTGCTCTAACCCTGGCCCTGTGGTGATCTAACCCTACGCCACTCATTGCTCTAGTCCCACCCATGCTGCACTAACGCTCATGTTGCTTTAATCCAGCCCCTACACAGCTCTAGCCTGTCCCCCATTCCTGTTGCGGAAGATGGCACATACTGGCGTCCCGGAGACAGAACGCTGCTCTGGCATCTTCCGACTACATCACCACCTTACTAATGCGGTGCTCCAGCGGCTAAGATAGTGGCTGTGGGTTTAGTAGGCTCAGACTCTGTTCCCAGCCCTGCTATCTGAGCTGTTGGGTGGACTTGGGGGAGTCATTTTGCCTCTGTTCCCCTGATGGCTATTGTTTGCCAGTCTCGTCAATTGTGATCAAAAGCTGTTCAGAGCAGCCACTGTCTTTTACTGCATTTCTGAGAGTAGGGTCTTTGTCTTGGTGGGATCCTTTGATGTAACTCAAATAACAATGATGGGGAGTTGGAAATAAATAATAAAAACAAACTTTTGTATCCAAACTATTTGACCGTGTCACTTCCACTTGGTGTTGTTTTGCTTCAGACAGAGAGGAGAGAGGTGACAGTGAGCACCATCGCAAAATGTTTCAAGGGCTCCCAATTGGAAAAACAAATATTCAGACAATTAGAATGACTCTTGTTAAAAGACAAGATGGAAATAAACTGCCGCCCTTAACAGGATGTGCATTTCCAGAGCCACAGGATAATCAGCACTGCGGCATCCTAATCTTGTTCGATTATTTGCCTCTCCACCTACCTGAACTCTCTCTCAGCTGATTAGCATTTGATTAGTCTACTTTTAAAATACCATGGAAGCTACAACACTGGGAGCACTTTCAAAGAGTGTTTTCCTCTTCATGCTGATTGCATCTGCATTAATTATGCTAAGAGCTGAGACAGGAACAATATTGATGTAACAGAAGTTTATTAGGTTGATATGGTCATTCAGACAAGAGGGCTTTAGGGGCAGCCTGCCCTTTGGATTTGGCCCCCGATGTAGGAAATGTCAGTCTCATTAATATTCAAATTGACCTGATTTGGGTAATTTCTATCTGGAAGAGAGAGAGTTTTGGGAATGTAATTAGCTTATGGACATTTACATGTTAATGAAGCTCTTGATTTTTTTTTTAACAGTTATTGTCTTGATAGAAGAGGGTGGGCAAAACTCACGGAAAGGTTTGAAAACCTCCTTTAGGGTTTGCAAAAAGGATTTTTAAATTTGTGATGCTCTTTTTCCCTGTCATTCAAAGTTGTTTTTTCTTACAATCTATCTAATATGTAGATCTATACGTTATAAGACCTGAAGGAATTACTGAAATAATCTATTCTGAGCTTGCATGGTAAAAATTTCCAAGGGTTAGTCATGTTGGTCTGTGTACAACAAGAACAACGAGAGCCCTGTGGCACCTTAAAGACTAACAGATTTCTTCAGGCATATGCTTTTGTGGGCTCCAACCCATTTCATTAGATGCATGCCCATGTTAGAGCCCATGAAAGCTTATTCCCACAGAAATTTGTTAGTCTTTAAGGTGTCACAGGACTCTCATTTTTATTTTGACCTCCTGCATGATACAGAATTATCCTCACTTAACAGATAGGGAACTAAGGACCAGGGGAAAAAACAGGAAAAGCTTGACACTTGGTACTTGGTTAAGTATAAATCTCTACAGTTTTAAAGGGAACATAGTTTCCATCTTGCTGCCAAGGGATCTGATGTCCATAAAGCCCAGTGCTCAATTCTGCTACATCAAGAAGTCTCGTTGGCCAAAGAAAAAGCCATGGCTCTCTCTACAGCTTCAGTACAGTGTGACTTCGAACATTGTGCAGTTTCAGAGACCTCTTGGCAAAAAAGGAGGCTTTATAATATACTTTCCTGGCAAAAATCTCAGGAATCTCCACTTCTTGAATGTAAAAGATGAGGCTGGCCTCTTGCAATCTGCCTGTGACAAAGGCCTACGCATATGCAACCTCAGGTGCCACGCAGGCACAAAATTGTGATTCAGTGGGTAGTTCTTCCAGTGGGGAGCAGGGTTCACTAGCCCCTTTCTGGGCACAAATTACTTCTCCTTTTGTGCTAGCTGGAATCTCTTTCTCTGCCTGACTACTTCTGCCCCACTCATGAAGGAGGGAGACTGATATACATTGGTGATTTGTCTATTTTGCAATCCATGATGCGGGAATCCTGTGCTGGGGAGTAGTGCCCAGCTCACAGTTGATTAAAACAAATAATAAACTTTCCTATTTCCATAGCTTCTTTCATGAGAGACTCCAGTAGAAGCATAAGCTGGGTTCGCAAGGACCCTTCAAGATAGACAAGTGTTCTCTATACATCTTGCGAATGAGCGAAGTAAGTTATAAAGACTAAAGATGAAATTCACCCTGTTTCAGTGGACATACATGAGAGGATTTAAGTGGTGCATAAGATCCAAGCAGGCTCCATGTGCAAAGGTGGCTTGCACAGTCTTGTGGAAAGTTGGCGACAGAATTTGGAATAAGATCCAAGAGCCCTGGCTGTCAGTCCCTAAACTAACCACTAAACAACACTGCCCATGGAGTCTCCAGAGTTAGTACAAGACCACCACGCACTTAGTTCTTGTTCCTGCTGCTGTTTATCTTTTAATATATATCTCATTCATGCTTTCTGATTGCAAGTTTTTAGGCCTTTTTCATTGTTTGTACAGCACAAGTCCAAATTCATCACTGCTCTCTCTTGATTGTCTCCAGTGGATGACTTGATCCTGAACCATCTTACATCAACTGTCAAGTAGGAAAAAGCTGGGAAATTCTGGGGCTAGGGGGAAAAGGTCTTGGATATTATGTGATCTTGTGATTTCTCTCAGCCTCTTGGAGCTTCTGCTAACATAGTTCTCAGGAACAAGCGTCTCTGCACAGACTGTTACCCAACAAACAACTTATCTACCAGTCAGCACATTATGGGAATTTTTGTATCTTCTCTTGTTCCATGTAACCAGGTTCTATGTTCTTCTGTTCTTTTATCCTTGGGATTCTCTATCAATGGATAGAGAATCCTATATGGCTCTACCAAGTCTCCAAGGAATGAGCCGGTCTTAGCCATGATCAAAATGTCACATCTGAGAGAAACTGACCAAAATATTGTAATTTTCATGGAAAGTTTTAAAAAATGTTTTCAATTTTTTGCACAAAATCTGCCCCCAAAACTCTTTTGTTTCTCCTCTCTTTTTTTGATTCCCTAAAGGTGATATTTTTTCCTTTTTAAATGAAAACCTGAAAAGTAAATAATGAGATCATCTCAAAAATAAATGCCGAAAGAAAGATCCCTGAAGGTAGCTTGTTCGCTGGAATTTCAGTTTCTGGCAACTAGTTCAAATCAGTTGCATTAAATTGCCCACGGCAACACTACCTGGTCTTCATTTGTGACTCACCCTGCTAATTTGCTCTCTACGGAGTCTGCACCTAATCCCTCTCCCCTGCCATTCCAGTTGTGAAGGCAAGACCTCTTACAAAGTTTTATCTTGTAATGACATGGCTGGTGATAAATCTTGTTATGATTTGACCTCCTGTCTGGACATTTTCCCTATCCCGGCTTTGTTTGCTGGAGCTGTTTCCCTTCTGTATATTTATGAAGCACATTTTAAAGTGCGTTCACGGGCTGCCTTTTACAGAGGATATGGAGCTAGTGTAAAAAAGAAGTGACAGAACAGCCAGGCTGTAGAGTGAAGGTCAAATGCAGAAGCGTTAGAGTTCTTTATTATTGTGCAGTCAAATGTGTGAAAGCAATGGCTGACATGGAAACAGTGATAGGAACCACAGATCGCATCTTCTGATTGGCAGACTCAAATACTAACAGCTTTCTTTATCTGTTAGAGATCCTGGCACTGCATCCAAGACCTGCTATAGGAAAGAAATAGGCTCTTAGCGTAGGTCTACACTGGAGCCTTAGCTTGACTTCACCTTTCTTAAGTTCACCTAAGAAAAGCTCAGTCCACAATGGGAATGTATTAAGTCACCTTAAGCGCTTCCTTAAGTCAACTTAATAACACCACCTCGTAAGGTCAACTTAAGGCTTAAGTTGACTTTATTAAGGCAACTTTAGCCAGAGTAGATGGGGCATAACCCTTAAGTTGACTTAGTAAGGTCGATTTAAGCATTAAGTTGACCTAGCAGCTGTCAGTGTGGACATAGACAGTCTACAGGAGTTTGGACCTTGTTAAGTCGACTTAACAGAGCCTCCAGTGTAGACATACGCTTAGTTCGTTGAGAAGGTAGTGGTCTCTAAAAGCACTAAGGAGCGTGCCCAGAAGCAGCTGATCTTGGGGTTAAAAGACAGTGGATTAGAATTCAGGAGATATGTTTCCCATTTCTGCCTCTGCCACAGATCTTCAGCTAGCCATGTAATGTTTTTGTGCCTGGATTTCCTCTCTGTTAAACAAGGAAAGCAGTGCTTCCATTCTGCCTTGTCTGCGTAGATTGTAAGCACTTTGGGGCAGGGACCATCATCTCTCAGTATCACCATGGTACTGTGAAGTCAGTTTGGGATCCCAGGCACTCTGTAATACAAAGGATTAATAACAACATGTAAAGGGCAACAGTGTCCTCAGCCTCCACGTGAATAGGATGTTGCTTGCCGACCTTGGAATAAGAGCTGTTGTTTTAGCCAACTTTGTTAGGTGGCACTGCTTTACTCCAAGCTTCAGGAGTCTGTTTGCTTTGGAGAAGGAGGGCAGTTTAGGACCAGGTAACTTTCTCCAGCTGCTCTGTTCGTCTCTGCCGTTACCACCACTCTGGACTAGTGTAGGGGCTGCCAAGACTGGAAAGTTTACTCCTAACATGCTTCCAAACACTTTCCAAGGAAGTGCTACTGAATAAAGTCAGTGGAAATGAATTACATCCCCTATCACTGAGCATTAGAGCTGGCCAGAAAACAGAAATGTATTCTGTGAGGAAACTCCAGCATTTTGAACTTTGTTTTCATTCCAAATCACAGTGAAAAGATCAAATTTAAAATGGAATTTCTGAAAAAAATCTCTCATTATATTTCATTTTGATAATGTCAAAGCATTAAAATAGAAATTGCTATATATAATCTAGTACATAATGTTAAATGCAATGTGCAAACAATATATCATTAAAATAGATATTTGAGTATATTAGAGTCGAAAGAAAATTATTAGTATTGATGTTATTGAAATAAAACATTTTTATGTTATCAAGATGAGAAACTCGAAAAAAATCATTCTGACATTTCCTTTTCCAAAATTCTGTAAGAATCAAACATTTCAGTTTCAATGTAACTGCATGTTCTAATGGAAAAGACTGCTGGGGGGGGAAATTGACTAGCTCTACTGCACATAAAGAAATCAATTCAGTTGTTTTAATTCACATTTTAATTTATAAGAATGGAGTAATTTATAAATTAGGAGCAGAATGTTTTAATGTTCATCCTTTAACCAAGCAATGATTATGAGCCTATTCTCCATGGGTTTCCAGCTTCCCTGGTAGTTGAGTGCAAGCTGAGTATAAAATGTTCCATTTGTCTGTGAGAATGGAGAATTCTGTACTGGTAGCATTTATACCAGTGGTTCCCAACATGGACTTGGAGGCAAAAGTGGCTGGTGGGGTCTTTCAGAGGGGCTCGTCCCTCAACTCCTGCTGGATGCAGAAAAGAGTACTGCTTAAGGACTCAGCCACAGCACATTGCTATGGGACTACAAGACCAGTGCAGGCTCTTTGCTGCAACTAAGAGGACAGGAGCTCAGTGCTCCCCTCCCTCTGGCTGTTGAAGGGAGCACAGCAAAGTGCTTCTCCTGGGTCCATAGGTCTCCTGACTGCTACTAGAGCCAGAGAGAGAGCAGGTCAGCACTCCCTTCCCTTTGTCCCAGCAAAGTGCTCTGCCTGGGTCTTAGGCACTGGGGTCCCTGCTGGAGCAAGAGGTAAAGGGCACTGACTTCCTATCCTTCTGTCTGTAGAAGGAAGCCAGTGCCTTGGGACCCAGTTGGAGCACATAGGTTTATAGGATTGTGACAGGTTGCTCCCCAGATTTGGTCCAGTTTGCCACTGTGACCCACCGATTCCCAGTCCTGAGCCCCAATTCATTGTGCTTTGCCAAGTGACCAGTAACTCCTGAGTCAGTCCACTCCAGCCTCTTTATTGTAATCGGTCGCAAGCAGTGGGTGTATGCCCTCTGGCTACTCGAGGGATGGTTCCCAAGAGAGCACCCCTGATCCCAGCTACCAAACCAGGAGACACTATCCACAGAGACTGGGACCTGCTCCCAACCAGCATACACTCAAGTTCGTCCATTTAATAAAAAAATAGTTCATGAGTGCCCAGCCTTCCTCATTCACACCTTCTAAAGACCACATAGATTTAGATAAAGCAACTACTAATTTATTGATCAGACTATAATTCTGAGTAAGAATATGGCCAGTCATGGCAGGATCACAATATAAATGAGTCAGGAGAGACCACAAGGAAATAAAAGGTAAAACATTCAGACTAACCTAATATCTACTTAAACTGACCTCATAGTCCATGTTTATGCTCAAAGTGTTCAGCTGCCCAGTGTTTGTACAGCCAGTCTCTGCCTGAGGCCAGGCAGGTTTCAGATCTTGCTTGGAGTTGTTTCAAGATGGAGATTCCCAGGCAAAAGCCCCAAATCCCTCAAAATATCTCTCTCTGTTCCAAAGCTCCCCTGATCCCTCCCTTTCTGTGCAGAGGTGATCTCTTTGTCTAGTCTGATCCAGGGAACTCAGTTAGCATATCTTGGTTGCCTCCTCCATGTACTTGCTTGTTTTCTGCTGGGAGAGAGCTCTGTCTGGCTCCCATCCCCCTGAGCCATGTTACGCATCTGTACACATGCATGAAGCTGCAGGAAACATACCATCATAGTAATCACATAGAATAGGCTATGAGCATCCATAAAGAAACCTTGCATGGCATAATTGGCATAAAAACATACAATCCCAGTGGCTAAGTGAACAGAAAAATCATATAGATCATAGCCCAGGGTGCACAGATGTGCATCCCATAACAAGGATGCATGCAGTTTCCCTGCTGCAGCCAACAGGACAGGAGATCAGCTCCTTCTGTCTGGCTGCAATGGGGGGCAGGGAGTGAGCGCTGGCGGACTCATCATGTTTGAGGAAGGGAGGATTCTAAAAATCAGTGGCTTCTGGCCAGCACTTAGCAGGTTGTCCACTATGGCTTAGTTGCCAGGGCATGTATTTCAGTGTGTAGTGACAGTCACTAGTGCTTTGTGAGTGAGTGTGTGGCATACTGTGAGTCATTTGTAAGGGTAAATTAGTGAATATAACCCAGTAGCATCAAAATGTTTATTTTAAATAGGTAGTCACTTATAGTCCATAATGGTGTACACATCATCACTTCTGTTAGGCGTTGATAGACTGGTGTCCTTTCAGCATTGTAAAGATATTTGTGGCCTTCGAGCCAAAAAGGTCAGGAACCTCTGCTTTACACCCTTTTTGCCCTATCTTCATCTTTATGCTCAAATTAGTCACATGGTCTCTTCCTAGAGGCCTCCCCCAAGCTGTTAGGCAAAGAAAGATCTCATGAATATGCTCTGGATTTATGATGTTGATGAGCTATTGATATTGTTCTTGTTACAAACATCCTGCTGCAGTAAAAGATCAAATTTAATACATATGGAGATCATATATTATTTCATCCACTATTCGCCTTCTAATTTAGCTTTGCTATGTCTAGTTATTTTAAATGAAGGCTGCAGATAGATACAGTTGGCGTCTTTCTCCCATCGTTATGTGAAATATTATTAAGGCTAAGATTTAGTCATTTTTAGTAGAAGTCATGAATGGGTCATGGGCAATAAACAAAAATTTACAGCCCATGACCTGTGCATGACTTTTACTAAAAATACCTTGACTATATCTTAGTTGCTCCTAGGACACCAATGCCCTGGAGAGTCTTGGAGGTCAAAGAATAGCCCCTACTCCATTAGTAGGGGGTGCCCCATACAGTTGGTTGCAGGGCTGCTCCAGGAGTGGCCAGTGTGCCTGGCCACAGGGCCAACTGCTTAGGCATCCCTGAAGTCAGTTGCAGCAGCTACAGAAGTCACAAAATTCAATCCATGACTTTCCCCGTGACTTCCGCCACCTCCATGACAGATTTACAGTCGTAATACTGGGTGTACCAGCTCAATGGACAGAAATCTCACCCTCTGTGCTTACAAGCCAAGAGGTCAATTCTCATCTGTGTAAGTTGCCATAGTTCCACTGAAGTGTTCTTGTTCTGATTTGCTAATGCTGCATGCCCCAAACTGAGATTATCCCTCCTCCAGAGGGCTCTAGGAAGAGGACCAAGCAATAGTCTGTGATTTACTTGGGTTAGTCCTGCTTTGAGCAAGGGGCTATGACCTCTTGAGGTACCTTTCAACCCTACTCTTCTATGGCTACGTCCACACGTACATAGTTATTTCAGAATAAGTTATTTCAAAATGAGTTATTTCAAAATAAAGTCCTTATTTTGAAATAAGTTAATTTTAATTAAAAAATGTTAATTCGAATTAAGGGAAAAGCTCAAAGCGAAATAGCACGTCCAAACACAGGACTTGCTATTTTGCTTTAGGAGAGGGTCACCCTGGGAGGTGTGGCAACATGGCCCTCTCCCTGGGACATGCACCCACCCAATATATGTTAAAAGGAAGGCACCCTGGGAAGGAGAAGGGCAAAAGTGTTATTTTGAAATAATGGTAATTTTGAAATAACATGTCTGAATGGCGTTATTTCGAAATAACCCTTTCGAAATAACAGCCATTTCAATTTAAAGGAGGTTTAAGCTATTTTGAAATGATGGCTCTTATTTTGAAATGACAGAGCCCATCATTTCAAAATAAGAACACGTTGTTTGGACCTAGTCTCTTTTATTTCGAAATAACCAGTGTTATTTTGAAATAAAAGAGACATGTGGACATACCCTGTGATTCTATGATACTGGGCCATCCCACGGCTTTCAGCCCCAGAAAGGCATGTCTACCCTGCTGGCAAGTCTTCTGTTGTTTGCAACATGAACCCACTGGGAGTGCATACTGCTCTGTGTCAGGAAGCACAGAACTGGAAGAGACCATGAGAGTTCCTTGAGTCCAGTCCCCTGCACTCATGGCAGGACCAAGTACCATCTAACCCATACCAGACAGGTGTTTGTCTAATCTACTCTTAAAAACTTCCAGTGATGGAGGCTCCACAACCTCCCTAAGCAACTTATTCTGGTGGTTAATCACCCTGACAGTTAGGAATTTTTTCCTAATGTCCAACCTAAACTTTCCTTGCTGTAATTTAAGTCCATTACTTCTTGTCCTACCAACAGTGGTTAAGGAAACTAATTTTTCTCCATTCTCCTCATAACAACCTTTTACATGGGATGCATCAATGTGTGCCCTGACTCTGCATCTTCCAGGCCCATGTTGCGAAACCTTGGCCTGGTGAGCAGGATTCCCTAGAAAAAGAGTCTGTTGTTCAGTGGTCAGCTTTCAATGGTTCTGCTTTATTCTGAATTGTAAAGGGTAGCGGATCCCTTTAAAATCAATTGGGCCCAGCTTTCTTGTACTGGTCTAGGTGTGCCCTTCTTTGGTATCATGTGAAGGGCGGGACTGCCCAGGGAGTTATAGATGAGAGAAAGCACAATGGCGGGGGAGATTCCAGAAGGGGAGAGAAGAGCTGAAGGTGTTCTGAGGGAGCTCAGAAGAAGGCCAGAACTGGGCAGAGACCTTCAGCTATAGGATGCCTCTGAAAGAGGGAACAATGGCAATGTCTACATTACAGGGTTCAGTTAAGTTGATTTAATAAGGTCTGCTTAAAGTCGACTTTAAGTAGAACTTATTAAGTCAACTTAGTGAAGCCATATTGCATTAAGTTAACTTCATTAAGCTGACTTTAATGCCACATTGTATCGTTGACTTAATGATGTTGACTTAACCTTTAGAGTTGACTTTAAGGGCAGGAGCTATTAAGTCGACTTAAGGAAGCCCTTAAATCAACTTAATGAACTCCAAATGTAGACAGGGCCTTGCTTAAGTCAACTTAAGTCAACTTAAGCCCATGGTATAGACATACCCAATGAGAGCTCCCTAGCCAAGCAGGGGAGCCAGATCAGCTGGTGACAGGAGAGGTTAGTCTGAGGAGCTCACCAACAAACTTCCCCTGGCCAGGGAGGCGTGGCAAGAGAGGGCTGGACAGGACTGAAGACAAAAGTGGCAGAAAGAGGTGGCTGCTGATTCTCTTGGTTGGAAAACTAAAGCCAGAGGGGTAGAGAGGGCTGAAGACTGGGGAATGATGGAGGCCTGAGCAAGCTGATGTGTCAGGGCAAATGCTGAAGAACAAAACCTGAGTGTGAAAGATAGCAGAGAAGACCCCAGCTAGAGAAGTTTAAGTGAGGGATGGTGACAGATGCCACGTTGTTCCTGTGAGTCTAAATGGGGCAGGAGATGCTGGGATAGAACTGGATGTCTGACCGTAGTGAGAGATGTCAGAGCTGTGCTGGGTGTGTTGATGGACTACTGGAGCTTCAGGAGTGAGTGCTGGGAATTCTGGATTGTGGCTGTGGGACTTCTGTAATAAATGAATGCTGCAGAAGGCTGTGTACGCTGCTACTGGCAGCTGCTTCCACTGTGCCTCCTAATTTACACTGTGCATGACAATAATGGCAGCCTCAGGGTGCCCCATGCAGATTCTTGTTCTAGGAAGCACAGCCCTTAAAAGCACAGACCACTAATACCACAGAGGACTTATCTGCTAGTGTCCCTGCTAGCCATCACAGCACTGGTCAGGACAAAATGTTGTCTTAAGGTCAACCCTTGATCAGTACAGGCATGAGAACCCTCTATAGAAAGTCCAACGCACTACAGGAAACAATCTTGGTGCCTCACTAGGCAGCATCTTGAGTTAGCAATGAATAAATGCCCCAGGGTGGTTATAAAGGACACTACATGGTCGGGTTGGTTGAAACTGAACTGCTGATCAACGTTAGTCAACATCATAGAAATCATTACACTTTGCACAAGACATGGGGCTTTGGGTCCTGTCATCTGCTTTAATTCTAGTTAGGGTAAATACATTCTATTTCCAAATTCCTCCACCTTTTTAGCTAGATGGAGCAGTGTTTTGTTAAACAGCTACTGGGTTCCTCTGCAAAGAGCATTGCAGTGGCGAGGAAATGTGATTTCAGCCAGAATTTTGGGTTCCTCCAGGAAGAAAAGAGTGAAGAAATTAAGATTGTGTTGGTATGATCATTATCCTTATTTTAATGATAAACAAGGGATCACTTCTCAGATGATATGATATTGTGTGGCCCCTGTCTGCCACACATGTGATAGATTTAGCCAGGAGTGTGGGTGGTGAGGCTGATGTTTCTTGTGATATGTGGAATTTTAAGCCACAAAAATGCAACCACAAAATCAGCAGATTACAATTCCCATTTGTAGGGAATAAATAATAATTATGGAGGGATGGTCCCTGATGAATTAATGTGGCTCCATCCAATTCCATTGTTGAATCTGCTACAACATTTCTTCAAGTACTTATCTTCTTTTTTTTTTTCCTTCCCTGGGTTGACATGGTGATTTATGTAGCTGAATCACAACTCAATGTGTATGCGCACGTGCGCAAATATCTCATGCACCTGTTGTTGACCATCAGGGCAATTGCACATCCAGAATTGATGTGCCTCTTCTATTTGGTTTCCAGGCAGATTTACAGGGTTTGCTAATTGTACCTGATAGATCTGTTCTGACTTATTGCCAGTGGGATGCCTAGCAACATAAATCATTCTTGCACCTCAGAGGAGAGCACTATATCTATTTCAAATTCCCAAGCAACAGAGGCTCATAAATCTAAGCAAATGTTTAAAGAAAAAAACTAGATTCTTTATAATGATATAAAGCAGGGAAGATTTAGCAAGTCCTGAATGGAATCTCTGAATCAGTCAGTCTCTGAGGGTAGGGTTAGGTTAGCCTTAAACTGTCCAGTCTTTCTAACAACTGAGCACCCTCAATTCCCATAAATATACATCACAGGATTGGGACACAAAATGTGCGTATAGCCAGAAAATCTGCTTGTTAAACATTGTTTCCCCTTTGGTCTGATAACTGGGATTTTGCAAAGCTGTTAATTTCTGTTAAACTGGGAGATTGTTAATATGAGTTAGATATATGCTTTGGTGCAATCTTGCACATCTGAGGATAGCAATCTTGTTTATTTACAAATATATATACACACACATACACACAAAGTAGAAGCACACAACACCAGGCAGTTCCTTGTTCTCAAACCCCAAGTCCATCACTCCAGGAAGCACTGTCCCAAAAGCTCTTTCTCTCTGTTTCTTCTCAGGGTGGCTGGTCACAATTTCTCTGGTGGCTTTCTGCATCTAATGAATACAGAATGAAAAAAGGGATTTCTTAATCCCTATGTTTGCAGTCAGAAAACACAGCTTAGCTCTAATCTGCCATGTGCCTTGGGTAGTTTCTTTCTTATTTGTAGCCGTCTTTAATTTTCAAGGAGGCTTAGCTGATCTTTCCATGGATTCTGAAAACCTGTTAACTTTAAGGAGGTCTATGATTCTCTTTGAATCAAAGACTCCCTTGGTTCATAGAGTCTAAGGCAAATGGGCCATCATGTCATCTAATCTGACCAGTTGCATGACATAGGCCATGGGATTTCCCCAAATAATTCCTAACGCAGATCTCTTTATGAAAGCATCCAATCCTGATGTAAAAGTTGTCAGTGAAAAATTGTCACGATCCTTGGTAAATTGTTGCAAAGGTTAATTCTCTCATTGTTAAAAATATACACCTTATTTGCAATCTTAATTTGTCTTAACTTTAATTCCATTAGATCACGTTTTACCTTTCTCTGATAGACTGAAGAACACCTTATTAAATATTTGTTCCCCGTCTAGTATTAACAGACTGTAATCAACTCTTTAACATTCTCTTTGATGAGCTAAATGGATAGACTCAAAGAGCACAGTCACTATAAGGGATGTTTTTTTAATTCTTTATGTGCTGTCATCCTTGCTGTTTACTCAATGTTTCATTTTCCTGAAATAAAGAAACTTGTCTCTTTTTAATACAGCCCTGCCATGCGGCTACTGGAGTGTGAGGGAGATTCCATTTGGCTTTGTTTATTATCAAGAAAATTGTCAGCCACATTTTTATTGCTGTATCCTTATTTCTGGGAATGAGGGAGAAAGCATGAAGAAAATCCCTTAATTATCACGTGAATTTTGCAGTCGGTCTGCAATCATTTGCCCATTACTCTGAGCAGATATGAAGTAGAATCAAAGCGTGTGGGGGGAAGCTTAAGGGGTAAATTTTCAAAAGAGCTTGGTCCAAAATTTTCAGCAGCAAACAATTCAAATATTTGAATTTATGCTCAGCAATTTAGGAGTTCCTGATTCAACACTCTGATGAGCTAGTATGGGACCGCACATTCAGGAGTTTGCAATGCAGAATAAAATCACACATAAGCAGGGTTTGAAAATGGGACTTTTAGAAAGGATGCTTCTTGGGAGCCACTTTTCTAAACATACCCACAGTTGAAAAGCCATAGTCATGCATTTCATGGAGCGCTAATGTTTGATAAATAAACAGCCTGACTATAGGCAATATAATGGCACAGTGCTGCTAGAAACCCAGTATGAATGATGAGAGCTTTTCCTAACAAAAATGTGTTTCATTATTTCCATTTCTTCTGTGTTTTCCACTAGCTATGGAGGCCCCAGTTCAGCGAAGCACTTAACCACATACCTAATTTTAAGTATGTGAATAATCCCATTGACTTCAATGGAATGGTACTTGATACCATAGTTTTTATTGAAGGTATGGGACACATCAGCAGGTCCAGTCTTGCTGAATACAAAGCCTTTCCTAAGGGTGGGTCCCATGATTGAACTGGGAGCCTTTGCGTTTAATGTGGGTTTGAAATGATCTCATTGCAGTTAATGAGACTTGCTCAGGAGTGTTCATTTTTACTGTTAGCTGGGGATGTGAACTGGAGAGGAGAGAGGGGATAAGGATTACTTCTAGTTAAAAATAACTTAGAAGTAGGAGAGAAAGGTTACTTCTAGTTTGAAGTAATGGAATTAAATTTTAAACACCAGAAATTTAGACTGAACATCATGGAATTATTCAACACAGCGTGGTCTGCTTGGCCTGATCGTGTGAGGTTGTGCACATTTTACAGCTCCAAGGCCTTGAACCATGGAGTAATTTCCCAAAACAAAGTTGTGGAAGGGCCGTCTCTTCAGTCACTTTAAGCAGGACCGCACAAAGCACTAAAATGTACTGTTAGAAAACAAAAGCTCCTTGGTTTGGCAGTATGAGTTAGTGAGTGAGGTACTGTATTGGGACTCAGAAAAGTTGTGTTCTGTTCACTGTTAAGCCGTTTGTTCTTGGGCGGGTCCCTTCTTCTTTCTGTTTCCCCTTCAACTGCTTGTCTTCCTTGCCTATTTAGACTGGAAGTTCACCAGGGCAAAGCCTGCCTCCTTCCCTCAGCTTGCAGAGCACTTGGAACAAAGCTGTCCTGATCTTAGTTGAAGACTGTACGTACTACCATTGGTATTGTAGTTTATTATTAATCTTATCAAAAAGAAGATTGGGAAGTGACTTGATTACAGTGTAAAGTACCTTCACAGGAAGAAAGAGAAAATAACAGGAGCTAAAATGTTCTTTAATCTAGTGGAGAAAGACATAAGAACAAATAGCTGGAAGCTGAAGACGGACACACTAAATCAGAAATAAACTGATTTAGGAAGAAAATCGCTTAGTTGGTCTACTAAGGTTTTAATATGACTATTTTTTTCTGTTCTGGAAACATAATAAATTAGCAATTACTTACCATATCCTATGTAAAGTCCAGCTGTCACTGTCGTTCTATAGTATAGCTCATCGATTTGTCAAAAAGGCAGACTTCCCACTGTCTTCATTCAGCTTTTTGCAATCCTTTCTAAAAACCACACCCCATGCTGCTGTAAGTGCCTGTTTTTAAATAAGCTCATAAAAGCTAACCAAGTTCCCATGGCAATGCACATCAGAAAACTTTCAGATTATTCATGTTAACTGATTTGAAGAGCAGCTCTGGGGACAAGCCCACAGATTTGGGGGTCTAATAAATGAAACAGCATTCTGATTTACTGAAGTGGTTGGAAGTCTTTCCTCTAGGTTCAGCTGTTGCGATGTAAATGAAGCTGTGACTGGGTCTCTGAGACCAATTTTCAGTTTCTGTAGTAAAACACTTCATTACTTAAGTATGCATTCCCTTTGGGGACAGTTCACCTATGGTTGTTATTAGCATCTGCAAAAAATATAAAAATAAATAAAATTAATTCAGGCTCCCGACTGAAAGAAAAAAAATTGATTAAATGGAAGTTGGGGCCCAGAGGAATACAAAGAGGCAACTTTAAAGACATGATAAGTATTGGTTTTCAGGATTTCCCTTCCCCCTTTTTACCTAATAGACTCCAATCCTAGGATTATGTTTCTGAGTTCAGATGCTAAAACACTTTTTAAAAGACACATACGCAAAGGCAAGAAGGCTTAGCCCAGACATTTTATGAGATGTCATACTTTTTCAGCTGTTCAGAACATAAACATAAAATAACTAAATAAAATACTGCATGTTTCTTTATCAAAAAGAAAGTTGATTTGTAAGTCTCAGGGTAGAATCATGAAAATACCTCAAGAGCCTTTGGGGAAGGGACATATATGTACAGTAATAAAATTAGTTGACTGTTGAACAAATTTGCTGAAGGCTTTTGGTGTAGAGAACACCTGCCCTCACCCACCACATAAATCAGACAAATTTTCATTTTATAGATCAGAAAAATGTCTCTTATCTTATAAATCAAAGCCATTTTTCAATAAAACAGTTTTCCACAGTGTTATTCTGTGAGAATGTTATAGCTATGACCACTGATGTCAATGGTAAAATTACCACGAATACCAGTGGGAGTAGAGTTGAGCCCTTACAGACGGCATATGGGAATGAATGGGAGGCCTAGTTCTGTCCTGCCACTTCCTTTCCTGAACTTTTTGGGGTCTGAGGGGCTCTGACCCTGCTCGGGGCTCAGAGCCTCTGCTGAATGGGAATGAGAGCCTTCAAGTTCTTTGGAAGACAGTGGGAACTGAGCACCACACCAAACCATATTCTTTGTTCAAAGAGAAATTATATAACTTAGCTCTCTTTTCAATATTAAGAGCCATCCTGTACCCCCAGCACATGTACAGAGCTATGGAAGCCCCATGTGGACCGGTATCCAAGGCAAGTCAAGACACGACCCATAGCTACATAGCGTTTAAGGCCAGAGGGTCCATTAGGCCACCTAGTATGACCTATATAACACAGGTTATTGAATTGTAGCGTTTTCTCTATGTTGAGCCCAGCAACTTGTATTTGGCTAAAACATATCATCCAGAAAGGTATCAGGTCTTGAATTAAAGACATCAGGTGATGGAGAATCAACCACCTCCCTTGGTAGTTTTTTCTATTTGTTAATCACCATCCTTGTTAAAAATACATGCCTATGATGCATCTGTTTTCAGCTTCCAGCTATTTGTATTTGTTATGCCTTTCTCCACCAGATTAAAGAACCTTCCAGCTCCTGGTATTTTCTCTTTCTTCCTGTGAAGGTACTTGTAATCAAGTCACCTCCCAATCTTCTTTTTGATAAGATAAACAGATTGATTTCTTTAAATCTCTCATTGTCGATATTTTCTCCACACCCTGAATAATTTTTGTAGCCCTTTTCTGCCCCCTCTCTGAATATTCAATGTCCTTTTTAAAATTTAGACACCAGAAATGGGCACAATGTTCTGATGTGCAGTTTCATTGTGGCCATGTTGGTCCCAAGGTATTAGTGAGACCAAGTGAGTGAAGGAGTATCTTTTCTTGAATCTACAGAAGCTGATACAATAAAAGATACTCCCTCGCCAACGTTGTCATTTCAGTATCAGTTTTATCAATCCTATATATGTAGGCAATAATCACCATCAGGGGATCCCATTCATCATTCTCTTGTTTATACACCTTTCACCCTTTTTACCACAGCATTGCATTGGGAATGCATTGTTGAGTTGCTTGTCCACTATGACCTCTAAATCTGGAGTCCTTGCTTTCCAGTGTATAATCCTCCCATTCTCTAGGGTTACAATTTGCATGGCTCTATTAAAACATATTTTCCAGTTTACCAAATAGTCCAGATCACTCTCTATGACTGCCCTGTCTGATTGTCAATTAATATTCTGCCGCTTTTGGTGTCTTGCACTAATTTTCTCAATCATGATTTTATACTCACTTCCAGATGACTGATGGAAATATTGAACAGTATCAGGCTTAGTAGTACCAGGCCTTGTGGGACCCCACTAGAACCATCTCCATTTAATGATGATTCCCCATTGACAACTACTTTGGAAGATCTATCAGTTAGCCAGTTATTAATCTGGTTAACATGCTTTTGTGCATAGGGGTGATTTTAAAAAACCAGAATATCATGCAGTTCCTATTTAAATGCCTTATAGAAGTGTAAGTTTAGTATATGTACACTGTTACCCTTATTAACCAAACTTGCAATTGCCTCAAAATAATTAGATCAGGTTTATTCTACAGGACTGAGCATATGTCTAAATTCCTAGCAGGACGATTAGTGCCCCAGATAGATTCTGCAGGATGATTGAGCAGCAGTGGAGATCTGCTCAGTCATTCCAGAAGCTGATGGCATTACTTAATCCACTCCAGCAAAAAAATTAACACTGTATCGACAGGATGGTCTTTCCTGTCGGTGCAGCGTAGTGGGAATCCACTCTATGTAGAAGTTAGGAAGTCAATGGGAGATAAGCAAGCTACTATGTGTAGTTTGCAGATCTCCTGTCGACTGCTGCCAAATTTCACTGGCAATATAGACCAAACCTCACTTTCCCTTAGACTGTCTTAACTGGCATTAAATATATTCCTATACTCTGCTTGCTTATTAATTGAATCCCATATAATCTTTTCCATTATTTTGCCTGGAACTGATATCAGGCTGACTGGATAACCTGATTTACAATGCAACATACTTCGGTTGTTACAATTGGCTGAGTTGGGTTTTCATCCCATCTGTTTGTTTGCACTGTGTAATGCAGCAGATGCCATTGAAAATAAGAGGATTTTTTTACACCAAGTACTTAAACTGGACAGGAAAAAACTGAGCCTTAGGCCTGGTATATACTGGGTTAGCAGAGATACCCAATCTATGTACTATAAAATGCTTATCTTCCATCAACTTTCTTACCCTCCCTTACTATAGCATCTTCACTGGGCTGCATCAGTGGGAAATGCTTTCTGTTCAATGCAGTGTTACTCTTTTCTGGGGGGTGGAGTTATTGCATCGAATGGAAAGCACTTCTGGGATTAATTGAATGGATCTCCACTGGCCACTCAGTCAATCCCATTGCATCGATTCATGGATGCTGTCGCATAAACAGGCCCTTAGGGTATTTCCTTATTTCAGATCAGGATTTATTCCCCCTCACAGAGCCTGTGTCTGAATCATTGCAGATTCCTTCTTCCATTCAATTAAAGTGCAAGGGTTTGGTATATTCATGTAAGTCAGAAAACATATCCTTTCAAGCCACTTATGCATTCCAGAGCAGTATGCTGATTTTGTTTTAATTGATTAGTCATTCAGGTTTTTCCTAAATCCAATTAATGATCCAATTTTCCTAATCTTGCGTGAAATTTACCATATATTCTGACATACCTGCTTATTTATAAATTTTCCTACCTTCTTCTCTTTAGCTAATAAGAAACAAAGTAGCAGCTCTTCAGCAACTGCCAGCTGGTAGAGCGCTATAAGAATCAATGGAGGTGTCATGAGTTGTACCAGTTGAGCATATGGCCCAAAGTGGTAATGGCTGAAGTGAAAGCTGCTGAAGGCACTAGAGCCGTTCTCAGTCTTCATTTTAGCCCCTTAGGAAAGTAAATTGGGATAAGTTGTGGCTAGAGAACAGGAAGAACATGGATTTTTCTGGAAGGTTTGTCTCTCAGATATTGACCCTTTCTAGTTGTAGAAGAAATTGTTATTGCTGGAAGGGGATCCTTTGTGTCTATAAACCACTATCACATGCCTGGATATCTTCTGTTTGATCACAATAAGAATGCATTTTGTTTGCACATGCCCAGCTATAGAAGTGTCCTCAGCTCTTGGTAATGAAGCAGATAGGAATTAAAAGACACAGGGTATGCCTATGCTTTTTTCTTTAAAAACCTGCAGCAACAGGTCCGAGAACCTGGGACAACAGAACTGACTCACAAGGCCTCCCACTGCACTGCTAAAAACAGCTGGGCAGATGTTGCAGATTGGGCAGGAGCTTGGACCCTGAAGCCCATCCTCCAGCCCGAGTGGTCCGGGGAGCTGGATTATCTGCTGACACACTGGCAGCACTAGCAGGCCAGGAGCAGAGTTTTGTTTATGCTTGACACTGGGAACGTAGAAGGAGGAAGCTCTGTGCTGCTAGCCAGGATGCTGGTGGAAGAAGTGGTGGCCAAGTTGGACAACCAGCCACATGTAATCTTTGTGCTCAAAGGGGAAAGTCCATTTGGATGTTTTGATCTGGTTCCATTGGTCAGGCAGATTTCGAACAGATCAACGGGTCCTTTGCCGTGCCGATTCCTTGAGCAGTTAACAGTGACTCTTAGAAAGCAACAGAGACCAGAGGAAGGAGTCTTATGGAATCTACTGGAATTCCCAGTAAGGTCTCATTACATTGATCCTATAGCAGTTCCTGACCCACATCTGAATTAAATGCCTAAAAAGGCCTGGTCTGCCAATAAGAAAAACATAAGGTTTTAAGGGAACCTACACAGTGAACTGGATAGTTCTCATTGGATCCAGACATCAACAGTCTTATCTTCTTTGACCACTAATTTGGAAAGGTGTTTGACAGCAAACACACTATATGATGAATTCATTGAGTGATGGGTTATTGCCAGAAAGGTTTTTCTGTTGACACACAGGCCCTGTGCATGATTCAGTGACCTTTCAGTCACCACCAGCTCTTCCTTTTCTTGTCCTTTTCCAACATCCTACCCTACCCCCTCAGATGCCAGGCCGCATAGGAAATGAAGAAACCCAAGGGAGATCATTTAGGGTGTCCATTCTCTCAATGTAAACTTTCTCAGGAATTGAAGGTATTTGAGAGACAGCTGCTTGAAAGATGTTAGAATTCAAATCAGCACTGTTCACATCTTGATAGACAAAAAAAAAAAAAAAAAGCCACCCTTCCGCCACATAAAAAACAAGAATGAACCTTAGCAATTGACTGTGCCAGGGTTTTTGCCCTTATCAATATTCTCAAAGCAAACTAACATGTGATTTATGCTTCCTGCACATGTTGCTTCTTTGCAAAAGTATTAGCATTTGAAAGTCTCTGCTGCTTTAATCTCAGACTGAATGCAAATATGGTACCTGATTCTCTTCCAAATAAGCAAAACTTAACCCCTAAATTTTTCACATTGAAAATTGTTATGCCTTGAAGTGTAACCACATATTTTTCTGAGCATTGTCTTCAAACAATTAATATTCCATAATAGCTCTGAAGAGCAGTGCTGTACCCTTGATGTGTACTGCAAATATATTGAGCAACTTATGTTGTTGATGTTCTCACTTCAAAGAATCATTTAAACTGGTCAGATTCATCCCTGGTTCCATTCCAGCAGCAGGAAATGGTTTTTCCATCCTGTGAAAATTTTCAAGATATCAAAACATCTTCCAGAGAACTGGGACCAAAAGGTCATTTCTGAGACAGTCAAAAATACAGATGCAGTTTCAGTTTGGGTCAATTGAAATGGTTCATTTAGATAATTTTGAAATATTTTGTTCTGATTTTGACCTCCCCGCCTTTTCACTTTAACCTCCTTTAGTGTAAATTAAGCTCAGTTTTAAAACAAAAAGTCTTTTTAAAATGGAGGGGGAGCTTTAAAAAAATTTGAGTCTGTTAAACTGATCTTGTTACACAAACATATTTTATTTCAGTTAACTGGCATTTTTAGTGAAAAAGGATTTGGCAAAAATTCCAGACCAGTTAATACCAGGGATATATTAAGTAGTCTGCGTCTATCTCTGTATGAAAACTGGGGATACAGCAATGAGCAAGGCCTAGTTTTCAATTTTTGCTGTTATTTTTCATTATTATGAGCAGGATAGCTCATAAAAGGCCCAGCCAAGGTCAAGACTCTTAACATAATCAAAAAAAAATTTGGAGGATTTATACCAAAATATTTCAGTGAGCTATTCATGAATTGTTCTGTAGGTATGTGCAAAGCAATTTAGGATTTGCTGATATCTGAACATACATCTTGATCTAGATGCTGTAGTAATGAAACTTTAATAACCATTTATCACCTAGGATGAAATTAGATTAATGGGACTGAAAACAGTGGCTTAGGTATAGCATTCTGGTGGTTCCTGGAGGAGAAAGTACCACATGGTGAAGATCAACTGGCATTTGAATTTTCCCTTGGATTCAAACTGAATTCCTGGTCAGTTAAGAAATAAGTGTTTGAAGCTTTCATTCACTGAGTGGTGCTTGCCTTGTTAGTTTCAGATTAATGCAGGGATGAGAAAATGTGGAAACATTTCATATTGTACAAGCATTTGAGGATGCAAAGGCTGGAAAACTGAAATCCTTTATTTTATTTATAACCTCAGTTTGTGATATCACTGTAGCTAGACATAAAGTAGTTTATTTAGAAATAAACAGGGAAGATTCACATTATATTATAATTTTTTTCCCGTCACCTTCCAAGTTACAATGCTCTCCCCGGATAAAAAGTCTGAATAACTGATAGGAACCTTACCTGTTGACAGGTTCCAAAGGAGTAACCATGTTAGTCTAGTTCAGCAAAACAAACAAGGAGTCCCGTGGCACTTTGAAAAACTAACAGATTTATTTATTCCATGAGCTTCCGTGGGGATTTTCTTCCACAAAAGCTCATTCAATATATACATTTGTTAGACTTAAGTGCCACAGGACTCATTGTTTGATAGGAACCTGTGACAACTGTATAATCTACACAAAAATGAGGCAGCTGGTTAAATGGAAATTAAATCACAAGAGTGAAATGTCTACAAACTGCAGAGAAACTTCTTAAAAATACTATAACAGAGGCTCAAATGAAGTATAAAAAAATAAATCAGCAACTGGACCAAAACCATGCCAGTATGGCTAAACAACGGAGAAAAAGTAGCAGATAGAGAGAAAAAAATTCCTTTAAATATTGAAAGCCAAATCCTACGGAAGAAAATAGAAAGGCTGATAAGTTAAGTATAAAATATCATTAGTCAGGCCAAAAAAAAAAAATTGAAGAGCAACTAGCAAAAGACACAAAATGGAAATGTGAATTTTTTTAAGTACATCAGAAGTAGGTCTGCCAAAGAATCAGTGGAGTCACTAGATAATTGAGGTTTGAAAGGAGTACTCAAGGAAGGGAAGGCCATTGTGGAGAAGCAAAATGAATTCTTTGTATTGGTCTTAACTGCAAAAGATGTGCAGAAGATTCCCACACCTGAGCCATTCCTTTTTTTAGCTGGCAGATCTGAAGAAAGTCCAGAGTAAGATGTCAACAGAGGTGGTTTTGGACAAACTAATAAATTAAACAGCAAGTTAACAAGATCAGATGGTATTCACCTGAAAGTTCTGAATAAACTCAGGTATGAAGCTGCAGAAATACTAACTGTGGTATAACAAACATGGAGTCATGTGGCACTTTTAAAGACTAACAGATTTATCACCTGAGCTTTTGTGGGTGAACACCACTTCATCAGACGCTAGAAATTGAAAATTTATAGTATGGAAGGGAAAAATAAATGCAGAGATGGGAAAGCCACAAGATCACTTGGGGTCACTTCAGTTGTTTTGATTCAAACAGTGTGGAACAACAGATAAGCAGTGGGGAGGCTGAAAGGAGGGAATCCTATTAGAATTCATATGCAGATTTGACACTATTAACTTGGGTTTGAATAGAAATATGGGCTGGTTTTCTCATTACAAAAAATGATTCTCCCCCTTCAACCTCCCCCTCACCTTCTTATGTCCTCAGCCATGGCATACCCGAGGGATCAAACAGCAGTAATAGTTTTAGTAATAAACAATTCATCTAACTTTGGTACCCCTTCTATTCCCTATCTGAGACAACAGAATGCTACCAAGTGATAGTCAGCATGGATTTGTCAAGAACAAATCTCATCAAACAAATCTGATAGCTTTCTATGATGGGGTAACAAACCTTGTGGATAGACAGGAAGTGTAGACTTTAGGAAGGCTTTTGATACAGTCTTGCATCACCTCATTAACGAACTTGAAAAGTACAGCCTGGATGCAGCTACTATAAGATGAGTGCAAAACTGGATGGATAACCACTCCCGGAGAGCAGTTATCAGTGGTTTACAATCATGCTGGAAGGGCATAATGAGCAGGGTACCATAGGGATTGGTTCTGGGTCCAGTTCTATTCGATATTTTCATCAGTGGTTTAGATGATGGCATAGGGAGTATGCTTATAAAGTTTGCCAAAGATACCAAGCTGGGAGGGGTTGCAAGTACTTTGGAGGATAGGATCACAATTCAAAACGATTTGGACAAATTGGTGAAATGGTCTGGGGTAAACAGAATGAAATTCAATGAAGAGAAGTGTAAAGTATTCCACTTAGGAAAGAAAAATCGATTGCACACATCCAAGACAGGCAATGACTGCCTAAGAAGGAGTACTGCGGAAAGATAGCTGGGTCTCCGAGTGGACCACAAGCTAAATATGATTCAACAATGTAACACTGTTGCAGTAAAAGCAAACCCCCTTCTGTGATGTTTTAACAGGAGTATTGTAAGTAAAACATGAGAAGTAATTCTTCTGTTCTACTTCACTCCAATTAGGCCTTAATTGTAGTATTGTGTCCAATTCTGGGTGCCTCATTTCAGGAAAGATGTGGACCAACTGAAGAAAGTCCAGAGGAAAGGAACATGAATGATTAGAGGTCTGGAACTCTTGTCTTTTGAGGGAAGATTGAAAGAGCTGGGATTTTTTGGTCTAGAAAAGAGGAGACAGAAAGGGGACATGATAACAGTTTTCAAGTATCTAAGAGGTTGTCATGAGGAAAGAGAAAAACTGTTCTCCTTAACTGGCGACGACAGGACAAGAAGCAATGGACTTAAATTACAAGGGAGGTTTAGGTTGGACATCAGGAAAAGATTCCTAACTGTCCCGGTGATTAACCGCTGGAATAAGTTGCCCAGGGAAGTTGTGGAATCTCCATCATTTGGAAGCGTTTAAGAGCAGGTTAGACAAACACCTGTCAGGGATAGTTTAAGACAGTACTTGGTCCCGCCATGAGTGCAGCGGACTGGACTTGAAGACCACTCATGGTCTCTTCCAGTTTCTATGATTCCATGAATAAACTCTGTCTCAGTTAGGGAATAGGATGGGATGGTAAAGCACCCTGGACACAGCATGCCAGAGCTACATTGCTGCTTCTAATGTAAGAACATAGGAATGTCCATACTGGCGGGGCCGGCTTAAGGGGCAAGCCAGTGTGGCACCAACTCAGGGTGCTGAAGTTTAGGGGCACCGGCACCAAAAATGGAAAGCTTGGCCTGGAAGTGAGTTGCCATGGAGACCCCCAGGGTCTCACCTTGCAGCTTCCTGCACTCTCTGGGCTCTCCGTCGCAGGGTCATGTCCTTGGCTGAAGCCACATGTAACCGCTGACCTGGCCCCACTTCTGCCCCCGCAAGGGTGTTCCAGGCAGTGATGGGGCCGCAAAAGCAAACATTGGCTCAGAGTGCTACAGCCCCTTTAGCCAGCCCTGCATACTGGGTCAGAACAATGGTCTATCTAGCCAAGTATCCTGTCTTCCACCACCGGCCACTTCCAGGTGCTTCATGGGAAAGTCATCCCTTCCATCAGCCATTCCCAGTCTCTCTGGCAGACAGCAGTCCCTGCCTGTCCTGGCTAATTGCCTTTGACAGACCTATCCTTCATGAATTTATCTAGCTCTTATTTGAATCCAATTATATTCTTGGCCTTCTTTGGCAAGAACTTCCACAACTTGACTGTGAGTTTTCTGAAGAAATTCCTTATTTTGATTATTTTAAACCTGCTGCCTATTAATTTTTTTCTCCATACTATTCATGATTTTATATACCTCTATCATATCCCCCCTTAGTCGTCTCTTTTCCAAGCTGAAAAGTTCCAGCCTTATTATCTCTCCTTATATGTTAGTTTTTCCATGCCACTAATCATTTTAGTTGACCTTTTCTGCATCTTTTCCAATTGAAACACTTTTTTTGAGATGGGGTGACCAAAGCTGCACACAGTACTCAAGAAGTGGTCCATAAATTTATAAAGAAGCAATACTATATCTTTTTCTTGTCTATTCATGTCCTGATGAGTCCCAGCATTCTGATAGCTTTTTTGGCAATAGTTAAACACCATGATTTTATATCCGTAGTTGGGATTATGTTTTCCGAAGTTCATTACTTTGCATTTATCAACACTGAGTTTCATCTGCCATTTTGTTGACTGGTCATCCCATTTTGTGAGATCCCTTTGTAACGCTTCACAGTCTGCCTTGGACTTAACAACCTTGAGTTTTGTATCATCTACAAATTTTACCACTCTTATTTACAGTATTGTCTGGATTATTTATCAATCAGCTGAACAGTATTTGGTCCCAGTACTGACTCTGAGGGACACCACTATTTACCTCTCTCCGTTCTGAAAACTGCCCATTTATTCCTAACCTTCATTTCCTATCTTAATGTTTATGTTACAAGAGAGTGCCTTCCCTCTTATCCCATGACTACTTCTTTTCCTTAAAAGTCTTTTATAAGGGATCTTGCCAAAGACTTTCTACAAATCTAAATATACTATATCCATTGAATCTTCCTCTTCCACATGCTTGTTGACCCCCCCAAAAAAATTCTAGTAGATTGGTGAGGCATGATTTCCCTTTTTAAAAAGTGTGTTGACTCTTTCCCAACAAATTATATTCAGTTGTCTGTCTGATAATTCTGTTCTTTACTATAGTTTCAACTAGTTTGTCTGATCCTGAAGTTAGGCTTATTTGTAATTGCTAAGTGCCCTCACTATATTTCCTTGATTTTAAAAATTTAGGCCAGTATTTAATAGTAAATTAAGGTCTAGGTTGGTATTCTCTATTATGTGCCATCAGTTACCTGGGATATAATATGCTTATTCTCTCAGCTGTGGTCATTGATATGCCTGAACATAT
The DNA here is from genome assembly GCA_007922195.1 of Podocnemis expansa. NCBI lineage: Eukaryota > Metazoa > Chordata > Testudines > Podocnemididae > Podocnemis > Podocnemis expansa. The sequence continues at coordinate 6,675,918 of ML682035.1, read as the reverse complement.
CAATAGCATGGAAGAGCTGAAGTGGGAATTTTTAGCAACAGGAGGTTTTTTTCCCTCTTATTTAATGGCATGCAGGCTTTGACCTAACGTGTAATTTTCTGCACATTTAAGGCAGATAAAGTGTCTTTACCAGCCAAAGAAAGCTCAAAGGTAATATTATCTAACTAGCAAACAGATGGAGGATTTAACATTCTTGGTAGCTGAAATGTTGGGTTTTAGCCAAAGCATGTTAATGGATTTTTGAGAAGTCATTCTTTTTCTATAAGAGTGCAGGAGGCAGATGAACTATAGATATAGATATATAAAAAGAGAGAAAACATCTATTTATATAGACAAGAACAAGTGAGGATGTTGATCTGCTCATGTAAGACATGGGAAATGGGCTTGTCTTGACACCCAGAGGCATGGTGAATAGAGTAGAAACAGAAACCAACTAGATGGACCTGTATCTTTGGCCTGGTGACATAGAATATCCTATTCATTAGCGGAAGAGATTGTTGCTTTGTAACAATGCCTCTGTATATCACCAGCTCTTCACCTTTATGCAAGAATTGTTATATCACTGTGAAGGAAGGTCTCTCCTGAAGAGTTTTTGTTCTGGTTGAGCAGTATACAAAGGATAACAAAAACCCAACTCATGAATATGCTCATGAATGAAAGCTCTAATTTTGGCCATGGGGACTCCCAGAGTTACATTATTTGCCATTCATAAGTATTCATAAGGTTTTCCAGAGTTTGTGTGAAGGTGCCAAACCCATAAATGTCACTAATATTAGCCTGAAATCTCATTATACAGGTGTGGTTGTTATCTTCCTTAGAAGGTTTCAGCCTTCAGTCAGGGAGCATAAATTCTCATCATGTGACTAAACTGACCAGTTGCATGACATTACTTACGAGTGGTCAAAGAAATCAGTTTGTGAAGAAAGTTGTCTTTTTCAAGCTATTCACTGAAACCTTACAAATCACTGACACATCAGAAATCTGGATCAGTTCGCAAACTGGCTTTGCAAAGAAAGGTGTTAAGTTGTAATGAAATATTTGTATTCACTTACAGTATGTCTACACTTACAAATTAATTCAAATTGATGAGGATCAATTTGAATTAAATAAATGCATGGCCACAATGGCTTTCATTAATTCGAATTAAGGAATGTCTTAGTTTGAATTGATAAAAGCTAAGTTTGAAGTTATAAAACCCAGTTTACCTTCAAAGTAACGTTGCATTCAAACTGTTAGCTTGAATTAGCCACAGCTTGATTTTCCCCTATTGAATAGCATCCCCTACCTAATTCAAACTAGAAAGTCCTGTGTATGGACATGCTACTTTGAATTAGGGTTTCTAGTGTGGCCATGTTAATTAAAATTAACTTAATTTGAAGTAATCATTATTAGTTTGAACTAATTAGTTCAAATTCAATTAATTCAAACTAACCTTCTAAGTGTAGACATACCCATAGGACTTATCCCAGCAATATTTCTGTCACTTAGGCATGTGAAAAAACACCCCACTGAATGACATATCTTTTGCCAGGATAAAGACAAGTGTAGACAGCTCTGCATTAGCTGGAGAGAGCTCCATGGCTGACATAATGCAACAAGACTTGCACTTAGCCAGCAACAGTTATGTTGCTTAGTGGAGTGGGTTTTTTTAACCCAGGGTGAGTGAGGTAATATCTCTTAATATCCTGAGACAGACAGAGCTACAGGTGTACTTCATATTGTACAGCAACTACAAACATGGAATAAGCCACATAGGACCCAGCCTACTGATTCTGATCACCTCAAGAACTGAGGGAAGTTCAGACTGTGGTTTAAATTTTGTAGCTTTTTCATCTCTAATGGACTGAGTCAGCACCCCTGAGACATCCACAATTTTGTGGTCTGGTTCCAAACACTGGTACTTAAGGCCATCTGTATCAGCCATTCTCCAGCCTAGATATTATAAAAAGAAAATCGGAGTCCAAGAGAAACTTCAGCTTGGGTTTTTAAGCCTAATACCCCAGTGCAACCAGTAGGTAAAATCCTACTGACTTGACCTTGGGATTGGGCTCTTTCTGATCGAGGCCACAAACTGTGGTCTCTTGTTCCCCCTGCTGTTGGAAGGGCTGGAGTTACAGCAGTGAACTGTCATGGGGCAATGAGTCCTTGCTGGGAAAGTGGGATGGTGAGAATTTGTGAACTTCAGTTAAAGCTGACAGCATTTTACATGGTGGGATATTGTGCCAAATATGCTAAACCTCAGGATATGGTTTTGGGCTTTGCCACAAAGCACTTGTGAAGAGAAAGGAGATGTCTTGCCAAACTACACTTTAAACATGCCACTTGAGTGGTTGTTCTTATTGAATTGCTGCATTAATACACTATCTGCCCAATGCAAGGTTAAACACTGGATAGTGAAAACAGTGAGGTCTCCATGAATGTAAAACACTAAAGCTAACTGGAAAAGAATAATATGTAACACAATTGTACCATTTTTCACCTGAAGGCAACAAAATGCTGTATAAAGGATGGTTGAATGGTGGGGTCACTCCCCTGGGAGATATAGGTCAAGTCCCTGCTGCACCACAGACTTCCCATGTGACCTTGGGCAAGTCAACTAGTCATTCTGTGCCTCAGTTCCCCCTCTGTAAAATGTGATTAGCATCAATGCCCTTCCTAACAGGGGTGCTGTGAAGAGAAATAGAATAAAAAATTGTGTACAGCTCACTTATCATAGTATTGTGGACCATATCAGTACAGGTGTAAAAGCAGGTAAGTAACTTAACTGTAAGTTCTTCAGGGCAGGTCCCTTGTCCGTGTTCTCTCCATAGGTAATCATTTCCAAGCATGGCATTATAGACCAATATTAAATAACTATTGTTCTGACTGAGAAAATGAGGTACAGAAAAGTTAAATGGCTTCCTCAGGGACTTCCATCAACCAATGGCAGAGTCAGAAGCAGAATCAAAATGTTTTGACTCTTCCTTCCATGCTCTAACCACAAGACAAGCAGCACACAAATGATGAGTCGTGATGTAGTTACTTCCCTCAGCAGCTCCTTGTCTGAGACCCAAATTCAAATCCTGCCATAAGTGAAAATAAGATGAGCTATGACTTTCTCCCATATGAATATCATGAAATCACCGTGAGGTTGAGATAGTTGAAGCTCTCTGCACACATGGGACCTGCTCCAGGAGTCTTTCATTGTCTTCAGTGACCATATGTTCAGTCTTCAGGCCTAAAGAGTCCAAGGCTGGCAAATACTTGGTCAGGATTTTGATGCATTGAAAATTGTGTTAAATGAAACATTTAAAGTAATGCCATTTAAACTAGGGCAGACAGTCTCAGCTTAGCTTTTTTGCTTTCTTCCAGTGCCCTGTGTGGTGATTTTGTTCTGATGTTTTTGGATTCCCTGTGGGATGTGATGGGTCTAAAATCCCGACTGCGCGGAGAAGACTTCTCAGGGTGCAATGAGTGGGGTACCAAGAGGCTGATGCTGGAGGGTGACCCACCCCTCCCCTTAGTCACTGCTTCTCGGGGCTGTCCCAGCTCTGGTGCTGGGTCCCCCACCTGGGCAGCTCTTACCGACTGCATGAGCAGTCAAAGAAAGCTGAGAAGCAGCTATCGGCCCCACTCCGCACCAAACACAAGAGCATCTGCCCCACATTGCTTGCTTCTGGCCCCAAACCTCAGCAGCAGGCGTGGCCTCAGGTGTGGGGAGGGCTGTGGAGCTGCTGCCGGAGCTGTTCCCCTCTGGTTATCATACTGTGGTTTGGTAGCACAACGCCCACCCCCCCATACCTCCAAAGTCCACCCATGACAGAGTCCTGTGCCGCTGTTTCTTCACTGCTATTTTTAGCCACGCTAGCTAGATTAAAGCTAGCGCGGTCATGTCTTTCCGAGCAGCAGTCACACCTCTGATTGCCACATAGACACTTGCAGGGTCAGAAGAGCTGGCTGCCATTCCCACTATTGCCAGCCCAAGGTGTTCAAAAGCTCATTTATCCTAAAGGCTCAGAAACCAGAGTTAAAATAAAAGTGGCCCAAAATTTATTCCAAAACAGATTTTAAATTTGTGATTTTAAGTGGGAAGGGCTGTGGGAGCTAACACTAAAACTGACTGGTGTCATCACTATAGAGAATAGAAACCAGATCTTTTGAGTCTAGTGATATTTTAAAGCTTTTCTCTGCAACCACAAGGGATAGGAAAAAAACTTACTTTAAAAAAAATGCAAGCTAAGATTCTCATACAACTTATTTACTCCAACACCTAGGGCTCTAAAGACCATAAAGCATCGTGAGGTTCAGATACTTTTTCTGTCTCGCTTTGCCTTCTGACCCTTTGTCTTGTCTCTTTAGGTGGTGAGCTCTTGGATGCAAGGAATATTTATTACTATGCATCTATACACTGCCCTGCAGCAGGGGCTCTTGGTCTCCATTGGACCTGTTGGGACTGGTGCTATTTTAATGCTAATAGCATGTTTTACTACACATATTCAGTTTGTGGGGAGAAACAACTGCAGTTGCCATTTATGTTCATTTCCAAGTACTTGATTTGATTTTAGGTACAGTCAAACATAGCAGCAGAAGAGCTGGTGTCCCAATTCCTCAGAGTACAAGGCCAGAAAAGGAGGCTATGTTAACACCTGGTTGATCCCAAGATAACTGCCCTCTTCTCTTCATTCCCTCTGAAGGACCTGGCATTGGCCACTGTCAGAAGACAGGGTGCTGAGCTAGATGGACAATTGGTCTGACCCAGTACGGCTGTTCTTTTGTTGAGGACTATTTCCATTAAGGAGAACAGCCAAATTGGCCTTTTACACTAGTGACAGTAACGTGTAGGTTCCTCAAGATAAGTGTTTTCTAAAGTGGTTCAGGTTAGAAGTAGATTATTGCAATTTTACAGTCTGTGTTGTCTCTGAACATATGAGTCCATATAACCTTTTTCAGATATCACCTTCCTTCTCTGATAGCCTGGAATCTGCCCTCTCTTCTTAAATAATTGACTGCTCAGGAATGTTTTGGTTCTCCTTTTTACTGCTCACCTGTCTCCATACGCACAGATAAGACTACATGATCAGAGGCCCCCCACAGAAGCAACACTGCCTGAACACTTTCAAACCATATTTCTTATGCATCAGGGAGCAGGTGTTTTGAAAAGATATCAGAGCTCCCAAAGCAAGAAGGGTAAGGGGTGGGGCACAGCAGCCAAGTTCCTTGATTCCTTAATAGTCAGAAGCAGATTCTGACATTTCTGGGGGGAAATAAGATGAGTAATTAAGGATCTCCCTCCACAGACAGACACTTTACCCCAGTTGTTCCCCAGTCCTGTGCGCCAGTCTGATCTCATCCAGCTCAGAGTATAGTCTCTTGTGGATAGACATCAGTTGTAAATAGATCAGAAAACTTAGACACTTTTCTTGGAAGGCAGCATTGATTCTTTATTTTATTTTACTTTAGAAAAAAAACAAAGTGCACTCCTGATTTCAAAGCCATGTGGTTTGGGTGGTGGCCCAGAATTCTTGGCTTTCTACTCTCCTTCGCCATCTTATGAAGTATAAATCTAATTTTTCCTGTACAGTTAAATGCATACATATATATATATATGATATGGACATACATCAGTGACCTTTCAATAACTAGATTTTGGGTACTCCAAAATGAACATCATCATCTTGGCAAATCCCCAGGGAACATAGTTTCCTTGCAAACTGAGACCACTCAGGTCAACCTATAGGTCCTTTATACAGTCTGCTTGGATGTTCAGTATATGTCCATCACTGGCAATCTGATCCTGCCTCTGAAGTTTCTGGTGATCACATGATAACTTGTCAGGATGGGGTATTGTCACAAGGCAGGCTCTCCCTAGTGCCCCCAGGTGCATGTGCAGGGAGTGCATCCCCCCTTGACTTAATTAGCACACAATATTCTTGGAAACACCCTGTATTTTAGTTATGGCAGTATGATCTAAAGGCCTCAGAGTCTCTATACAAAGTCTAAACCCAGCCCTCCATTCAGGGCAATACAGCCTAGAAGCCATAGGGCCTCTATACCAAGTCCAAACACAGCCCTCAGCTCAGGGCAATGTGGCCTAGTGGCCTCAGAGGCTCTATACCAAGTGCAAACACAGCCCACAACTCAGGGCAGTACAGCCTAGTGGCTTCAGAGTCTCTATACAAAAGCATCTCCTGGGGGGTACAGTACCCAGGAAGGGGGGGTTCAGCCCTCCCATTCCACTGAGCCCCACTCCAGGTCTCTATGGGTGCTGTGCCAAAAGTCAGTAGGGATCCAAACTGAAACACACTGGCTGGTCTTGCAGTCTATGCACAGCTCACCCCATCAGTCCCCCAGGGTGCTTCCTACCTAGGATATAGCCACCAGCAGTTCCCTGTAAGATTTCAGGGTTAGCCTGCTATAGTGGATGACTGGACAATAGCCTCAGGATACTCATCATGGGGCAGACCTTTCTCCAGGCTCCCTCTAGAGTCAGAGTCTCCCAAAGGTTGTGGCTGATGCAGTTTCAGGTCAGGAGCTTTCAGCACACATCCTCCTTCTTCACTAGTCAGCCTAGACTGAGCTGAGCTGCAGCCTTTTATACCTGGACAGCAGCCTGAGCATGCCCAGCAGGGCCTAAGGGGCGGGGCTTCCTCCTGCCCTAGTCTATAAATGGCTGATTTAGTGCAGCGTGTACCCACCCTATCAGAGCTATAAAGGAAGTAACAATTGTCAAACACTGGGGAAGTATGATAGACAGTGCAGGCGAGTGCTCAAAGGATGTAGGTGCTTATATAGCAGTAAAGTGACACTGAACAAAAATGATTCATTAATACAAGCAACATTATGAGCTCTGTTGGTTCATGTCCGTGGCAGTGTGCTAATAGTGTAGTGGCTAGCACCTCTGCTGAACATGCAGCAGGTCCTGGGTTCAATTCCCAGGGGGTTGGATGTGATGATCTCATGAGGTCCCTTCCAGCCTTATGATTTGATTTGACTCAGTTTCCATATTTGTCAGCTGAATGCTGCCATAAGCTATGATTTCCTGTCTGATGTACTAGCTGATGAGTAGCAGATCTGAGTAGTACTTGGATGGAAGATTTCTATAATAAAGGAAAAAAAAGCAGATGCTGGTAGAAATTGCATTACTGCATCTGCAAAGCACAACACCGGTGAATACCACAGGATGGGGTCAGAGCTGGAAACAAAGCATCAGTTGTTTGGGGTTTGGGGTTTTTTTCCCTCCAGAATGACATCAAACTAAGGCTTCAGTTGTGGTCAGGAGAGATTCTGTGGCATATTTCACAAAAGTGGATGTTTCTGCTATGATGTCCTGGTCAAATTCCATATTGAAAAGGTTCATTCTGTTTCTGCAGAAATTCCCCCTGCACTTTCAAATGGACAAAGTATGGCCCTTTGCATCCTCTCCTAAAGAGTGGCGTGGCCTTGCTGTGCTGTGGCTTACTGTGGCTGCATTTTTGATAGTAGGTGAGGAGATTCACCAGATGTGATAGGTATAATTTTTGAAGATGAGGAGATAAGGAAACCATCTTTCATTGAATAAAGGCCAATTGATCAGTTGCTGAAAACAAAATTTAATTAAGAGGAAAATTAGAAATTTCTCACAAATTTCCATTTTCCAATTTCCTTTGAAAAACATGTTGACAAAAAATCATTGATCTCCTGGACTCATTCGTCTGCTGCTCAGAGTGAGGACAGAAAGTGAAGTAAGGAGCTAATTTCATGGAGAACAATATGAATTTTTTTCAATATGCTAATACCGTGGGTACCTAATACAGTACTGAAGGCAGTTAGTGAAGGAGAATGGGATCGTGTTTCATGGGCCATAAACCTGGGCACACAAAAATTAATCCACTCAGATATGGTCAACTGCATATGAATCCCTGTAATCTTGAACACACTCTACATGAACTCAGAATTAATCATCAGGAAAAATGAACCCACAAATACAGAGCTATATGTCAAAAAGAATATTTAACTTTTGCAGTGAAGTGTTCAAGATCGACATATGGTGGTGTCCAACAAAGAATGTCATAAAAGTTAATGCATATAATGTCACGATGAATTATTGGCTTGGAGCTTGACTATTCCTGTGCAATATGTTATGATGCCATGTGGCAATTATTTTCCAAATAGATTAGACAATGTTAAGTTCTCCATTAAACATAGCTCCACTGCTGCTCTGTGGGATGGTTTCTCCCTCATAACTGCCCAGGGTCTTTTTAAGCTGACATTTCCTGTCCGTGAAATTAATGTTGCAGAAGGTTTGGAATGTGAGGTTGGGGTCTGATAAATAGCCAAAGTGTTTTGAAGTCCACAAAATTGGGAGAGAATAGAGGTCTCTCTAGACATTTCTTGTTTGGTGATTGAAACCTAACTGTTCAAATGTGCAAAAATGGGGGAATAAAATCCCATTATTTATTTGTTTGATTGTTTGTGTATTTTTATATTAGCATCTTGAGGTCTCAGCTTATCTCAGGGACCCATTATGCCAGGTGCTGTACAGACACATAGGCTATGTCCACACGTTGCTTTTAAATTGAAACAACGACGTTGTTCAATTTTTAAAAAGTCACGTCCGGACAAAGTTTTGTTGTTTCGAAATGATGAGCCCTGTCATTTTGAAACAGTGAACCTTATTTTGAAATGGTAAGACCTACTAAGAAATCAAAATAGCCGTTAAATTGAAATGGTTGTTTCGAAATAACGCCATTCAGACATGTTATTTCAAAATAACCATTATTTCGATTTAACACTTGTGCCCTTCTCCTTCCCAGGGTGCCTTCCTTTTTCTCTATATTGGATGAGGCATGGCCCAGCAAGGGAGCCGTGTTGCCACACCTCCCATGGTGCCCCTCTCCTGAATTGAAATAGCAAGTCCTGTGTCTGGACTTGCTGTTTCGATTTGGTGTTTTTGCTTAATTCAATTTAAGTTAAATTGATTTAATGGTTTTATTTTGAATTAACTTTTATTTTGATTTAACTTAAATCAAATTAACCCTGTACGTGTGGACATAGCCATAGAGAAATATGGTCCCCGCTCCAAGAGCTTACAACATAAATAGTTAAGACAGACAGAAGGCGACAGAAAGGAAGAATCAGGAATTTAAATGATTTGCCCAGTCATGTGAGAACTCTGGAGCAACTTTGAGGCTTAAAACCAGATCTGCTGAGAAGCAGTCTCATGTCTTAATTTCAAGAGACTGGTTCCAAAATGTCTCAGTTCATCCCCCCACCTTCTCCCCCACTCCCAAAATGAGGATAGATTTGGGCATTGTAGGAAACTGCAGTATATCTTCCAAACTAGTTTGTCCATTGATATCTTGAATGGCCAAGTCTGTTGTAATGCCCTTTTGGTCCCTCGATTCATCATCCTGATTTAGACATCCCCTCAACAGCCGTTGGAAGAATTTTAAGAGCGTAGGTAGAATAAGACAGAAATGGAGACTGAATGTGACTTCTTGATTAGTCTTGGAAAGTCATAGAGCATCTTGAATCGCTCCAGGAATGTTTTTCTTGTCTCACTCCATAAGCAACCGGCTCTGGCACAGAAAAAGAAACCTTTTCAGAACAAGCCCCTTTCATTTTTGTGTGCTGCATATTGCTCTTGTCACTGACCCAAAGCTTTTATGATTTTTTTCTTGTGACGTTCTTGAGCTAATTGGCCTCAGTCAAAAGTGTTTTGTTTCCTGCAGAAACTTGGATGTGAGAAAAAGTGTGGAGGCTGGGAGAAATCTGCCAGGCTGATGCCAAAGGGCTTATATAATAGAAAAGAATTGTCAGCTGAAATATAGTGCATGGGTTATGTGTGCAGAGTAGGGGAGAGGGTATGTGGTTTGGGATTGGGGCATAGATATTAGGGTATTGCAGGCAGTGGTTTTTTTATTTTTTCCTTCAGTCAAAGATAATTTGAGTTTCATCATGGAAGGCAGCAAACTTTCACAAAAGACACAAGAAACTGTTCACCCAAGTGACTGTGGGGCCATGTATCCTCCTTTTACTTTTAGTTCACAATTTGGACCCCAGTTTAGGACTGGTCTTTAGGTACCCACCTAACAGTAAGGATGCACTTAGGCCCTGATCTTGCACAGTTAAGGCAGGGCTTGACAAAACCTGGGAGCCAGGTTGCCATGGCGAATGGGGTTTGCAGCCTGGCTCCTAGTTCTGCTGCAGAAATACAGGAGAGGAGTGCCCTCTGGCGACCAAAAATAAAATTGCTGGTGCCTAGCTGGAAGCCAGTTTTGTCAATCCCTGAGTTAAGGGCAGTGGAAACCACTGACTTCATTCATAAATTCATTGATTTTTAGGGACAGATGGGAGCATTATGACCATGCAGGCAGACCTCCTGCTTTCCCGAATCAGCCATAATGCAGAAGATGAACAGAGTACCTCAAAGGTGAAAATCAAATTGAAGTTAATGGGAATTTTTTTCATTGACACTAGTGGACTTTGGGTCTGACCCCATGTTCAGACTCTGACAGCAGAGGCTATTTGGCAAATGGCCCCTGTTACTGACAAACAGCTCTCACATCAGACCTGATAAACTCACTACATCAAACACGTGTTTCATGATATTTCTTCATAAAGAGTAACGTACTATGGTACCTAACAGAAGTTTGTAATTTACCAAGGCTCACAATCATTATGAGATGTAAGTTTGGGTAATATCTACAGAGTAGTTACTATATTGAAAGCATAGTTTATGAACCTGGAGTACAGGTTTTTCACCAGGAGATAATACGTCTTGGTGATGGCCCAGCCAAGCAAGAAGAAGATGTCATCTTGCCCTGATCAGCCAGTCATGTAATGCAAGATTCAGTTGTCTAGCCTTGCTCCATCCCAAGATTTTCAGTAGAAAACCATCTGTGACAACTGCAAATAATCAAAACCAGTTGGAGGTGTAAAGGAACATTGCCCCAGACAGGAAAACACCCTGCCTATGGCTAAAGCCAAAAGCCTGTTTGGGTGGGGGAGGCACTGTATTATCCTTTCACTGAGGATACACCTTTGGGAGCAGGGTTATTCTTATGAAAAACTGGATCCCAGTTCCTGTCGAGACAGTTAACTCTGCAACAGAATGCACTTTCAGGGGGATGCGGGAGGAATCTGCTTTTTTAGACAGGAAAGGTAAATAAACTTTAAATAAACTTTTTGTTTTATTGCAAGTGCTGTGTACAACAGGGGAGGGTTTGGGATAAAACTGGAGTATGCTGCTCTTTGGAGGCAGAAGAGCTAGGATTTCTGTGGGTATTTCATGTCAGGGGCTGGATATCACAAGAGAGCCCTTTAAAGGAACGCAAGGATTGGGCTGCACCTGTTCTTATCCTGCAAGGTGAAGTCAGGGCTGATATAACCCAAAGGAGAGTGCGTGAGTGATTTACAGGCCTGTGGTGGACGGGTGCTAACACTGAGCCCCGACAGACAAGGGAACTTCTCACTAGTAGGTGTCAATGACAAGAGAGTCCCCGAGCACCCTGAAAACCATCCGACAGGGCTCTGGGGCAACAGAAGGAGAAAAGGGCCAGGCCAGAACCATGTGGCATACTTAAAATGAAAAGGAGCACTGTGAATGCCACATGGAAGAAAATGCTATTTTCTGAAATACTTAGCTGTAGATCTAGGATCAGATTCTTCCTTTGAAGACTGTGGGACCTTTACGATCATTCTGCCTCTGTTCCCCATCCCTGTTGGACATCCTGGCTGCGCCCAAGGAATAAAAAATGTCACCCCCTAAAAATGCCACTTAACCCATTGTGAGAGGAAATCTCACATTGCCCTAACCGTGCTCCTGCTGTAATTCTTGCTGCATCTCTGCTTTAGAGGAAGAAGAAGGATCGTTCAGTGATGCTAGGGTGCTAACTTGAAAAGTGATGCAATTCCCTGATCCTGTCTCCCCCAAAACAAGTCACATAGCGCCAGCTGGCTTTATGTCCCCTAAAGTTACAGGTTGGCACAGAGTGGGGGTTTTAAAAGAATGAGTTGGTTGCCTAGGCACTTTAGAAAAGCCTTGTGAGGTGTCTGTCTGCCTCTTTAGGCACCTAAATACCTTTAATAATCTGGTCCTTAATCTCTTTGTGCTTCAGTTCCCCATTTATAAAATAAAGCTTCCCTTTCCCCAGGGATTCTGTCAGAATAAACACATAAAGAACTGTGAGATGCTCAAATATTCCAGTAACTGGAATCATATGACTCCAGTAGATAAAAATGGGAAATATTTAACAGGGGTGACTCTCGTTTTCTTTGGCTCCTACCCTTCAGCCCTGGCTCAATAACTTAGATTTATGGACGTCAGTGGTATGCTACTGCAATTGCTGTCTCTATGCTGGAGCTTTTTTGGGATGGTCTGGAGTCATGGGCTGTTTGGGAAGAATGGAGTGGGAATATATTTTGCTGCTGTATTTAGTAAGAAACCATTCTATTTTATGCTGAGGTGCAATGGCATCTAAATGTCAATTTGGTTGTTGCCAACACTCAGCTTGAACTTATGTGTAGGCTGGAGTAGGGTGGGAAGTGGTTTCCCATCCTGCAAGAATTTTTGAAATTTCAAAAAATTATCCCATCCCAAAATGGGATGAAAACTCAGAATACTGAAAATTTTCACAATCCAAATAAATAAATAAATAAATAAATAAATAAAAATACAGAAAAAGAATAAGATAGGACCAAGTAAAATGGCTATCAGCTTCTAAGTTGCATTCAAGAGAACAAACAAGCTCAATCTAAATTACAGTGTAACACAAATTTTGCAACCCACCATTAATACTCAGGAATTGGCATCTGATTTCTCATGATGTTGAAACTGTCCTTTCCACAAGCACAGCTGCTATGCTCAATTCTAGCAGGCTTTTAAGGGTAAAGAGGAGTCTATTGTAGCTAGTTAGTACAGCCACACTGACAAAGAGCTGTGGGTTGCGTTTCATTCTAGGTGGGGAGGGGAAAAATAAAAATCGTCTGTGCTTTGATTCCCTTAGGATATTACTGTTAATGCATAAATACCAGAGGAGTTATTTATGGCAGTCATGAATAGCTGATATTTAGCAAAAAGTAGATTTGCATTAGTGTCAGAAGGTCAAACTTTAAGTCAATTGTAGGAGACAAGAAACTAGTTTCAATTGCTCTGTGAGCATTTATGAAGAAGAGGCTGGGACACTGGAACATTTCGTTTCTGTGTGAGACTCTGTACGTTCCCTTTTCCCTCAAGTCCCAACCTTGCTTATGCATACTCCCTTCAGTATTTTGCAAAGATCTCCCGATTGCGATATGCCAGTTTTATCCTACATGTCATAATAAAATGGTCTTCATGGAAAACAGGGCTTTATTGAGGGGAAAACAAACAAGGGGTCCTGTGGCACTTAAAGACTAACACATTTATTTATCGCATGAGCTTTCATGGGAGGCAATCCTGGATTTTCTCCTACAGAGGCTCATGTGATAAATAAATGTGTTAGTCTTTAAGTGCCACAGGACTCCTTGTTTGTTTTACTGAATTGGACAACGTAGCTGCCCCGTTGGAACTTACTGAAGGGAGAAAACTTTGTTTCCAGCTTTTTCATATTCATAAATACAAATATGATCCAAGGGATCATTTTGCCTACAAATCACCCCAACCAGTGCTAGGAAATTTCATGAAGACAAGGACTGGCAGTCTAGTCTGTTGTAGGTTTTACAAGACCAGGCTCCCCTTGTGCTGCAGGAAATATGTATTTAACCCTGTACTGCAACTTCCATTTGGAACTAAGGGCACTTCCACAGCAAAACTGTCAAACCCATCGGACGGAGGGGCTGAACACCATGTTAAATTATGGTGTGGAGGCTAGGGCATAAATTCTAGATTTTGTACTCCCTCAATCCACAGCATTTCCCTGAAGTCAGTAGGATGTTTGCATAGATATCAAAGGGAGAACACAGGCTCAGAGCAATAATTAAATTTGTATTAATTATTTATTCAGCACCTTATAGTAACATTTCAACTCTGCTCTGGAAAATCTGCTCCCTATTATATCAAAGCTACTTTCATTCTTAGCTTTTTTCCACTTCCCCTAATATATGTCTTTCTGTTATTCCTGCCTTTGTATATTGTCTTTTGTATATTGCTTCCCTCTGCATTTCTTTTCCAGCAGCAAATCTTGATTTCCAACATTAGGAGCTCCATGACCACTTTGTACCTACTTTCCACCTGCTAAACTGCTCAGCAATTGAATCGTTAACATTGACAATGAAATGTCCGCATAGGGCTTTGGAGTTGACTCTTAAATCGGATTAATAGCAGGCAAAGGAGCGCTCACCTCTGAGTCCTATCTGCAGACTCAAGCAGATCTCATCAGTTTACCCTCAGTTCACATTTGCAAGATTTTCTCTGTCGACAGAAAGGATAGAAGCTTATTTATCTTTTACAAAAAATGAAAGCCTTAGCTCTGCATAATCTGAATATGTCACCTTGGCGACATATCGTGAGACAATATGTTAGACATCTTCCTCAGCAGCGTTGTTCTATTATTTCCTGAGACCTGGCTTAACATCTTAAAGATTCCTGTCAAACTCTCCCTGTACATTCCTGGCTTGGTATGGCTTTGCGAGCTTGGAGCCCCAAATCAGCCTTAAAAGTGAGTTATTTAAGGCTGAATGTAATGGTGTTGACTGATGATCGATTTTATCAAACTGCAGTGGGGATATTCAATGGACAGCTGGGAGGCCACCATTAAGCCAGATGGAAATTCTGATGAAGATTTGGGAATAGAAAAGTTCTGACTTGTACTCAAGCCTTTGGTCAAAAAATCAAACTAAAAGGAACCCTTTCTGAGTTTCTGAAAGCTCAGTTGGCATTTATTTATTCACTTTTGCTTCCTTCAAAATTCCTTGGTAGGATCAGTGTGAGAGAGCCTGTGAGAGAGGTGATATTACAGTACCTCCATGCCTGATGAAATGTATATATACTTACCCTATCACATGTTAAGTGAATGTGTGCTCATGTGTGTGTGAAAGCTTTGTTATACCTTTATACGTAAGAAACACAGAGAGTAGTCCATGGACATATAGAGCAACCTCCCAGGAATCCTGAAGGAAAGTTTTCTCCTACAGAAAAATTAAACATTAACTCTTCCTGTCTGTCCTTGTTGTTTCTTCCTTTCTTAATCTTGAAAGTCTCTGGGCCTATTCTGTAGATGTTGTACATTGACATAGCTTGATTTATGTCAGGTTTTTCCTTCTGCTGTTGCCCCTTGATTCTGTAAAGCACATAATTAATTTTCAGTGAAAATGAAGTTAATGAGACTGTTCATATGCTTTAAAGTTAAGCATGTCCTTAAATTCTTTGCTGTCATGGGGCATTAAACAGTTAGGTGATGACAATTTTTTTAGCTTTCTTATCTCTTGCAGTCATTCTGTTTTCTTTTGGTATGTGTGTTTTAAGTACTGTCCATATCACTGGACATTTTATAAACTGTGGCTTGATCAACTTGTGCAATTCCTCTCTAAAAAGTTGTTCTTTTCACACAACATCTAACTTTGTCATCCAGAGCTCTAACCTTGACCAACCTAATAATAGATATTTAAAATGATATCTACATAAACCTTCATTATATCTGTCCTGGGAGGCTGGGACAAGGAGAATTGCTGGGAGTGCCAAGTTTTTTTCAGCAGTTTGGGTTTTTCAGCTGTGCCAGACTTGGGCTTCTCTTAACGTACTGTTAAAATTAAATTCATGCTTTGTTTGAACCTTGTCCAGCTTTACAAATATATATATATATATAAAAATATATAAAGCACAGCTTTATTAATGCTGTCACTCAGAAACTATATGCAATAACCTTGGTGTATCTCTTTGTTTGGCGTGTGTGAACAGTTTTGCTTAGTGGTATTTAAATTTAGGGCTGTTATTCTTTAACACATAGCATAACTAAGTAAAGCTAAAAATTGGAATGAAAACTTGCTTGTGTGCATGAGCATGAGTGTGATCTAAAGGGAACCGAGCAATGAGATTTTGTTTCCTTGCTTGTCTTTTAACAAATCACTCAGCTAAACTTGGGCCCACCATGGGGCTTTTTGAAACATGTTATGCACATTTTGAGGTTTCCAAACTTCTGTAAAAAATTACCCAAGCCACCAAACTATTCAAACTGACAAAGTGTGATAGTGGACAGCCATTTCTTGCAAAACTGACAAAATCTTTAGAATTTCCTCTTTGGTGTAGTTTCACTGACTACCTACTGGCCAAATTCATAAAGGGAAAATGAGGAAATATATATGTTTGAGTTTTCAAAAAATGGAGCCTTTTGTTATTAATTTTACTACTTTCATGTCTTGGCAACAGAAAGCAATGGTAAATGCCAACATTGTTTATATCAGTGTGAAACCAGAATCAAGACAAGTCTCTCCCCCTCCCCCAATTTATACTTGTATGGAAAACCAGTAGGTCTGTACATTGACACTCCAGTGGAATTCCTCTAGATTTATAGCCGTATAACTGAGAACAGAATGTGCTGCACGGGTGCATGATAAGAACATGAACAGAATAGAACGTAGGTATACTCTTGATAGTTATAAATGAGTAGCAAAACCTTCCATTGCTTGATTTTTGTATATTTAAATTTGTAAACCAAATATTTAATTAATATAGGCCAAATCCTGCAAACTTTTATGTACATAAATTAATTTTACACACATGAATATGCCCCCTACGTTCTCAACAAGTCTGTTCACATATGTAAATGATTGCATGTGAGTAAATGACTGAAGGATCAGGCTTATAGCTTTTCTGTTATATTTAGAATGAATACCGGTAATATGTGTGTAGCTTTTCCATTTCATGGGTATAAGGTTTTGCAATTATATGTTACGCTTTATCCAAGGATCTCAAATCATCTTAGGTACCCTACACATCCTTCCTGTGAGATACCATTCAGGAGAACCTCAGAGTTGTGTATACCAGAGTTACAAACCGAGCAGTTGACCACACACATCACTTGGAACCAGAAGCATACAATCAGGTACCCGCAGAGAGGGGGAGGAATTAAAAAAAAAAAAGCAAATACAGCACAGGACAGTTAAATGTAAACTACTAAAAAAAAACCTGAAGGAAAATTAGCATTTTTCTTCTCCATGCCTGCATTTCAAAGCTGTATTAAACCAATGGTCCACTGTAACTTTTGAAAGAACAAAATTAACATTTTGTTCAAAGTTACAAACATTTCAGAGTTAAGAACAACCTCCATTCCTGAGGGGTTCGTAACTCTGAGGTTGTACTGTATTACTATCCCCATTTTACTTACGGAAGACATATGCACTGAGAAGTTAGTTAATTGGCCAAGGTCACAGAGGAAGTCTGCATCACAGGTGGGAAAAGAACCTAACTTTAATGACTCTTTTGGATCACCCTTTTCCCCTCCAATCTCATTTCCTTCTTTTGTTTTCCATTAAAAAAAATTAAGAGCCAAAACTATTTCCTGGTTCTTTCTAATATTCCCATTGCAATGGTTTTGAAGGTCACATCTCACTGAGATTTAATTGGAAGGGAAGGAGAAAAGAGAGGACCTTTTTTCCAAACCACCTGGATAATTTGAGTGGTGCAGAAAGTCCTGTGCTTTTTTCCTGCGGACCCTAATGAAGTGATACTCATTAAACATTGCCACCAGGTTCTGCACATTTATTCTCTTGACACCAAATGATCCTGGTCACAGTCAAAAGTATGTGGTACTGGTGACCTAAGCTAAATGTCCATTTGCAAATTTGGATGACTTCACCTCTCCTTAGTTGCAGCCTGATTTGTGAACTGACTTCTGTTGTTTTCTGCAACAACAGTGACACCCAGTGGTCAGCTGCTTTAGTCTAGGAAAAAGCACGGTGCACCTGTAGCCTAGGCGTTGTAATGCATTGTTACCAAAGTATCAGGAACTAGGGATTCCAGGGCTTTATCACCCAACCTTTTTTTTCTAAAAAAGACACCGATAAAATGGAATATTGGAATGTTTTTTTTCTAAAAGGAGTTCTAATTGAGGTATATTTCCTACCAGCTGTTGTCCACATGAAAAACACTGACGCAGGAAGCAGTAAAAGAAGCATTCAGTATGCTCGGGGTATGTAAGCCTCCGTCCTTTATCTCCAAATAAAATAGAATCAGAGGGTTGGAAGGGACCTCATGAGATCATCAAGTTCAACCCCCTAGGGCTTGAACCCAGGACATTCTGCATATAATGTAGGGCTACATCCCTTATTTCCATAAATACAAAGTAGTCAGCATCTACTACATGAGTGAGCACCCACGCTGTTGTTCAGATGCACATTTAGTCTCAACTAACGAAACACACCATTTTAATTTAAAGTTTGCAGTCGTGATCCAAAGGAACCTATAGAAACTGATTCCTCTCCCAGGTAAAAGGAAACATTTAAACTTAAAACAGCTATTGCAGACTTGTTTAAAGATACAATTCGGAGTCTGGGAGACCTATTCATTGTCTTGTGAGGTTTCATACGTGGTTGTCAGTCCAGACTGATAGAAAAGGGTTATGGAATTTAATAGAAAAGGATAACCCTTCTGTATGCAGCATAGTTTTAGTTGTGTCAGCTCTTGGTTTATTGTTGGTCTAATAAAAGGTATTACCTCATTTATCTTGTCTCTCAAACAGTACAAGGTTTTTTTTTCAACTGTCCTATAGAATTTAAGAGATTTATAGCCATCCCACAGAATTCTATAGGATGATTCAAAACACCATTTTAAAGGGTTAGCATTTTGTGCCAATTGATTGCATCTTTATTAAATTCTGAAAGACTTTTCTATAAGAAAGATGGTGTACATTTCGCTTTTTTCATCAGAGCCATATTGAAAATAAGGTCCCGATCCTGTAGGATTGGGTCTTAGCTGAGAATAAGACAGAAATATTTTAGAAAACTGTCTGAAAGAGTGCAAGAACAGTTTCCCATAACTGTAAGGAGCTTTCCTCAGCCTTGCACTCTACTGAGGTCAGACTCGGGTTTATCGTCGTATTTGTTTTAATAACAAGTTCACATCATTTTAGTTATCTTCTTTGTAGAGAATGGAGTCGGAGCTGCGAGCTCTGGAAATGGTTTCCACCCCCCTGCT
Organism: Podocnemis expansa; assembly: GCA_007922195.1. Taxonomy (NCBI): domain Eukaryota; kingdom Metazoa; phylum Chordata; order Testudines; family Podocnemididae; genus Podocnemis; species Podocnemis expansa. Next base: position 6,656,849 of record ML682035.1, on the reverse strand, counting down.
TTTGGCAAGCAAGGCCTTATGTGTTCCAAAATAGCTTGGAGGATTTGCAATGGGATATGAAACACTTCAGTCAGAGGTTACCTGTTTGAATCCAGCTGTTGTGACTGGAATGTGAGTCCTAGTTGAGGGCTTTTCAGTGGTGTGTGTGAAAAGAGTTGGTGATCTCACTCCAGATATTAAGAGACTACTTCACTAAAGCTCCGGTCTCAGTCATTGTCACCCTTAAGAGAAAGACTACATCCTTGTCCACGTGGTGAACACCGAGCAATCTGCTGATTATTGGTAAATATTAATGTGAATAATGACAGTTGCATTTCTCCCAGTGCTATCTAGGTAGCCTGCCAATCATGATGAAAAACATCCATTTGAATTAAAAGGACAAAATTTTTCATTTACTCCATTTTACAACTGTCTTTTACAAAAGAGAGAAATAATGATGAATGTAGTCTCAGCTGAGGTTCAAGACTGAGAGGATCGGAGACAGCAAATATTCACACATTCCTGGAAACGGCAGAGTGATGTGAAGCTATTGCCCAAATTGTACTGTCCCTACAGATTTCATTTCCTTGTGATATCATTCCAGCTCCTATCACAAGTAAAGCACATTGAACGTTTTCCAGCAAAACATTTTGTTTCTATTAGAAAGTACTGTTTTGTTTAAATCAAAACTTTCCATGGAAACATGTCGATTTCAACTAAATTTCATTTGGGAATAAACATTTTAAAAAAATTAGGAAGGTTGAAACATTCTGCTTTGACGCTTTCAGAACAGAAAGTATCAGTTTTCCTTTTGAAAATGAGCTTTTGTTTCAAAAAAAATTCTTTCTTTCATTTTTATAATATAAAAATAGTTAAAAAGTCAGAAAAGGAGGGTTATTTTTCAACTGACCTGAAATAACTTTTTTTTCCAAATTTCATTTTGTGGGAAATTTCTGTATTCCATTTTTGTTCCAGTTAAGAATAAACTTTGAAATCATTAAATTTCCCACAGAATGGAAGTGTTGATTCCCGCACAGCTGTAACCACAAGCAAAATACATTAAAAAATGCATTCCTTTAAATTCCCCTGCAAAAAAGACTGTGTTCACATTTTAAGTGCATTCATCGCAGGTTCATCTAGCATCACAAAGAGGAGTAAGCAGATATCCCAAAGAAATAGGACTAAGATAGTAATACAATGCATGTAAAAAGTAATGTAAAAAGCAGACACTTTTCGATGTTGTCTTCCTCCACCCTTTAGAAACAAACGTGGCGCCCAACCACAGTTAACATATTTAGTGTGTTAGATAATGGTTGTCCTTTGTTGTGCTGTCTTGCAGTAGGAGAATTCCACTTTGTGATATATGTGCATGAAACTGTGTCCTCCTTTCTGAGCTACTTTGGGCTGGGCCAGATTAACCGGCCCTGGGGCCCCCCAACCGTGGACCCCATCTGCCTGGGCCACACAGACCAGCTCCTGCCCTCTCTTGTCACTGGGGGGGCCCTGGGGCAAGAGGATGCTCCCAACCCAGCCCCACTTTGGCCAGTCTTCCCCCAGGCGCACATTGGGCCATGGGGGGCTGTGATGGAGACCTTGCCATGAGCCGAGTGGAGCAAACAGGCACTGGCCTGCCTCACCCCTGGGGGAGGGCCAGCCGGCCCAGGATGGGGCACAGAGCCCGGCTTCTGGCCCAGGACCCCCACCCGACCCCTTTGCAATGCCAGCAGGGTAGGAGTGCTCTCTAAGGTCTCGTGTCCTGCCAACGCTGAGCTGGGCAAGGGAGAGCGGATTATTGCAGGGGTTTTAAGGATGGGAGCCTGGGGCCCCCCTTCTGCATGGGGCCTGGGGTTTAAACCCCCAAAGCCCCTATGAAAATCTGCCCTGGAACAGACGTAGTAGCCTGAGAGAAGGAACCAAAGTGACACAGTGGGAGAAGGACGCAGACACATAGTCAAGAGGACTAAGCGAAGTGAAAGAGCTGAGAAGGGATATCATAAGAGCAGAGAGATGCTGAAAGCATGAGTTTTCACTTCATCTAGGGACGACAGGGAACTGTATCTTGGATCCAGACTGTGAGTCTGTGCAGCTCTTTGGGTTCTCCAAGAACAGCAAAGCACTGCAGCTCTAAATGAGACATGAGGGACGAAAATCTCTTCGCAGTTACATCGGCTTCCGTCTGGAGTAACCTCATTGACTTCTGGCTTTAAGTCACTATCCAACATGGCCCTGGTCCAACATATATTTTGTAAGTGCTAAAGAGTTGTAGTGGGAGCGGTTATGGGTAAGGAAGGAATGAAGTGCAGGGTGGGGCTAGCAGGGAGCTAGTTGATGTTGAAAGTGCTGCAGTTTTTGCCCTTTTATGTTTCATTTCTTAATTCCAGTTACAGTGTCTGAAAGCAGCTATGAGTCAGTGCTCTGCATGGCCGAGAATAACAACATCAAATAAGGCAGGAAAATTATTTCTCAGCCGCCATCTAAAAATGGGGCCGCACAGTGGTTTTGAGAGCCTGCTTTACCAATTGTGGTGAAATTTTCTATTGTGTGTTTAAGATGCACAGCACAAAACAGGGCTATGAGGGCTTTAAGTCAGCCTGGCTCCCTCCTGATCGTGGCCTCTCGTAGGGGCTGGAGCAGGCCCTGGCATACCTGAGACATCCTTGCAGAGAGCCTTTCTAAACTGCAGCAGCCTCTCCACATTGTTTGGCAGTTCTGCATGCTGTGAACCCAGCCTTTGGCACATCCCCAGGCCTGCCTGCATCTGCCGGTTGTGCTGTCTACCGCCGTTTGCGAGGAGATCCTCAGAAGGTAGCCTGCAGATTGTCTTCCACAGCATGCATACTGGGGTTCCTCCCCTGGTGTGACCTGGGGTTTTTAGGGCCAATTTGTGTCACTCCAGCGCTTTTGCGTAGCACAAAGGGGTGGGGGCAATGTTGGGCTGTGTTCGTCGTATAGATTCACAAGGCAGGGAATGCATGTATGGGTGCAGGCTCCAGCTGGGAGTGGGGCAGAGCTAGAGCGGCAGGGGACGCTGAAGGTCAGGTCCGGGTGCACTAAGCAGATGTGTGTGCCTGGGTGGCTGGATGTGCATATGGAGAAGGGGAGGCAGAGCTTGTTAAAATCAGCACGGAGGTACTCTGGGATGGGAAAGTGCACATTTGTCCCTGTTCATCATGTTGTTACGGTGTCGTTCTTCTTCTTTAATGTTTATGTCAGTGCCCAGTAGCTCCCAGTCAGGATCTAGCCTTCTTGCTGAAGGTGACATACAAAGACCTTCTGACTGAATGCTGTAAGTGCCATGCACCCTGAATTGATGCGTAATATTAATAAGAAAAGATTGTGATGAATGTCACTCATTATTATTTGAAGTGTGCTGAAATGTTTAGAATTTATTTATTTATTTATTTATTTTGCAGACACTTTCAGGAATTTGCTCTTAATTTTTTCACTATTTTTTTTCAAAATGTGGGATTTTGACCAAAATAACAAATGCACAGAATCTTGGGATTCTATTACAGAAACATTTCTGTGTTTTCCACCAGTTCTGTGAGTTGGACTGAGCACTTAACCGAATGTCATTTAACTGAGCGAGACGGGGCTGTGTTCGAAAAAGGACTGTCTTGGGTCCTCAATCCAAATCTCAAACTATGCAGGCAATTCCATCATATAAACCCATTCATAATCTTCACAAACTCTTGTCTTCAAACAAATAAGTGTGTTTCCTGCTGCTACTCTTATTGGAACTTTCTTCCAACTTCTGACTTATATGTTTCTACAGCCAGTGTATACCTGTTTGTTCCTGGGTCAGCATTTTCCTTTATTTTGAATTATGTAAACCCACCTTGGCTTGAATTAAACTGGGTCCAACTTCTTTTTAAAAAATCCTAGTAATCTCAATGGAGTTTTTTTACGAACTTAGTCTGAGTTTCCTTCTGTTTTGTTTTGGATCCACACCCCGTGAACTTTGTAAGATTTCAGATTTCATTGGTAGCATTTTACATCATACAAAGGAGTTCTCCTCCAGCCCTGAAATGTATTAATCCAGGCCCAATGCATTCAATTCATTTAGGCTATGTCCACACATTATTTTTAAAGCAAAAAAACCACCATTGTTTTGCTTTTAAAAAAAGTTAGGTCCAGATGAGATTTCCTTGATTCAATATGAGGAGCTCCTTCATATCAAATCAATGAAACTTCAAGCAATACGTTAAAACCTCCGCCAAAACCAAAACAGCTGTCCAATCCTAGAATCCTAGGGTTGGAAGGGACCTCACAGGTCATCTAGTCCAACCCCCTGCCAGAGGCAGGACCACTCCCACTAAACCATCCCAGTCAGGGTTTTGTCCAGCTGGGCCTTAAACACCTCCAAAGATGGAGATTTCACCACCTCCCTTGGCAGCTCATTCCAATGTTTCATCACTCGCCTAGTAAAAAAGTTTTTTCTAATATCCAGCCTCGACCTCCCTAACCGCAACTTGAGACCATTGCTCCTCGTTCTGTCCTCTGTAGGACACTTTGTTTTGAAACAACATTGTTTCGATTGGAAGAGTTTGGACTTCCTCCCAGGGTGCATGGCATCCTGGAAGGAAGGCCTGCCCCCTCAGCACCCTGGCCAGGGCTGGAGGGTGCAGGGGGGAGGGAAGAGATCCGGTGCACCACTTCCCCCACCACTGGCTGGGTGGCAGGAAATGGAGTTCAGGGTGCCCCTCTTCCCCACCACTTCCCAGCCGCTGGGGAAGGAATCGGGGCGCCGTGCATCCCCACCGCTGGCCCGGTGGCAGGGCAGAAATCAGGGTGCCTTGCATCTCTGCTGCTGGCCAGGTGGTGGAGAAGGGATCGGGGGCACCCCTCTTCCCCACTGCTGGCTGGGCAGTGGGGCAGAGATCGGGGGTGCCCTTGTTTCCTGCTGTTGGCCAAGCAGTGGTTGGAGGATCGGGGCAACCTGCATCCCTGCTGCTGGCCGGGTGGCAGGGCAGAGATCAGGGACATCCCTCTTCTGTGCCGCTGGCTGGGCGGCAGAGCAGAAATCAGGGCGTCCTGCATCCCCGCCACTGGCCAGGCAGTGGGGGGGAATTGGGGGCATCCTGCATCCCAGACGCTGGCGAGGCAGGAATCGGGTGCACCTCTCTTCCTTGCCGCTGGCCAGGCAGCAGGGGCGGATCAGGGGTGCCCCTTTTCCCTGCCACTTCCCCACTGCCAGGGCGGAAATCAGGGCGCCCCTCTTCTGTGCCACTGGCTGGGCAGCAGGGTGGGTGGGATCAGGGTGCCCTGACTCTCAGCCGCTGGCCGGGAGGGGAGGCACAAATCAGGGCACCCTGCATCCCCGCTGCTGGCCGGGTGGTTGGGCATGGGTCAGGCACACTACATCCCTTCCACTGGTGGGGCAATGAGACAGGGGTTGGGGGTGCCCCTCTTTCCCGCCACTGGCTAGGCAGCAGGGGTTATCAGGGGTGCCCCTCTTCCCCGCCACTTCCCCACTATCAGAGCAGAGATTGGGGGTGCCCAAGATCACCACCGCATCCCGGGCAGCGGGGTCGATGCCAGGAGCCCCAGATCTCTGCCCCGGCGGCGGGGAAGCAGCGAGGAAGAGGGGCGACCCTGATCCATGCCTCACCATCCCTCCAGCGGTGGGGATGCAGGATGCCCTGAGACCTGCCCCACCACCCAGCCAGTGGTGGGGATGCAAGGCACCCTGATTTCTGCCCTGCTGCCTGCCCAGCAGCAGGGAAGAAGGACACCCCCAATCCCTGGCCTGCCACCCAGCTAGTGGCGGGGATGCAGGGTACCCCAGTTCCCCCACTGCCACCCAGCCAGCAGCAGGGAAAAGGGGCACCCTGATTTCTGCCCTGCTGCCTTGCCAGCAGTGGGGATGCAGGGTGCCCCGATCCCCCCCTCTGCCGCCCAGCCAGTGGTGGGGAAGTTGGGCGCTCCCCTATCTGTGCCCTGGGGGCTTTTTTTCCTCTGCCACTGGCTCTGCAGAGCCAGTGGTAGGGGATTGGGTGGCAATGTGGCCCTGCCAGGGGGCCATGTTGCCACACCTCCCATGGTGCCCCTCTCCTGAACTGGAATAGCAAGTCCTGTGTCTGGACTTACTATTTCGATTTGACGTTTTTGCTTAAATCAATTCAAGTTGAATCGGTTTAATGATTTTTATTTTGAATTAGCTTAAATCGATTTAACTTAAATCAATTTAAGCACGTATTTGTGGACATAGCTTTAATGTTTACACGTCATATATTCATACAGTGACAAAACACCTTGCTGCAAAAGGTAGCTGAAGAGGAAAAGGTCCAAAGGGGCAGACATGTTACTCTAGTTCAGCAAAACAAACAAGGAGTCTGGTGGCACTTTTATGGGTCTAGGCTGCAAAGACTGAACTGCTTTTTGCTCTCAAATTCTACAGATTCCACAGTTGGCATGGGTGTTGAGTTCAGGGACACCTCTAATTGTAAATTGAGATTTGGGCAGAGTAACTTAGAAGGATGAAAGAACAGAAGCAGATGGGGCATCTCCAGAGTGATACGAGCTCAAATATGGAGCATAAGGATGAGAAGATAGAAAGGAAAACAGCATTTTAAGGAATGGAGTTTGCTGGCAGGGGTGTGTGTGTGAGGTCACTGAGATAAAGCAGAGTGGCACAACGGAGAGGTTAAAAAATGAAGAGGGCAGTACATGTCGACTACTTAATAAAATAGCATGGCGTCTTTCTGGTACACTAATTACTTAGGTTTTGCAAATGTTAAGTTAGACCTGTCTCAAAAAATATACAGTTTGGAGGAGCATTAAAGGAGCCAATAAATATTTGCTGTAACTGTGAATACACAGCACTTGATTTTCGCATCTTAGCTGATTGCTTAATTCTCATGACGTTTAACTGCAATAAACACTCAGGTGGTGCCAAATACGTGGCAAATCAGCATCAGAGAAGCAGGAATAGAGACTGCTGGCTCCTCTGTGCAAAGCAGCCCAAGGCCTAAATGGCAACAAAACCTTATAACATAATGTCTGATTCACGGCATGGAGAATGTAAAGAATTGAGACCTCCCGACACAGTTTACATTGGCTCTTTTTATGACTAATTGTGCAGAAAATAGCTGTGCTTGTAGTGTGCATGGAAACAGTTCAGGTTTCTGCTGTGTGTCAGCTAATGGCCTAGCAAGCTTTTCTTAGCATAACTTCAAAGACTCTGCAATGGAGGCCTTTTGTGCGGGAATTATCTCTTGTTCCTTTGTAGCACTTTATCCCTCTAAGTCACCGAACAATGAATATTGAAGGGAACAGACAAAGTAATTTGTAGTAGATCTCCAAATCCAGATAAAGCACATAACATTTGCTCAGAAGCATTCTTCCTGCTGCTGTCACCAAAACAAGATAATACATTGGTGTGTAAGAACTTGTGGGTTTATTTAACTTAGGGATTTGACTTGAGGCTAATGCCTCAGACGAATCCGATGACATCGTTGAATATACCTAAGAGGGTGAGGCAGATTTTTAATGTTTTAGGACTACATGACTGTCACTACTCGAAGTCTTTGGAAAATGTCCCTCCCACCCAGAATATTGTCCCAAAAATGAAAACAAAAAGCATTTTCATTCTAATTTTCTCTGGCAAAATTTGACTCTTGCCAAAAAAAAAAAAAAAAAAAGAATAACTATTTTTTAAATCAAAAATTGCCAGCCCGTCTCTGCCCTGCCACACACCCATCTCCAGCCCGTAAGGAAAAATCAAATAATTTTTTAGGAAAACAGATGCCTGCCCTGAAAGTTTCCATTTAATCAAAAAAGCAGTTTTCCAGTAGGGGGGAAAAAAAGCTAATATGTTTGATCAGCCTTAGTTACTGTTCCGCACAACATATTCACTGAGAAACACAGGTCATCCGACTCCAAAGTACAGGCTCCTACTGCTTGTGCTAATGGGGTGAAATCCTGACCCAGATAAATTCAATGGAAAAACTCCCATTGACTTCAATGGGGCCATTGTTTTACACAAAGAGATCCTTCTTATAAAGCAGCCAGTTCATTAAAGTAAATTATGTCCAACCTTTGAGTTCACTGTATGCTTAGCACTAAAAATTGCCCTCTAGTGAAGGCCCTGGGTACCAATTCTTCTTTATGAAGCAGATGGATCACCTTCAGTCCTCATTCCTCTCATGGATCCTATTCTAATCTACTGGTAAACTGAACTCAGGAAAAGGTGGCAGAAGTTGACGTAGAAATGGAGAGTGGTAGAATTTAAGAGATGGTTCAGATTTTAGCTTTGAACCAATACCTATTACAGTATGCATTTATACTTCAAGCATCTGATGCAGTTGAATTTTATCCCATGAAAGCTCAAGTGATAACTGAATTTGTTAGTCTTTAAAAGAGCCACCAGACTCCTTGTTTATTTATACTTCTAACAGGCTTGTCCTATGTTGTCATGAGTATCATAAACACAGAGAGATATTTATAGACGTGGGCGAGTTCTATTTTTATTTTATTTTTTGTAAATTGACAAAATATCCATTTATCTTTATGGGTTTTTTATTTGTATTTACTTACATTTTCACTGTCGTGCAAAAGTTTTAAGCTTTTTTATGTATCTCTTTTTGTATCTATTATTATGATTTTTATGGTTGCAGCAAATTATGGGCATGTCAGACAATAATTATGTAAGGAAGCAGATGTTGAGATTTAAAAATTTAAGGCTTCATAATGATTAACCCACAAGTTGTCAACACTGCATGTCAAAATATGCAAAATAAATATCCTTATATCAGTTCCAAAGGTGTAGCCACATTAGTCTGGTTCAGCAAAACAAACAAGGAGTCCTGTGGCATTTAAAGACTAACAAATTTATTTATAGTGTGAGCTTTCCTGGGAGAATATCCCACATCTTCAAAGCATCTGATGAAGTGGGATTTTCTCTCACGGAAGCTCATGTGGTAAATAAATTTGTTAGTCTTTAAAAGTGCCGCAGGACTCCTTGTTTGTACTCCTTATATCATACTCTAATAAGCCTTCAGAAGTATTTTTCTTACTTTCCCTATCTGTAGATTTTGATTTTAAAGATGGAAATATCTTTGTCAGTTTATGTGCATATGTTGAAAATAATGTTTACTGATAAATATCAAGTCCTTCCAAGTCTAGATATATAACACCCAATATTTTATTACCATGTTTTTTTCAGCACTAAAACTTATTTTAATATAAATTGTTAGTAGAGATTTTGTAGCATTTATCTTTCTGCCAGATATTGGAATTACAGTATAAACCTCTGAGTTGCAGGTCTTTTATTTCTCCTTTCAGCTTTTCTCTGAATATTTACTAGGCATTCCCAGAGCAGTAGAAATACTGACCTTTTTAGCCCTAGCACTCATCAACTGTCACAGTAAATCAGGATAATACAGAAGGGATTTTTTCATCCACGTTTAGGATAAATAGGGAATAGCAGCTCAGAATAAAGCATATCTATCTACCTATCTCTCTAATCTTCACATACACAAAGTTTTCAATAATTATAACTTCTGAAAGTTTTTATGTTTTGGGGTAAAATTTTACAGGCTTCTTCTCTTATAGAAAGAATTAATATGGAAAGTTTAAGCAAAAATAGTATTGCTATTTTTTGTAAGTGAAGAGAGAATAAAATATACAAAATCTTTTTCCTTTTATTTAAAAAAAAAACTGTAGTAATACAGTGGTTTGAATCTGAAAGCTGAAATCTTGCAGGAAACCAGCTCACATGGCACTGAAACGCCTTTCCAATCTCCTGGCATTCATTTGATGGACTGATCCATTGAAAACCGTATACTGCTGTAAATTTTTAACAAGAATAACACTAAACTTGAGTTGTGTGCCATCAAGGAAGGTAACAGTGTGTGTGCAATTTTCATAGATTTTAAGGCGAGGAGGAGGAAGCATTTTGATAATCTAATGAAATCTAACCTCCTGAATAACACAGTCCATAGAATTTCACCCAATGCTTCTTGAATCAACCCTATGACTTCAGCATGAGCTGCAGCATGTCTTCTTATGCCCTGAATTATTTATAGAGAGATAATGAATTAGGTACAGTAACTTTTATTGCCAAAGGGAAAAAAACAATGAATAAATATTGTGAAGAGGAAACCTAAAGTGAGTAGCAAGTCAAAACTGGTCAACATTCAAGTATCTTTGCAAAGAAAAGTGTGCAAAGTGGGAAGAATGCAGTAATGGGAGAAGATAGACGGCAGATTCTGCCATTTTGTCAAAACAAATAGGAAAATAGTTAAGGCGAGATTAAAGAGGAGTTGTATAGTAAGCTCCTCGCTATGCTGCCAACTCCAGTGTTTCACTGAGAAAAGATCTGGTTTGGTTATGAACATGGTCCATAGCCCACTGATGTCAATGTAGAAGATTCTAATTCATTTCAGTGTGCTTTGGGCTCTGACTGAAGACATGAGACGACTGTTGTGTTGCTTGACTGTATACACTGGAAATATTGATTGAATCTCTCTGCACTTTGCTCATCCTGGCAGGTACTTTTTAAAAATATTTGACTACCCAAGGAGACAAACTTCTGGCCTTGCACAGTCTGTGTTAGTAGAATATTTGTAGTTAGCTTTTTCTGCATTTGTCATTCCAAACACAGTCCTGCTGTTTTTTTAGTGATCTTTGAGGGAGCAATTCCCTTAAGCAATTCACTTAAAACAAGCAAGGAGTCTTTTTAAAGACTAAAGGATTCATTTTTTGCATGAGGTTTTGTGAGTAGTTTCCTCAAAAGACATTCTTTGGGCATTGCAGTAAATGAGAATAGCACCAGCTCTTGTCTGGTGGGAACTACCTGCTTGGAAGAACATAGGTCTCGAGAACAATCTTTCATTCTGGCACTTAGCAGGAACTTCTCTTATCCCTTGCAATGGCTGGAAAAATCTTAAGCACCCTTCAGATGCCATTAGGACAATTTCCTAATGAGTAATTGAGACAGAGGACTGAAGGATTCAAGGCATGGTGATGGAGTGAAGAACTTTTCACATTTACGTGTCTGGTTTGACTTTTTCCAGGTAAAAATTTCCAGAGGGCTAGCCGTGTTAGTCTGTGTACAGCAAAAGCAACAAGAGTCCTGTGGTACCTTGAAGATTAATAGATTTCTTTGGGCATAAGCTGTCATGGGCTCCAACCCCCTTGCATCTCATGAAGTCAACTGGAGCCCATGAAAGCTTATGCCTGAAGAAATCTGTTAGCCTTTAAGGTACCACAGGACTTTCATTGCCTTTCCAGGTAAATACTGAGCAAAATTTGGCAGACTCCACAAACTGTCGGGTGAAACGATTAATGGTCTCTGTCCATTCCTTGGTGGACAGGCATCTACATGACAAAAAATTGTTTTAATTAACAACTACAACATTGTGGTATTTTGGCCCACTAGAAATGCCATAAGGCAGAAAAACAAACAAGAAGTCCTGTGGCACTTTTAACAACTAACAATTTATTTATTGCATGAGCTGTCATGGGTATGGGGCCACTTCACCAGCTACATGAAATGGAAATTACGGTATGATAGGTGTATATATACATAAGGCAGAAAACCACTTTGTATGAGTTTGAAATGCACTGAAAATAAAGCTGCCACCACCCCACACTTTCCTTAACCAAAATACCTTAAATACACCACAAAAGCTGACCCGCTCCACAGATGGTATCCTTGTTGGTGCTCTTAACAGAAAGGCGAAGGGATTGGGGACCAAAATATCCTTTCACCCTGAACATATTTAAAGTGCACTGTTTGCAGGTTTGTATTGCTCCTTGACTGTTGTACAGAATAGATGAGGATTTTGGCTGTTGTTATGCTACTTTTCTACCAGGACTAAATCAGTCAAGTGCGATGAAGAATTACAGCTGGGTTTATTTTGGTTCTTCAATGTAAATGTTAATGGTTAATAGGATCTGGGACACTTGTTCGCACAAAGAAAATAGTTGGCAGCTGTATTCCATTAAAAAAAACACACACAACTAGGGAACTTGGAGTGTGGACATTGAAACATCTTTGACCCTGATTCCATTTTCAGATCTCTGTTCAACCAATTGCAGGATCGAGCCTTTGTTTGCTCTGGCAGTGCTTAAGAAAATCAGGTTATGATCAAACCACATGAATTGCCTAAAATGTCATATTGCTCTGCTCTGTGAGGGTGTGGACTGCATTTTTGGGACTGCTCACTGACGCTTTGGCTTTAGTTATAAGCAAGTTAAGCAGGGGACAAATCAATTTTTGATTTTTCTGAAAAGGAGCAAGTGGAGCCCTGGAACAAGTTAGGGCCTGTAAATGTGATTTTAATAGTTTAAAGAAACGTCTTTTGGCTAAAGCTTGTCTATGATGCTTGTGAGTTGCACTAAAACCCTGTAACCACATCACAACTGATACTGATTAGCATCCTCATTGGCAGTTTAAGCAGGGATATCAAGGCTTAAAGGAGACTGGAAAATGAATTACCTTTGGATCCTTCGGGTGCATCTTCACAGCAAGTGACTGCTCACAGCAGCAAATCAAAAAGCCCAGGCTGACAGACTTGGACTTGCATTACACTGAAAATAGCCGTGTGCATATTTGGGGTTGAGTGGTAGCTCAGCTCTGAAGCCTAGGAAGTAGGGTGGGCTTCAGAAAGGGGCTGTGAATAAGGCCTGGTGAGCAAACTGAAGGGAAGGCCTGAAGGAAAGGGAAAACCCAAAGGGCAAAAGATCGTTTTTGTTTCTTATGAACTTTTAGTTTATACTCTTGGTACCTCAGGTGGGAGTATAGCTTTTATCGTGTGTGTGTGTGTGTGTGTGTGTGTGTGTGTGTGTGTGTGTGTGTG
>ML682035.1:6569538-6644054 GCA_007922195.1 Podocnemis expansa | reverse complement strand
TGTGTGTGTGTGTGTGTGTGTGTGTGTGTGTGTGTGTGTGTGTGTGTTTAAAATTGCCACTCTACAGGACTAATATAACAGTTTGCAAGCTCCAAGCTACAGTAGAAAAATTGGCCCTTGAGTTGTCTACTTATTTAATAAATCGCTTGCCCATAGGGAGCAGCACATCAGGTTATCAATTGGCTAATCGGCTAATACTGCCCACGGAGGTGGTGGACCAGGTTGTGAATAGCTGGGTCTCGTTCAGGATTCTGGACTCCAACCAGTTGCTTGACCCCATTTGCTTGACCTTGAAGCCAGGCCTGTCTTTGGCAACCTCTCTTCCCAGCTTAGTCAAAAGGAGGAAGGACCTGCAAGAAGCAGTATGAATGATGTTGCTGTTTTTCTCTCCATGTTTTAGGTCACTTCCTGGGTAACAACACCGTGATTGATGTGCTGAGACAAGCAGGCTTTGAAGTGGAGCATACACCGGCTGGACAAGCAATTGGAAAGTAAGTGGCTGTCTACAGATCCTTCAACCTTTCTCTTTCTGTGAGTGAGCAAGATTATTTTTCTGAGAGGAGAAGGTGAGTTACCTTCTTCCCTTCAACATTACAGGTACTTTTCTCATAGGAAGGCATCGGAAGTGCCTAAGATACATGAAATATACTAATAGACATCGAATGTGCGATACTGTGCCAACATGTTGACTCCTGTAGGCATGGGTGATAGAGGGGCTACTTAAGTCATGTCAGATCAAGTGCCCCATGGCGAAAATCAGAACAGATCAATGTACTGAGAGGTGACACCATGCTTTTGAGCTATTTTACTCACTCAGAAACACCACTGTCCATGTCTGTTTCTCCCATGGCAGTTTTCCCACTGCCCTTTCCCTCTCTATGGGGCTGTCATCCCCTCAACACACATGGCCTTGGTGCATGGCTACGGTGCATTCCTGGAAAGGTAGCTTCCACCAAGTTACTGTTAATTCATCTTGGTTCTCTCCCCATCCCTCCATGGTCTATCCAATGCACCCAGTCTATGCTCCCAGCTTCTCAGCCACCACCTCTCTTGTCAGAGAGTTGTATCTCTCTCCCTTCTGACTAAGTTTTTCCTGGCTGCCCAGTCGCCTCCCTGCACTGTGCCATTCCCAGAAAGCTAGGTTGTCTAAACAGGCCAGCATGTGGGCTTTGCTTTCTCTCCAGAGGATATGAACAGTGCAATAACATGCAGCTATAAGTCAGTACACTGCTCTTTATAAGGAAGAACATTTATTTTTAAAGTAAAAAATATCAGAGAAAACATTTTAAGAAGCTATGCACATGCTAAAAGGCTTACCCAAAGTCACCTCCACTCCAGCCTCAGGTTCTGGTAAGCGCCAGTCCATCAAAACTCACAGCTGATGCTTCTCCATCTTTGAGCATCTGATGAAGTGGGATTTTCTCCCACAAAAGCTCATCCAATAACTAAATTTGTTAGTCTTTAAAAGTGCAACTAGAGTTCTTGTTTGTTTGGCTGAACTAGGTAATATGGCTACCCCTTTGGAAGTTCATAACAGTGTCAGATTCAGAACCAGCACCACCAGGAATAATTCAGTCTTTCCTTTATGTTGCTTGGACCTTTGGTCTCAACTTCACCTAACAGGCAATCAGCAGACAATGGCCCACTCCTCAAGACATAGTTAGTAGAGGCTGGATTTTTGCATACGTAGAGGAAGAGAATTTGCCTCCATTTTTCCCAAGAAATTCTCCAGGAAAATCACTTAATGTCTTTCATTCCAAAAGCTCATTCTTGTCTTGAACATTGCCTGTATAGTCCACTGAGTTCTCATCTCTCCCATCTGACACATTTTTCCTCTTGAAAGCTTACATACAATCCCAACCCACAAGAATATGTAAACTATTCATTTAATACAAAGCACTCCAAATAAACTTAATTCAATAAGGTATCCTGAGGATATTGCAAGAAATTGCTCCATCTTTCACAGTTAGCAGCATTTTCCTCCCCCTAGTGGGACTAAGAGTGCACAATGCAAATATGAGGTGAGTTTCAGTATACAGGATTACTTGTAGGACCAACAAATCTTGTCTAATTGTGTTCTCTGTACAAAGACACTGTCTAGATTGATGTACTCCTAACATTTGGCTGATTAAACCTTGTTTGCAAAATTCCTGCACTCCTTCATATAGAATATGATAAAGCTTTATTATGTGTAAGTATCTTTGACACAAAGTTTATCCTAAATGCTTCACAGAGTTTCTTCAGCAATAAAAACTTCAGAGATAAATAATTTCACACAGAGAAAGAAATGAAAAGGCAGAAGAGGGAAGGAAGGGCATACATTCAGATATGCTTTGGAAAGTCATGTGGGCAGCAAAATAGAAATTGCTTGTACCTGGGAAGGACTTGAAGAGCTCAGCGGAAAGCAGGGCTGGCTAAAGAGGCTCTGGTGCCCCGATCTGGCTTGCGCTTTTGTGGCACCCCTCCTGCAGCGAGGGGAGGGGGACCCTGGCTTCTGCTCTGGGCCCGCTTAACCTGCCCCCAGGATGGGGAACAGCCAGCCCGGGGCAGAGCAGATCAGCCCATGGGGCAGACTCTGCTCTGCTGCCCCTCCCTGGGCCAGCTGTTTCGCCCTAGGGGCAGGGAGGTCCAGCCCAGCTGTGGGGCAACAGAGCAGAGTCTGCTCCATGGGCTGGCCGTCTCTGTCCCAGGGGGTGGAGTGGCTGTCTTGGGGAGGGGTGGGATCATGGGGTCCATTCGGCTTCTGAGCCAGCCCACCCCTCCCCTGTCGTGACGCCATGGTGCCCCGAGCCAAGGCCTCATTGGCTTGTGGGTAGAGCCATCCCTGACTGAAAGTAGACTTCATCAGATTTTTTTTTCTTTCCACTGAAGACTAAAACCACTACAAGAGTTAGTTTTCAGCAAAATATTAATGGATAATTTTGCTAGTGAATTAAAAAAAAACACAAAGAGTCTTATCATTTTCAGGTGTAGAGGTTTCTGTTTTCTAACTAAAAAAAATCAGATATTTTACACACACACACACACACACACACACACACACACACACACAAATCATTCATTTGAAAACCCGCTTAGCCACTGAAAAAAGTTTCAGCTGAAGATTTTTGAGGAGCCCTAGATAAAATCGTAAAAAATTCTTGGTCCTCCAGGTCGCAGAGAGGACCAGATAAAACGTTATGGCAAACTTATTAAAAGATTATATTCTGTCTCCTATATTCATGTCTGTGTTTCATTGTTGTCTGCCCCCATAAACAAATTCCCAGGGAGCAGCCATGTTAGTCTAGTTCAGTAAAACAAACAAGGAGTCCTGTGGCACTTAAAGACTAACAAATAAATTTGCAATAAATATATTTGTTTGTCTTTAAGTGCCACAGGACTCCTTGTTTGCTCCCATAAAAAGAGTTGTAGAAAACATGCATATTGTGGAGTAATAAGTATATGAAGTCAGTGAGTGGAGACCAGCGCTAGATATTGCATGTAGATTGGACAATAACCTGTCAAGGATGGTCAAGAAAGTGTAGTTAATCTTGCCTCAGCCTGGGCAGATGGATTACATGATATCCTAAGATCACCTCCAGCCCTCCATGTCTATGATTCTATATGAGATGGGTCAATTTGAGAGGAGTTGTGTAGTAATATCCTATGAGGCTTGGATACTGCATTGATGAACATGGAATAAATGTCTAGGAGAGATCAGTCAATCATGGATGAGTTCTTATTCCGTATTTTCACTAATCATCAAAAAAGGGGGGCATAAATTGCATGCTAATGAAATTTACTGGCAATGGCTACTAATTTGCAAATATCACTCAGAACAAAGAAAATGTTAAAAAAAAACAACTTCGTTTAAAGACAGACAGAAAATAGCAAAATAAGATTTGGTTTGGAAACATGGAATCTAATGAACTGAAAGGAAAATAATTGAAACCACATGTACTGCCTACCTGAGGGATTGCCTCTCTCTTTCTGCCATACTCCCACTGGTTCCCCTTTGGAAAAGAAAGGAGGCTGCTGACAAGGATTTCTCTGTGGGGGCCCTGGAAGGTACTCCCCCACTTGCTCTGAAATAGTCTGTATTTGACTACCTCTGGGCATGCTGCAAAAGACATCTGTTGAACAGGGGTTTCTGGAGTGGGTTGTGGTTATGCTCCCAGAATGATGAAGGAGCAGAAAGGACTTTTTTTTTTGTAGACAACTGGCTGACTGAGTTCCTGTCTGATTGACTGTTTAAAGGGGCTGAGTTTATGTTGTAATATTAATAGAGTTGCAGGGAGTCTAGAGTCTTGTATGGATGTCTTTATTTTTTTTAACTATTTAAATGAAAATAAGTACTAATACAGTGAAAGGGAAGGGGAGACCTGGGAGGCACTGCTGCCAAAGGAGACCCATGCTGGTAGCCAGGGAAAGCAAACTAAATGTGAGTTTAGCTAGAATGAAAAGACCCACACAAGTTTGAGCTGCATGGAAGGAGACATCAGTTTATGAATCATGGTCACTTGTGTGGTTGAGGGCATGGACAGAACGAATGGTCTTATTTGCTAGAAAAATTAAAATAGCTAAATGTGTATAGCTTAGACAAGGGAATACTAAATGGGGATTACACTATTTGAATGAAAGAAACATTGATGGAGAGCAATTACTTAGGGCAGCACTTGGGGGTTTATTTGGGCATAAAGGGGTAAAATTAAGGAAGGGAAAATTTAGGCAGAACATCAAGATAACTTTCTTGACGGTAGCTGCAGGAAGCCTTTCTAGAGAAAAGTCAGGAGGCCCATCATTTGAAACTTTTAAATTAACCTTGATGAAAACTAGATGTTGTTCCATGGTACAAAGAAAAATTGTATCTTGGCAGAGAGATTGACTGAGAGGCTGTGTCTTTAATGTCTCAAATTCTGGACTTCTGTAAACAGTTTGAACTTGATTAGTCTAAAGCAAAATAAAGAAAGCTGTAAATAGCATCTTAGCCCGACGATGTCACCTTAGGTTATTTTATTTAGGCTCTGAAATCTATTTGAGTTTCAGAAAAGCCAAGAATATGTTCAGATTCTCTCTGGAAATACCTGTTGGGTTTGATAATATGTGTTAGAAGAAGAAATATGAGACTCAAACA
This sequence comes from Podocnemis expansa, assembly GCA_007922195.1. NCBI lineage: Eukaryota > Metazoa > Chordata > Testudines > Podocnemididae > Podocnemis > Podocnemis expansa. The sequence goes on along the minus strand of ML682035.1, from coordinate 6,638,941 downwards.
GCACAAATGCAGAATTTGAAGAATAAAGTCTGAAATATTCTACTTTGAAATCTTAACTATATACATTCAACCAGAAATGAAACCTGCAGATATGACCATCTTCCTGAATCCAAGAAAGTAAAGGGCAAGATTGTGAGCAGGCTTTTGCAGGCATCCCTGGAGGAGACTCCCAGGTGTCTTCTCACTTTGTACGCTCTTGTGATAGTGACAACCGTGGTACCCAAGCTCTCCTGTCCTGGACTGTTGGACAAGCCATCCCAAAGGCCATGCTCTTCACCAGCTGGCAAGTCATGGATGAGACTGGATGCTGTACCTTTCTGTGAGTTGTCACCACATGTTGGTTCACTCCAGGTATCCACTGTGGCTTGCTTCTTGCAGCTTACGCTGGGATAAGTGGCCCACATAGTCAGCGTGGTAATTCATTTCTGCAAAACATCCCCAAGAGGCTAAGGATGGAAATAAAAGCACAGCTTATATTTTTCCATTCAGCAAGAACATATCATTAAATATAGCGCCATAGAGTTGTTGGATGGAAAGGAGTGCATTTTGTTGGCCTCTGAAACTGTATCCAGCACATAAAACGTTGGCACCCGGCTGAAGGATGGAGTGGATTCTGAGAATTCTTGAACAATAGAGAATCATCATTGGCCTCAGGTGCTTCCTGAACTGATCTTTTAGTTCTGCTCTTTCAAATTAAATTTGCACCAGCTGCAGCAGCTGATCTGCTCAGGCCATTGGAATCTGTATGAGGCAAAACTTCCCCCCTCCACACTTTCTGAGGAAGCAGAGAAAGAAGACTGAATGTTCTCCTTTCCTCAATGAAAAAGGCAAAAGCCAGAAATGTTTACTGTTATCTTGGGGTGAGGCTAAGAGATGTGTATTTAGCCATTAGTCGTATGGAGCCTCTCCTGACGGATAGTGACAGGATCCAAAACCAGAAAAACAAAATCCAAACATTGGTCCAGCTACCCACCCCATCCCCCCAAGCAAATATGCTTTTAGGACATTATTTTGGGGGTTTAAAAAAAGGTAATCCAAGACTAATTTCAAAAACATTTATTACGTCAGTGTCCACTCAAAGCGCATTTTGATCTCATTGATAGAGGAGCTTGGAACTTAAGGGAGATGTTTTCAGAAATACTCCGCTTTACCAAGATATTTGTGGCACCTAAAGACACAAAATGCCTTAGCAGGGGAGGCAACTGACTCCTAGGAAAATCAGTGGGAGTTGGATATCTGGCCTGCATCAGCACTTTTGTGTATTCACTAGCCATATCTCTGCATCTTTATGTGCCCAGATACCTTCGCAAATCAGGACCTGAGGCACTTCCGAATATGCCACCCAAAACCAGTATGCAATGGCTTCCCCTTTATGACTCCCTTAGGGATTGAATTATATCAATCTTGAGATTCCTGCTATTCACCTTATTAAAATCCCTCCCTCCCCCACGTCTTTGGTATGTCGCAGGTTTGTTCCACTGTGCATGTGAGCTGCATACAATCGTAATGGAAAAAATATAGGCAAACACATTTTTCTCCTGAATATACCTTAAATATCACACACACACTCTGCTCCAGAATGCATAACGCAGTGCAAGCAGCACGTACCTGTAATTCGGCTGAATGTGCCCTGAGATGCAGGTGAAATTAAAGAAATGTCAGAGATGCACTGAGTGCACAGAAGATAACCTGGAGGTGCAGCAGCAAAGAAATTATCTAGATGGTTCTTTTTATATGCTGCTGTTGTGGCTGGGATTTCCAGTCATGTCATGTAGTACTGCTTTGGATCTGCTTCATCTAAAAGTTGCTCTGTCAAGAAGAATAGATGCTGGACATGATGAAAAGAAAGAGTGGCTCGGAAGCTGCACAGAATAAAGGCCTTGCTCTTTTTTTCTAGGAGTATGAGCAGGAAAGTCCCTAGGCATTCTCCTGGAAAGGGTGGAAAATGTTTTCAGTGACAGCTCTTCCCCTACCTTCTGAGCAGCCAGACCTAAAAAAACCAAAAAAGAAAAATGGGGCCAACCAATGAGTGAAGAACAAAATGGCTGAGCAGTACAGCGCCCTGGGAGGTAGGCCCCCTGCAACCCCTCTGTGCAGTGGCCCTGGGTATCAGAAATTGGCCATGAAGATCCCTTTTCAGCATGAGGCCTGCACATGGTATGGATAGGAGTTTTCACATAAATTATTTCTAATCAGCATTAGGCGTTAAGGCCCAAATTCTCAAAGGGATTTAGGCACCTGTCTTCCACTGAGGATCTGGGCCTAAGTCTTAGAAGAAAGAAAGCAGTGTTTCTATTATAACATGATCTGCTATTTTAGAGGAGAAAGATCAGCTTCAAAAAGACAAATAATGCTGCACATCTTACTACAGATTGCAAACCTCTATTCTCACATGCTCATAGTAATCATTATTCACTGTGCTCTGAGCTGAATGGACCCGTCGTATCCATTCTTCAAAATGTTTATCACTTCCCAGAGCAACAAATTGGACATTAACTGGCCATGATCCCAAACTAAAATCCCTGAACTGAATTTACCTACAGATCAGGGAAGTGACAATCAACTTTGCAGCGAGCTTCTGTCCTTCTGGATCTGAATACCTGCAAAGTTAGGGGAAATTTGAATCGACAGCCACATGTCAACTTTGCATCTCTGCCAATATTTGACATTATTCCTAGTTCTGCAGCTCGCTGTAGGAATGGACTGAGTCAGAGTATGGGCTGCTAGAGCTTCCAGGCTCCAGCTCCAAGCCTCATCTCAGGTCTCTTGGGCTGATTCCAAGTCCACTGAAGACAGTAGAAAGACTCTGCTGAACTTCAGTGGTTTGGGTTCTGGTCTTTAGTTACCACATGGCTGTTTGGAAGCTCTTCCTGGGATACCTCTTGTAGGACAGGTCTCTACAGGACAGGAATTCATGCCAGAAGTGGCATTAATATATGGTAGCTTTGTTGACATCCTCATTACAGAGACTACAGAATGAATCATAAAGGAGACAGAATGACTCTTCAGCCCTGGACATGCTGGGCCAAACTGAGTCAATGTAGCTGTACCAGTTTATACCAGCAGAGAGTTTGGCCCGATCTGTCTAACACAGGATTAAGGTAAAGTAATTACCAAGATGATTGCCTTGTCTGTGCTCTTGTTGCACTTCTCCTTTTGACTGATTAACTCTCCAGTGATATCAGCCTGGACTAAAGAGCTTCTATGCTTTGTACCAGCTCAAAAGTATGAAGTGGCATCGTGTGGTTTGAAAGACTGTCCATTTATCTGAGGAAGTCTGCAATATGTCTGCAGTCACTCAGTCTACCCAGCATCAACTCTCCCTACCCACGTTATCACAAAGTCATGCAAAGAGACCTCACACATTTTACCTGATATCTCTTCTGCTTCCAGAGCTATCCCTTTTAAATATAGAGTTTGTGGGATGTGTTGTAATCATTGAAGCTACTTAGTTGTCAGGTAATTCCACATACTGTGTAGAAGTGTGTATGTAATGTGGATGATTTACTATAAACAAAGGATGAAGAAACAGGTCCAGGGTCTTTTCTCTATATTACCTTTTTGTCCAACATTCCTGTGAGTAAAATTCCCTTCCCAAGAATCTCTGCTGAAAAGGTAAAGGCTGAGAATTTTGCCTTCACACATGGATAAACCCTCAAGAACATTTTCACACCTGTAGTAGTGCTGTGTGTGGACATCTTTAAGGTTCTTGGTGAGCTTGGGAGTCACCCAGAAATGAAACCATGTGCTCTGGATTGTGGAGTACTTACGTTGTTGAGCACGTTCACATCTCTGGAACTACTTAGGTGAGTAAATGGTCCCTGGTACAAGTAAGCATTCCTCAAACTTGCAAGTAGCAGAACTGACAACTGATGAATCGGAGCTACATGAAGAAGCAGTCAGCAAATAACCCACAAGCCGAAATACATTTGCGTATAATACCCATTGAATAATTTTGATCAATGATCAACGGCTGGTAATCTAAAAAGAGCTAAATTCATCCATCAAATTGTTTGCTGCAAATAGATTACCAGTTCCAAATTTCTGATATGTGTTATAGAGACATTCAGACTTGTGCATCCTTTTGTAAGCCAAACCAAATCTTTAGAACCTATTGTGGTCTACCCTTCACGAGAGTTCATGATCCTTACAAGTGAGGATAACACCAATATGTTTTCCATTTCCTGGAGATTAAATTCCTGTGTTTGACATCATTTTAGCTTAGTCAGAGCTTCCCAGTAAAGCAACTCCTCCACTTGTTGTGTATATGCGGGGCAGTCTCCTGTGTAATGGAGGACATGCCTTTCAATACACATGGCAATATTTTATTCTTCCTGAACTATGGAGAACACAAGTTCAGCTCTTTTCTTTCCCCTGCAAACTTAATTAATAAAATGAAGTCACATTAATCCACTCTGAAAGACACTGACTTTTTCCCCTCACACTCCCTGACGTGCTACATTGGAAGGAAAATGAGGAATGAGGATGTGTATGAGAAAAAAATTGGCAAAAGGAATCAGATTGATATGTATGGGAAACACATGAATAACCGCTATTGATTAATCCAATATGGAGAGCTTCATTCAAGGACGGGTTTTCCAGGGCAATGTCTCAATGCAAAAATCTAGTTTTAGGATGGGCCTGTTCACATTTTCATTGGAGGAGCAGGACATGAAGTCATAGAGTCATAGGCCATGCCCACACTTAGAGTGTTAAATTGATTTAACTTAAATAGATATAATTGAATCAAAATAACAATCATTAAATCGATTTAAGTTAAATTGATTTAACATGTAACCATTAGAAACCCAAATCAAACTAGCATGTCCATGGGAGGTGTGGCAAGATGGCCCCCAAGAAGGTCCATGCCTGCTCCCAATATATAGAAAGAGGAAGGCACCCGGGGAAGGAGAAGTACAAAAAGTGTTAAATCGAAATAACACGTCTACACTGCATTATTTCAAAATAATAATTTTGGTTTAACCATCATTTTGCTATAAAGGCAGGTTTTATTATACTGAAATGACCATTCCTTATTTTGAAATGAGGGAGCTCCTCATTTCGAATAAGGAAATCTAGTGGAGACATGTGCTACTTTAAATCAAAATAACCGTCAGTATTTCAATTTAAAGTGTAAATAGACATACCCATGGACTTTAAGGACAAAAGGGACCATTATGATCATCTAGTCTGATCTCCTGCACAATGCAGGCCACAGAACCTCACCCATCCACTCCTGTAGTAGACCTGTAACCGAAGGCTGAGTTGCTGAGGTTTTCAATAATGGTTTAAAGACTTTAAAGTACAGAGAATCCACCAACAAGTTATCCATGCCCCATGCTGCTGAGGAAAGGGAAAAACCCCCAGAACCTATGCCAATCTGCACTCGGGGGAAATTCCTTCATGCCCTCAAATACGGCGATCAGTTAAACCCTGAGCATGTGGGCAAGATTCACCGGCCACGCAGAAAGAATTCTCTGTAGCAACTCAGGGCCCGCCCCGTCTAACATCCCAAGACGGTCTGCTGGACATATTTATCACTAGTAAAGAACAGTTATTTGCCAAATTGGGCTGTCCCATCGTAACGCCCCCCTCCATAAACTTATCAGGAAAGTCTAATGGAGAACTGAATTGTTGTTCTTACCCCTAATCCTGGAACTCTCATTTCTGTTAGTAATCGCATTGACTTCAGTTGTTCTACTTGTGAGAAATAGACCCTTCCCCCACATGACAGATACCATAAAGTAGATCTTCAGCTGCTGTCAGTTATCATATCTCCTTTGACTTCCTCTGCCTGTCTAAAGCATACAGTGTTGTTTGCAAAAGCACACAGGATTGGCCTGACTGCTCCCGTGGATGTCAAAAGTAAAACTTCCATCAACTTCATCTACACGTAATGATGTATCAGCTCCTACAGCAGCACCTCCATCCTGAACTCCAGGCCATAGTCTGCAGTGATATCTATGCCCCTCACCCATGCCAATTAAAAATATAATTGTAAGAAATCATGCAGTTAACATATGGTTGGAAAGTACGGAAGTTGCTTAACAGTCTCACCTAACAAATATTTACGCTACTCACTTTTACATATGTTTTCCATCCCACTGCAATCCCAGGACTGGATTGTTTTCAGTCCATATTTCCAAACCACACTTCATTCTTTTCAATAGTGAGAGGCAACTCAGCATTTCCACGGCACTTTGTTCTAGAAACTTAACAATCTTTACAGTTATTAATTAACAATGCCTCATTAACCACCAGAGCGTACGCATTGTTCCCTTTTTACATATGGGAAAATTGAGACACCAAGCAGTTATTTGGCTTTTTAGACAAAGATGGTCAGTCACTTAAGGTGGCTTTGAAAATCTGAGTGTCAGTATACTGACTAGAGCTGCTAGTGTACATGGATCAACCTTCTGGTTGGATTGGAGCACAGAATACCAGGCCTGCTCCAATGGGTATGTGCTTGTCACCATCTAGAGGCCACAGAGGACTATAGCTCTAGATCATTGAATATTTTCTGGAGCAGAAAACCCTGAATTCTATCTCCACCCTCCAACTCCCTTAATGTTTATGCAACTAAAGAACCATTCTGACTTGCACATGGTCATGCAGTTGCTCTGTGCTAACAACTATATTACCTTCCCCACCTCCTTCAACCCCAACTTTATATTTCAGAATTACATATGCAAAAATAGAATCATAGAATCCTAGGGTTGGAAGGGACCTCATAGGTCATCTAGTCCAACCTCCTGCCAGAGGCAGGACCACTCCCACTAAACCATCCCAGTCATGGTTTTGTCCAGCTGGGACTTGAACACCTCCAGAGATGGAGATTCCACCACCTCCCTAGGCAGCTCATTCCAATGCTTCACCACTCGCCTAGTAAAAAAGTTGTTTCTAATATCCAGCCTCGACCTCCCCAACTGTAACTTGAGACCATTGCTCCTCGTTCTGTCCTCCGTTACTACCGAGAATAGTCAAGCTCCATCTTCCTTGGAGCATCCCTTCAAGTAGTTGAAGGTTGCTATCAAATCCCCCCTCAATCTTCTCTTCTGCAGACTAAATAAGCCTAATGCTTTCAGCCTTTCCTCATAGCGCTTGTGCTCCAGCCCTTTAATCATTTTGGTTGCCCTCCTCTGAACTCTCTCTAGGCTGTCCCTGTCCTTTTTGTAGCGGGGAGCCCAAAACTGAACACAGTATTCTAGATGTGGCCTTACCAGTGCAGAATAGAGGGGAAGGATCACATCCCTTGATCTGCTGGTAATATTTCTTTTGATGCAGCCCAGTATGCCATTGGCCTTTTTGGCCGCAAGAGCACACTGCTGACTCATATCCAGCTTCCCATCCACCATGACCCCCAGGTCCTTTTCTACACTGCTGCTACTTAGCTGAATGTTTCCCAGCCTGTAGCAGTGCATGGGGTTTTTTCGTCCCACGTGCAGGATTTTACACTTGTCCTTTTTGAACCTCATAAGATTTCTATTGGCCCACTGTTCCAATTTATCTATGAAGACAGTCATAAAAATACCTTCGTCAAGACAACCCATCTTCAGATAGTTTGGAGCGGCCAATGTGAATCTGGGGCCTGTTGTCATCAAACAGCATACTGACAGAGATGAGCCCCGCTGCTCTTGACGTGAGCATAGTTCTTTGAAACTAAGATGAGCGGTGACCAAATCAGGATGAAAGACTCAGGATATTTACTACTTTCCATGAAACCCTGCTGCAAAGATGTGTTTATGTTCTAAAGTATTCCTGACAGACAACTTGGAAGTCGAGCACTAGCCTGTTTGTGGAAATCTAAACAGTTTCCTATTGTGCTTGATGTGAAATGCTTCCCAGATAAACAGTCTCCCCTTCCACTGAGGAAAAATGATACTTCTGTATATTCAGGATTGCAATCACAAGGGACTAAGTCAGGCTGCCACTTAGCGTCTATGAAAACGCTGGGTTTTGTGGGCACTGGATTTATTTAAATCTTAGAGTACATGTTCATGCCAACAGCATTCAGAATTAGTTAACTTATTCTGTGAAACTGAAATAACCTTCTGGAATGTAATTGTTTTGTTTGCCCACCTCTTTGTGCCTCTGTGTTTATTGCACACTTGGAATATATAGCAACAAGCCAGCTGGCTGAGATAGGCTCATGTCGACTGCCATCGCTTTACACTACTGTCCTCCATGCTAACTTCTGGAAGCAAAAAGCACTACAGCCTGTCTTCATCTCTGCTTGAGATATGATCACATTTTTCTGTGAAGCAGAAGCTACAGCACTGATTAACTCTGTTGTCCCAACACATTCAGGGTGCCATGATCTTGCAGCTGAAACATTTAAATCATTGCACAAAAAAGCCTAAGGCTGGGAGGTGCTGAGCATTCCCAACTCATACCAAATCAATGCACTGGATCCCCAGAAGGAACTGGAGCTCTCCATAAAGGTGAGATCCTGGTGGTGTTAAAAGCTTTGGCAAAACCCTGAGAACTTTAATAAGAATGGGATTGGGCTTGATTTGATGAACACAGGTGAGCACTGAGGGTGTCTAGTATCTCATGGGAAGGGGCACTCAGCACAGATCTGATGGTCAAACATCATTCATGGAAATATATCAAAGGAAGAAAGCCATGTATTCAGCCTAGACCGCTACATTTCCACAGGCAGTTTTCTCACACACACACACATTCGCTTACACCCATCCCGGCTCTTGCACATGCAAATTCCATAGTGAGATCTTCAGTCTCTTCTCCACCTGTGCATGTAACTGCTCCCTAATGAAAACTGAGAATTTTACACATGCATCGAGGGAAGATTAGACTTCTGTCCTAGGGCGCGATGATGTAACAAAGCATGTACATATCCAGGTATTTAGGAAAGGATTCAACGTAAGGTGACTGTACCATGAATTATTTGGAATAAATGAAGTTAGAAGAATCAGAAAAGCACCTGGTGGTTATTGAGCTCTTTTTACTCTGTTAAAGCTTGGAAAAGGTCCAATGACACGCCCATGTTAGTGTCATTTTCTCAACTATAGTTCTATGGTAACTGAGATGACTCACCCAATGAGCTGGAGAGCCTGAAGCTAAACCAATCTGATCACAAAATGAACCCCACCTGGGGGCAGTCACGCATCAGGCATCTAGCTGGTGGGTCTTGCCCTCATGGTCAAGTTCCACCTGATCATCATAGTTGGTGTTGGAGAGGCATATTCCCTGAGGTCATATTGGCAGAGACACTGGTGGTTTTCACATCCCCCTGCAACAAGGAGTATTGGTCATTTGCAGGTTTAAACTAGTGTAAATGATAGTCTTTGTAATATGAAGTCTTTAAATCATGAGATGATGGTTTCAGTAACTCAGCTAGAAGTTGGAGGACTATTTCAAGATGGGCAGGCGAAGTTCTGTGGCCTGCAGTGTACAGGAAGTCAGACTAGATGATCATGGCAGTTCCTTCTGGCCTTAAAGTTTGTGTCTAACGTCCCATAAAGGACAAGAGGTGACTGCTGTAGAGAGGGGAAAAGCCAGCCTTAAGTAGTGGCAATGCCAGCTGAGGAAAAAGCTGGAGTAAGAGCCAGGAAGGATCCTCAGAGCGGGTAGAGGAGAACCCTCCAGAGAAGGATCCCTGTAAGAGAAACCTTGAGTAACTCTGGAGGGGCCAGAAGGCCAAGTGACTGAAGTAACCACAGGCTGGATAGCACTAGAGAAGCAAGTGATGTGTTATGCTATGATGACCATAATGGCACATAAATTCAGTTACAGGTTTGCAGAAGCTTTTCCTGGGGGAGATTTTTTTAAAGCATCTAAGGCTATGTCTACACTTAGAGTTTCAATTTGAATTGCTGAATTTGAATTAGTCCATACAACCTAATAATTATTAATTCGAATTCAGTCAATTCGAATTCACATGGCCATACTAAAAAATCCAATTTGAATTGGCATGTCCATGGATTGGACTTGCCAATTCAAATTGTAGGGGGGGGTACCATGGGAAGTGTGGCAAGATAGTCAATTTAAACTGAGTAATTAGAAGTGACATGGCCACACTGCGTCAATTCAAATTACTAAGTTCAACTTGACCGCGACATCAAAGTCAAACAAGGTTTGACACATTCAAAGTCAGCTTTCATCAATTCAAACTGAGGAGTTCCTCAGTTCGAATTGATGAAAGCAAGTGTGTCCCTGCACTTGATAGAATTTGAATTGATGACAATGAATTTGAATTCAGCTCTAAGTGTAGACATACCCTAAGAGTCTTAAGAGCACAATTGGACTCTCATCTCCGTCATCATCTTGGAAAGCTACTTGTTGGGGAAGGTAACTTGCATTGAAAGAAATGGAGCAGGGGCCAGGTTTTCAAAACCAAGATTCTAAAGTTAGGCTCCATGATCCATATGAGGATTGCCTTCTAGCAGAGGTGGAAGATTTCGGGCCGCTCTGTTGTGTTAGTCCTTGACTTTACTTATACAGGTATACCTGCTGTGTATCAAGACGGCAGTAGCTATACAAAGAACACTTGGCTGGGGGTGGGTTTTCTGTATCTAAAGCCTGAGTGGTCTCTCCTTTACCTTCTGGACAACAGGAGAGGAAACAGAGATACCTTTGGGTTCTAATGTCCTCCTTCAGCCCTATGAAGGTCAAAACCCAGGATGGAAGGAGAAGCTTAAGTAAAGGGAATGATGCTTATTGCTGATCTCTACATCTTGAGTTAAAGGACTCTCAGGGCCAGACTTTTAAAGCTATTGAAGCATTGGGAGTTAGACCCCTTTAAATACCTGACCAAAGAGCTATTGCCATATCATCTTGCCATGGGTGGACTGAATAGACGTCGTGCACATTGAGCAATGGGTTACAATGGTAAGTATTGAATTCAGATCCTCCATGCTACTGCCACTTGAGTTATAGGAGAATGTCGCTCATCTGGTAACAGTGCCTAGGCCCTAGAGTAGTGAGTTAATCCCATCCCCTTCCAGCAATTTACATTAAGAAAACACTGTGAAACATAGAGCTGTGACTGGATATATGAGAGAAGACTTCACATGAAAAGCCCTTCCCCATCAAACTAATGTTATTGTGGGGGGTAACCTAAATAGACTAGCAGATGCAATGCTTTGCATTTATAGAGAAATCTGAGCTAGGAGGTTTTCAAAATGTCCTGGTGTAATAACTACAGGAACACAGCGACGTGACTGTTAGAATCTAAGCCAAATGCCAACCATACTTTTAGTACTAGTCCATGGTATTCCCTAGACTTGTTGGGAGCGATGTCACACAGCTTTTCAGCAGCTATCAAGTGCCATGAATGAGATGCTGAGGCATCTGCTCAGATAACTTGACTAAGGCATTTTCAAGCAAACAAACACATTCAAAAAAAGCCCACACACACAACAATGAGGATGCTTCCGAAATGACAAAATAAGCTGCCGGGAATGACACTACAACTGGTTTTCATTTGCCCAATATTTCATTTATTGCAGTGTGGCATTTTCCTCACAGGAAACAAGCTGAACTTGCCTGCTTGAATCTCCAGGCAGAGTTAATGAAAAGTCGATTTTGTTCAAAACCACAGCAAGTGCTGTTTGTGTTTTGCTTTCATGAATAAATAAATGTGTTAGTCTTTAAGTGCCACAGGACTCCTTGTTTGTTTTACAGAACTAGACTACATGGCTGCCCCTTTGGCTTTGATCAAGATTCCACCAGCCCCTTCCGTCTGATTTAATCTTTTTCCTCAGCAAATGCAATCTTCATACTCACAAGTTGCAATATGGTGCTGGAATGGCATCAGTGAAGTCAAGGGGCACAAAATTATCCCATAGCAAACTTGCCCAATACAAAAAGATTTTCTCATTACACAGCCACTCTCATGTCTCCAGCCATTCTCTCCCACCCAGCTATCTGCAACTGAAGTTGTGAACAGGCAAATAGGATGGGACCCCAGGGATTGCTGGCTGTGGTTGCTCACCAGCATAAGTTACAGCAGCTCTAAGGTGGTCGGCTTGAAGATCAGCCAGCCCTAGAACCAGGGGATTGACTTAGAGCCACCTTCATGCCACCTCCATTCAAGCTGCTCTGAGGTATGCTTAGCATACCCTTGTCAGGAATTATGTGGATATGAAATTGGTGCCAGTGAGAAGAGGATCTCTGCCACTGACATGGCAGTCAAGGAAAAGTGTAAGTGAACCAGAGCTCTGTCATTTGCTGAAATATGGACTGACATTGAGCTCTGGGCACTAGCTGCAGCCAGCACCTCACAGGAGTCTCAAAAATACCCTCATCTTGAAAACACCGGGCCTGCTTCTGATTAAAAGCCAATCAGTGCACGAAAGTGTCCAATCCTGTTAGACTCTGAGTCCCTCTGGCAAGGTGCTAAGCACCCTCAACTCCCAGTCAAGTCAAAGCAGGTCACAGAAGTCAATGGTTGAGGTTACTCCTGAAAGGCACGTAGGACCTTATAGCATCCTAGAAGCATAGAAACTGGAAGGGACCATGAGAGTTCATCAAGTCCAGCCCCCGCACTCATGGCATGACCAAGTGCCTTCTTAAACCACCCTGACAGGTGCTTGTCTAACCTGCTCTTAAACACTTCCAATGAAGGAGATTCCACAGCCTCCCTAGACAACTTATGCCAGTGGTCAATCACCCTGACACACAGGATTTTTTTCCTAATGTCCAACCTAAACCTCCCTTGCAGTAATTTAAGCTCATTGCTTCTTGTTCTATCATCAGCAGTTGAGGAGAATAATTTTTCTCCATCTTCCTCATAACAACCTTTTAGGTACTTGAGAACTGTTAGCATGTCCCCTCTCAGTCGCCTCTTTCCTATCTAAATAAACCCAGCTCTTTCACTCTTCCATTGGAAGTCAAGTATTCTAGACCTTTGATCATTTTGTTGTTCTTCTCTGGACTTTCTCCATGCTGCCACTCTGTCCTGTACCAGTCATAGCTTGTATGACCTTTGCAGTTGACATCAGTGGGAGGAATACATGGTCTGCATTACCTACATTTGTTTAATGTTGTCTGTTTTATGTACATATGAAACAGGAAACTACCTCTTTAAGCATCAGGCTCTGACTTGCAGCCTGGAGGGAGGGGCAGCCTGCCCTGGGACTGTCCTATGTAGGTGGCTGAGCGGGAAGCTAAGCTTATTAGAAGGGGACATGCTTTTTTGTTAGTGTGTGTTGGCTCCTCTTGGCCCCAGGCTGTAAAAGCAATCTACTATTACCCCAATTGGGGAAAATTAAGGGGAGCCACATTAAGTTGGAAAAGGCCATATGGGGACAGCACATGACTTTAAAGAAACTAAACTTTCTTGATGACACTAACCTATTTTAAAGAAGTATTTCCTTCCGGGACCTTTGGCAGCAGGACACCATTTTGAAGACTAATATGGCATCCTCTACACAGATGACCTAACATGCAGCATGTGTGCAATGTCATGCAGCATGGATGACACCATTCTGTATAATCCTCTCCCCTGTGTGCTCTATTATGTGTAGTGCACATGAGTTAATGCTGTGTCCAGCAAAAAGGCATTCTCTACTGCCACAATCCCATGTGCTGATGGCACAACCCCAATTGTAATCGTATCCTAGAGTTTGGGAGTTGCTGCCTTAGAGAAAGATTATAAAATCTGATTTAATCAAGATTGTTAAAGACCACTCTTCCATTACATGTAGCTCTGACCACGACCTAAAATGTTTGCCAGCCTCTCAAACTGTGTATTAGGCTCTGTTCAGCTTGATTTTTATCTACAATTAAAGAGAAGAATAAAGCAGGCATTTCTTCTCTCAAGACCTTGGCAGAAATGGAGATGCTTTTTCTTCCAGGAATTTTAATGAAGAATGGATTTTTTTCATTCAGGAAGATTTCTGTGTCACTGATTGCACTGTACAATGTAGTGAGTGTCTGTAACACAGACGGGGAGCCAGTGTGTACACAGTATTTAAAACTACTAAGCCTTAGGTTTGATAAAATAGCCTGGACCTTAAGGCAAATGGAGTATAAATCAGAAGTTCCCAAACTGTGGTATGTGCCTCAGTGGTGGTACATAAGCTTGAAGTTCCATCCACTCACCTCACAACAATTTTTTTTAAGACGGTGTTATGAGAATAAATAAAGTATGGGAGCCACTGGCTTAGATGACATGCTGCCAGGCAGTGGACTGTCATCCTGTGCTTCAAGAACAAGTTCTGAAGTGGCATTGCCTGCAGACAATTTGAAGTGTCATCATCTTACACTTGTCAAGAAGTTTTGACAACTGTCTTGTTCTTTTCTGAGTCTCTCAGCTCCAGTGATAAAAGGAGGTGGATGTGCTCTTCAGCAGCATTTCTGGAGAGATTTGCTTTGTCCCTATTTTTAACTCAGACCTCATTAATGGGTCAGCAGATCAGGTGTTTCACTGTGTAAGTCTTTTGCCCAATGGGCTGGATAAGTGGATTCAGTGTAACTTACACGTCAGGATCTTCTGACAGATACCAGATTCCGTCTTGATGCCTATTTTGTAATTTAAGTGGTCTCTGTCTCTCTTCTTGCAGACTTAAAAGCTGCTCATCTGTCTTCCCATGATTTTAAATACCTGATTCAACAAGGTACTTAACAAAGAAACTATGACATTGGATCAGATCTCTGATCCATCTAGTGCCTTGTCTCCAGCAGTAGCAAGCACTAGACACATCAGGCCACATTTGGTCAGAATAAGAAGATGTGGAATTAGCTGCACCCAACCTAAGGTTGAAGTCAATGGAAGTGTTCACATGATCAAATTACTCACATTCTTCAGTGCCTTGCTGAATCAGAGTCTATATGTTTTTTTTTTCTAGATGGGATGATAAATTTAGGCCCATATAGAAGTTTCTCTCGTAGGGTACGTCTATACTGGAGCCTTAGGTCAACTTAAGGAAGGTTAAATCGACCTACAGACTCCTGTGGGCACAACGGACGTTCATTAAGTCAACTTAAGCACTTCCTTAAGTTGACTTAATAATACCACCTCTTAAGGTTGACTTACTGTTTATGTCAACCTTATTAAGTTCACTTAAGCCAATATAGACAGGGAGAGCCCTTAAGAGGACCTAATTGGCCTCCAGCCCCCCACCGACATCACTCCTCTGTCGACCTAGTACCTGCCAGTGTGAATGCTGACAGTTGATAGGAGTTTTCAGTGTGGACTCTCTAAGTCAACTTAACAAGTCTGACTTTAAATCAACTTAAAGTCAACCTTGTTAGGTCAACTTAACAGAGCCTCCAGTATAGACATACCCTCAGAGAGTACCTGGTGGAGTATTACAGCAAACTGCTCATAGAGGAGGAAAATTGGACAACAGAACTGGAGTTGTCCACTAACACAAAGAGTGGTAGCTTGGAGTGCTGGGCCCAGGGCTTCCTGCCATGTAAGGTCGACTTACAAGCTTAAGTTGACTTACAAGGCAAGAGTTATTAAGTCAACTTAACCAAGTGCTTAAGTTGACATAAATTCTAAATGTAGCCTGGGATTTGCTTAAGTTGACTTAAGTAGCTAGTGTAGATATAGCCATTGTTTTTGCTGTACACAGACTAACATGGCTACCCCTCTGGAAATTTCAGGTTTAAAGAGCCTCTCCCTGTGGGATGATCTGTAGGAAATGCTGAACGCTGAAACTCATGGAAATGCCTGGCCCATGGGGGAGTTTTTCACATCAAGATCATGACCTGATGTAGCCAACCGCCGGCAGCACCTCGCCCCGCAAATCCTTCCAGGTCCTCCAGGTGGTTTGCACTCTTTTCAATTTCTGGATTCAGAGGCATCTCAGTGCAATCACCCATGCTGCTTTATTTACATTGCTCAGATTTAGTGCCTTCCTCCCAAATCAGACCCACTTCGCCTGAGGCTCTGGCTGTTCCCCTTGCTGGCACAGGAGGCCAAGTGCCTATCGTCCTGCCAGGCTGTGCCTTTCCCAGGTTTCCTCTGGCCTGCTTACACAGTCCCTCTAATAAGGGAAACAGCTACGCCCAATAATCCCATGGGGCATGGTGTAGTCAGTGTCTCCTGCTGTTACTTTTTCCCTGCTGTTGAGGGATCTGCTGGCTTGGCTTATTCCTGGCCAGGCAGCCACGGGGACAGTTGGCAGAGTTGCTGAGGGATTTACCCGCTCCAGTCTGCTACACCTGACCTAACGTTCTCACCAGAAGTACACAATGATTTGTTCATGCAAGGCCTGGGGAATCATGAAATCATGGTGATAGAAGGTAGACACCTGTGATTACAGCTGCTTGGTAATTTAGCTCCTAGTATAAGAAACTTTGATTCTTCTGGGCAGATTTAGTTTTATTAGTTCTGTAAAACTCTTGGTCCAGACACAAAAGCCTCAGTGTCTCATTTCACTCCTGACAGCTTTGCTGCTCTCAGCTCTGTACAAGGGTCGATCAAAAATTACCATGCTGACATTTCAGGCTGAGATTAATCTGCTGCATTGCAGCACGTCAGCAGTTCTCTGGGATCTTTGTTGCCGCCATTCACCTCTGAGTTTTAAATCAGTCTCAGACTGTCCTAAACACTTACTGCAGCAGCAGCCATAAAAGTGGGTCTGTAAAAGCAGCATCTTGGATGTACATACATAACCGCCCTCAGTGATTCCTGATCTAATTTGTTTGGTTTGTTCCTTTTCTAACTGTTGGTGCTACAAACTGAAACTGAAGCCTGAAAATCCAGCTGGGTTCTTTCTGGGTGCTACATTGTCACCAAGAGAAAAGATCCTGCATTTGGAAATAGCTGACGTTGAATTGAAGATGCAGCAGGGCGGAGGAGATTACCACTCATTCTCCCAGTGCTGCCTTGGGTTCCTCGGGGTTAACAGGAATAGAAACTTCACGTGAAATTTTAGCTCTGTTAAAGTTATTGGTAAAACCCCCATTAACTTCAGTGGGGTCAGGATTTTTGTACTGATTTTGTCCGTAAATTAGAAAACGTGACTCGGAGACATAGAGAGCAAAATTCACCCTGGCTTATATCAGAGCAATTGTTATTAATTTACAACTGGAAGCAAGTATTTCAGCAAGATGACACTTTTACACATTGTTCTGGACATTAGCACACTTTAGGCTTCAATGCAGCCAAAATCCAGGCCCAATGTTCCCTCATTTTACTGAAGTATTTATATTCCCTAAAGTGCACAGAGAACCTTTTAAAACACAGCTTGCCAATTTGCTATCTGCAGCTCTTCTTTTTAGTTTGGGTGAAGGAAAATCCTGGCTTGCAAAGCTGCCATGTTCCCCCCAGTCCTTCCAAGTCTAGATATTTTTCCTCTTAGTTTCTTTATTTTAGAGATTAACCGACAAGATGAAAGATTTCATTTCCTCAATAGGGAAGCTGTGGTAATAGCAAGGAATGTGTGATGTGGCAGCTCCGTTCTGTGCCATCATTCCTTCGCTGCACACAGAGTACAGCCAAACACTAGCTCACACCATTTTATTATATCTGGATTCTCATACATTCCAGCATGGGAATGTTTGTCAAGTCAAGAATTATTTGCTTACACATGTCCTTCATCTCCTGCCCATATGACACAGAGGCATCTGGATTTTCCCAGTTTTTTCTCCTGCTTTGCAATCACCATAAAGATTCTGCATTTAAAAATCAGCTCACAACTGTATTAAGAAAGGATCAGGCAGAGTAGAGGGACACAAGAAAGTCAAATCAAACCATTCTGAGCTTTTTGGACTCCTCTCTTCTGCAACCCCTAAGTGACCAATTTGGCAAAATCAGCAGGAACTCATGAAATGCTTTGGTGTTGCTCAATTAGCATTTTTTGCTGTAAAAGAAAATTTGATTATAAATTTTCCCTAGTGTTAAGTTGTGCTATAAATGAGAATAAAGGTTACAAAGTATTTGGTGATTTCTTAGGACTTCTGTACTCCTACAACTGAATTCCCATATAAAGCCCCTTTACACTGTTCTGGAAGTTGTTATTGCAATTCAAACCCACCTTAAAGCCTTCTTATATGGCCAGAATTGTGGCCTTAGTGCAAAAAAAGATCTGACCCCTTATATAATTCTTTATTGTAGTGGAGACTGTACATGCCTGATACTATGGCCTCACATCTATAGGATGAGGGACGAGGGTGCTGTGGCCACATGGTTGCCCAGATCTTCCCATGACCTGCTACCTTCCCCAAGTCTTGCTCAGGAGGTCATAGCAGAGCTATACTCATTGGCATGCCTTGGGTATCCAAAACACCATTTCGGGCTCTCCAGATCCTAACACCACCAACCAGGCAGTGTGAGCACATCACTTTGATTCTTACAGCTGTCCAGGACTTTTCCATCCACCTTACTTTGATAGAAAATGTAAGTTTCCACCCCATCAAGATTTTCTGCCAGCAAATTTCAACTTTGCCACATTGTTTTGATTTTCTGTGGGGACAACCAAGATGAAGTATTTTGCCAGCTGGACCTGAATTGAAATATTTTGGTTTGTTGAATTGATCAGAAATGTTTTGTTTTCAGTCAGTTCAGCATTAAATTGCATCTCACTGTAGAGTTCTATTGCTTCTTTGGAGTTGTGGTTCAAAGATCTGCTATCCCCCATTCTCTTCTTTGGACTGGGCTCCCTGCCTAGAGAACATCTACGATGCAACGCATTTTCTCTGAGTGGCGTGATGCATCATCCAGCCAGGATGCCCAGGTCGTAGGAAAACTTGGCAGTATCAGATCCAGACTACAGCTCCCATGAGGAAATGCACCACTGTAGGAAAACAGTTTAAAACTGAGCTGAGAAACTGAACAACTTCATCATGTCTGAAACATTTTCAAAACATTTTCTTCCATCGAAAATGCTGATATTTTTTGTCCTGATTCGATACAAAAACAAATGTTGGCACATCAAAATTTTCCATAGGATGGAAACCTCTTGCACTTGGAGCATTCTCTAAACATGGAAGAGTGGAAAGGATTGAATTTAAAGCTGAAGATTCAAGTTTTTCATTTTAGTAAACAGGAACATTCCTTTCCAACTTTGTTCCATCTATTTTGTGAAAGATTAGTGAAAGATTTGTGAAAGATTAGTAGCAAAAGAAAACATGCAACCTTTTTTCCTTTTAATAAGAGCTTTTAACACACACACACACACACACATTACTTTAATAAAGAAGAATGGTGAATCCATTCTTAGGTTAAGCAATCATTGTTTTCTCTCCCTATGAGATCTCAGAGCTATAACCTTCAGTGTTCCTGAGGATGATATCATATTAGTCATATACAGCAGAATTTTTCTGTTGCTGAACAATACCATTCATAGGACATAGTTCACTCTGTTTTACCAGCGATATAATTCACACTCAGAATGGTCCAGTTTGCCAACATACAGTTCCCTAGTTCCAGAATCAAAGTTTTGGGTTGAATGTTTGGTTCTATTTCATCCATAATCTCCGTTCATTTTGATAGTAGGTTAGGTATTTCTGAGGAACTAGAAATGGTGACATTATTTGGTTTGAATGATTATGATTTTGAATCGTAGAGAACTGAAAGCAGGACAAGAATTCAATTAACTCTTTTCTCTCCCTAATTGCTAAAGAAAATCTAAAACTACTAAGCAAGATTCTCCTGTCTTTCACTCCAATTTAAAACCAATAGAATTTCATCAATTTCCTTGTGCTGTGCACTGTACTCCAAGCACACAGTGAGAGCCACTCTCAATCTAGAGAAAAATGGTATTTAAGGGAGGTTTGGGACTCAGCTGCCTGCCCACTCCACCACTGAATGATGTGTCCAGTGCAGACATACCCTGAAATCAACTTAACAAGGTCGACTTAAAGTTGACCTTGCTAAGTCAACTTCCAAGGGCTCCCCCAATGTAGACAGATCCAACAGGAGTCCTGTGGCACCTTACAGACTAACAGATTTCTTCAGGCATAAGCTTTTGTGGGCTCCAAGCCACTTCGTCAGATGCATCTGTTAGTCCATAAGGTACCACAGGACTCTCGTTGTTTTTTCTTTACACCTGGAGATGTGTCAAGATCCTCATGGACATCCCACGAGGCACGTATAGGATGTTCATGGGTAGGTGTGAAATTTTCTCATTATTCATAAGGAAGATGCTTCAAGACCTCAGAAAATCAAAGCTTATCCTAGTTTTCCTCCGTGTCACTAAAAATAACCTTGAAAAATTGCCTGGTTTAGAATGGCAAAAGAAAGGAGTGGGGAGTCTATAAATGGTCTTGGCTTATGCACAACTATGCTAACACTAGTCAAATCTGGCTACCCAAAGAGAAGAGAACCCAGAGTAACAGGAAAAGAACCAGTCCAACAGTCAGTGAATCTAATGTCAGAGTCACTCCTCTTGTAATCTGTTTTCAGCCCAGTTCTTTTTACAAATATACATATATATAGTTATAAAAATCAGAGAATAAAGAAATGTAGAAATCCCTTCATATAGGCCAACGACTATTGAAATCCTCAGGAAGACTCCCATGGACCAACATTACTCTTACTGTGTAGTTTGACAAAATAACTTACAAATATTCATTTAAAATAGCTGAATTAATTTCATATTTTATGTTAGATTACATTTTGTGTTTACATTTCTGGTTAAATATATGTGGGATAAAGGCCAAATTTAAAAAAAAAATCAGGATCTCCAGAATTTATTAAATCAGTTTTAAAGTATTTTCACTGTTATACAACTAAAACGTGCAGAACTAGCTTTTTGTTATTGTTGTATCCATTTTGTTTTTTTGGTTGAGCATTCTCCTAATTTTATTTCCACTTCTAAGTGAAACTGTGACACTTCTTTGAATTTATGGTCATTTTCCCAGGAGATATATTTCCACCATAGTTTCTTGATATTTTATTTTCTAGCATTGTCATTCTTGAGATCCATTTTCTGATGTCTTTGAAGGGGCATGTTTCACAGATCTAGCTGTGCTAAATACACACTGATCTACTAGGTTTTAGTGGGATGATCAGTTGTGCCTTAGGTCATCTGGGGCTCTAGGCAAAGCCCATTATGGTGCCCAGCTATAGGAACTAAACACATAATTAAACTATAACTTTTTAAAAAAAAATACATATTACATCTGAAAGCAATGCACATATTCCAGACGATGACTGATCAGTGATCAAAAGAATCAGTAATCAGATGTTGAATGTGACATATCTAATGTGTCTATCTAAAATATAATTATTATATCATGAGCAAATTGAAAATTTTTCTCAATGTTAAATGTGTCTTACCAGTTTAAAATTTCACTTTCCTATTCTTTCTGTTGGTTATATTCAGTAATAAGTTCTTGGAAGTAAACAGATGGCATAGCGTGTCTTGTTCATTGGAGAGGGCAGATATTACACTAAGTCTAATCAGGAAAGGTTACGTTATGCAGCTGCAACAGTTATGGGGCAACTTTAATCATGATTCCAGGGACTACTTAGGCACCTAAAAGCTCTCGGATGATTACTGATACAAAAGTAGTGGAACGAAATCAACCAAATGTAATATACACTTCTCAACTCAGCTGGTCCCAACTCACCCGACACTGAAAAACAGAATGGTTAAGTTTATGACCCTCTTTAGGTTACAATTTTTTCTTTACCCTTTTCCCGGAGAATGTTCTAAAATACTGAGTTATGACCCATGGATTATGCAGCAATGATGGAAGGAATTCTGACAGAGTTTCAAAACTACCAAAGGGATTTGGCTGCCCTGTTCCCATTAATTTTAAGAGGAATAGGTCATCCAGATCTCTGAAAGGGGTCTTCAGAATTTCAGCCTCTCTACCAGCTCCGATCTGTACTGCAATGCAATCTCTTTATTGTGAAAATGCAATTTACAAACAGGTATTTTTTTATTACCTAACTTCACTCAAAACCAAGCCAGTGTAAACCTCTAGACTCTACAAGTCAAAGCATGAAGGGGCGAATAAATCATTAGCAAATTGGGTATCTACCTTACAACCCAAACTACAGCATTGCCATGTGAACACTTGTTCTCACATTCAGGTGACGTTATGAATAAGAAGTAGTCAGCATTATCTCTTGCAAATGAGAACAATTTTGTTTGTCTTAGCAAATGGCTGGACAAGAAATAGGACTCAGTGGACTTGTGTGAGGCGAACTGAAAA
Organism: Podocnemis expansa; assembly: GCA_007922195.1. Lineage (NCBI taxonomy): Eukaryota > Metazoa > Chordata > Testudines > Podocnemididae > Podocnemis > Podocnemis expansa. The sequence continues at coordinate 6,616,858 of ML682035.1, read as the reverse complement.
ATATTATTCTTTTGTTTACCTTTTTGCCATGCAAATATCTGTGCTAAAAATAAATATAAATTGAGCATTATACACTTGTATTCTGTGTTCTAACTGAAATCAATATGTTTGAAAAAGAAGAAAAATTCCAAAAAATATTTGTAACAAATGTATTTTAATTGGTATTCTAGTATTGTTTAACAATGAAGTTAAAATTGTGACTAATTACAACTGTTTTTAATTCAGTTAATTTGTTTTGCATTAATTGCATGCCTTCACTGTGATTGACAGCCCTATTAATAGGTCTTCTATAAGCAACAGAGAATGTCTAAAGCTTGCAAGGATCCAGATGAGTGATGTTACAGAGGGATTTTTAGTGGGAAAGTGAGATAGTGGAAAGTGACTTTCACTATTCTGAGTACTGTCTTAATGGATTTAAAATAAAACTAGTTGCTAAGAGTAGTAGATATTAATCTTTTCTGGACTAGAACAAAATGTTCCATAACAAAACCTGTGGTCTAAGTTTGAGGCATATTTTGTAAATTATCACTGATGAAGTTAAGAATTTTTTGTTACTTTTTGTTAAAATTTCCCACTCATTTCATTCAGGAGGCAAAACTTTTAACTGGACTTCAATTGTTTCTATCAGAAAAACCATAGCTGCAGTGCAATAGAAATGGTGTTGCTGGCCATATTGACTATACAGTTTGTGCTGCTTTTTGTTGTGGAATTGTCTTGAAACACAGTTGGGATAGTGAAGATGCAATCTCGCCCCACACAAACCTTTACTCAAAACTCAACTCTAATATGAACTTTTCTTTAAGCTAGAAAAAATTTCCCTTTGGTTCTGTTTTATTTTCTATGCCTCTTTTTTTGGTACCTTAGCATCCCCATGAGAGGGAGGCAGTTGTATTGTGTCTGACCTGATCATAAGTAAAAATAATTGAACCTCTAGTAAAACAAAAAAAAAAAAAACAGACCAGAAGCACGCACAACAAGAACACACAATTGTCACAGGCAGTTCAGCCAAAGTATATGGATATAAGAGGTGGAACTAATTCAGATGACAGTGATGAAAGGACAGGCTATGTCCACACAAAGGCAATTAAATGGATTTAACTTGAACTGATCTAATTGAATCACTATAAAAATCATTAAATTGATTCAAGGTAAATTGATTTAATAGGTCCACACCAAAAAACCCAAATCAAACGAGCATGTCCAGGAACAGGACTTGCTAGTTCAGTTTAGGAGAGGGACACCCTGGGAGGTGTAGCAAGATGACCACATGGCAGGGCCATGTTGCCACCCAATCCCCTGCCTGGCTCTCCCCAGGAGAACCGGTGGCAGGGGAAAAGCATCCCCAACCAGCTCTGGGCTCCCAGAAAGGGAGGAGGGGACATCGCCCCAGACTGGCTGCAGCCTTGGGGGAGAAGAGACCCACACACCAGGCTTCCCAATTGCTAGCTGGATGGTGGCAGAAAAGACCCCCATGTACCCGGCTCCTTGCACACTCGCCGGCTGCAGGGAAGGGATCTCTGGGTGCCCAGTTTCCCTGCCCTGGCCAGGCTGTGGGGAAGGGATAACACAAACCCTGCTTCCCCAGCCTTAGCTGGGCAGTGGAGGAAGGGACCCCACATGCCTGGCACTCCCACCACTGTCCGGGTGGTGGGAAGAAGAGACCCCAAGCCTGGCTGCAGGCGTGCTTGCCGGTGCGAGGGAAAGGGACCCCCAGACCAGCTCGAGCCATGCTAGCCAAGCTGTGGGGAATGCTCCTCTGGCTTCCAGCATGGTCCTCATGGGGGAGACGGGACCCCCATGCCAGGCTTTTGATGTGCAAGGAGCACCCTTCAATAATCTGGCCCCACTCAGGCCGGTACAGTGCTGGCTGAGTGCCCAATAACTCAGGCTGGCCTGGCTGATCTCCTCTGCCAGGCCCCCAGGAGCCCTAGTGCAGAGGCCAACCAGCACTTCTGGCCCTGGAGGGCTGCTGCTGGACAACGCTCTGCCCACCAGCCGGCACTGCCCCTACCTCTGGAGGGCTGCTGCCACGCACTGGTCTGCCCAGCCTTCATACTGGTTGGTCTGCCCCACCAGGACAAAGGCCAGCCAGCCCTTACCTTCTTAACCAAACAGATGTTTTGAGTCAGAAATCTAGAATTTTTCATTTCTAAAATATTAAAACAAAATGATTCAACAATTGCAAACCTTTTTTCCAAAAATTCTTCATGTTGAAAAATGCATTGAAACTTCATTGTTCCAGGGAAAGATTCCGTTTTAACAAACTGGGGGAGCACTTCTGATGGGAAAAAAAAAAACCCAGCATTTCACCAAAGAATTCCCAACCAGTTCTAGTAAAGACCTTTCTCTGCCTCATGAATCTTCAGTGGCTGGGAACCTTCTAGCCCTCTAAACTGGTGTAGTAATTTCTATCAGGCTTTTCTTGGGATGGTCCTCCATTCACATATCATGTGTGTTTTGCAGCTCAAGGACAAAGAACACAAGCCATTCTTTGGAGGACTCATTGGGAACACCTGCATCTGCTGTCAATTTTTTTGAGCATGTACCAGTGTCTACTCCCTCTTCAATGCCTCTTCAGTCCGACGAAGAAGACAGTCTTCCACCTCACCTCCTCCTACCAGATAGCATCAGCCAGCTGGAAGAGTTTGGCCGTCAGAAGAAATGGCATAAGAAGCAGCACAAACACCATCGCCAAAGGCAATTCAATGATCTGTGGGTTCGAATAGAAGACAGGTGAGTCACTGCTGGCACCCCAGAATCATTTTTCTCCTCATTGTTGATTGGCTAAGGTAACAAACCATGAGCCACAAGAGGAATTTGGGGGTAAGGAAAGAGGGTGTATGATGATATTTTTCAGGCAAAGAGAGGTGATATATGGAAGCTGGGAGGAAAGCTAAACTCTTATAGATACATTGGATCAAAACTGGAAAGGACAAGAGAGAGGCTAGCACTGAGAATTTGAAAATACAGGTTTATGCAGGACAGCTAGCAAACCAAGGGAAATGATACAAACATTTTATGGACCTGGCTAGCTAGCTGTCCATACAGCTGTCTGGCTCTGGATTACATATTGGTACCCATCACAGTAGTATCTCACCACCTTCCATCTAAAAGTAGTAGTAGTACCATGGAGTCTCTTGACACTTCTTCATTGGTGGGGTGAACATAAGAACAACCATGTTAGGTCAGACCAATGGTCCAACTAGCCCAATATCCCATCCTCCTATAGCAGCCAAGGCCAGGTGCTTCAGAGGGAATGAACAGATCCGTCAAGTCATCCATACATTCATCATCATCCATCCCATCAACTATTCCCCACCACTGACAAACAGCAATCCCTGCCTATTGTGGCTAATAGCTGTTGATCAACTACAGCTCATAGCTATCCTCCATGAACTTATCTAGTTCTTTTTGACTCCCATTAAAACTTTGCTTGGGGTATTTTTTTGTCTCTGTATTTTATTGGATATTCAAATCATTTTATTTTATTTTAGGATGGTTGATTTACTCATGTTAAAGGTTTTATTTTCTATTTTGCATGGTTGTATGGGCAAGTGGAGACGTCACTGTTGTGACTCATGAGTTGGTGAAAAGGCTCCTTTGAACAGAGAGGTTTTGCAGTGTCTCGTAAAGATGATTAGAGTCTGGATCTGCATTATCTCATCTGTTTGTTCCACGCACAGAGCTGCTCAACTACGAATGCTTTGTTTCCAGCTGTCATGTACTCGGCATTGGGTTTTGTGATCTGCATTATCCCAGAAAAGGGCAACCATTTTTGTTTTGCATGTGGAGGGTTCCCAGTCCTCCACCGTCCCAGCATTCTATAGGACTGCGTGGCCCCGCTCAACAGCACATGGGACAGAAGGATGGATCTGAAGAGCTCTAGTTGGAGCATAGCTATTAGTTCTATTGAGTGTATTGTCTACAGATTAAAGCTAAACGTCAGGATACCTCTATCCTGTGTAGCTATGAGCTCAAACAGCTGGATGGAATTGGCTGTTCCTTTTTGTTTTATAACAAATATTGCTTCCAAAAATGGTTTTGAAAAGGATTCCCCAGCTTTGAGTTACACTATGCTTTCACTACTCCTACAGGATCTCATTTGAATCTGAACCTTTTATTTCTTTCCAATCAATGAGGATTGAGGGGATGGTAAAATGTCACATTTCTGGCTCACACTGCTTATGATGAAGACAGCTTTGCATGACATTTGCTTTGTGGCAGCAATTCTAGGGAAGTCTGTGTGGCGTTCAGTTGCAGAGTAAAGACCTAAAATGAAAGGGAAAATATCTGTTTTAGTGCTTTCAGATGTTTTTTGTGATTCTACAATTCTAAAGCAACTTCCGTTAAAGAGAAAAAAATTACAAACTGTTAATCCCAAATCAGAGGCTCATGGGAAGCTATGGTTTCCAAATAAACTGGATGTGGTACTGACATTTATAAAACAGCTGCTGCATATTGTGCTTTTGGCAGTTCCATTTCATCAACATCAGTTGCATGTTGGGTCTAGTGCTGTGTGTTGCACAAAGTGTTATTTCTTAAATGGTTCCATTCTGATTGGCCATAGTAGAACATATGACTGTGTAGGTTATTAGAGTTATAGTCTGATTATTCCCTGTGAGGGGGGGGATAGAATAATTCTGAGGCTAACTTGGCCCCTGGCCATTTCTTGGAGGAAGATAAATTGAATGGGATAAATCCACAGACAGATTTTACACCATCTTTGGCTATAGTCCAGCATACCAAGAATCATCTTCCACTTGATGGTTCTTTCCTAGCTACTTTATTAGCAAGCTAAGCTGGACAGTGGAAACTTGGTAAAAGGAACAAGTTCACAAGCCTAAGATATATTTGGAAGAAACCTGCATCATTTTTATGATTTTAGGTGAAAACCATGTAATACTCAGTAGATTTCCATCCAAAGCCTTCAACATTCAATATATTCATTTGAGTGTCAACCTGAAAAGATGAAGCCAAATGCGTGGGTGAGGGAGCAAGCCCATGCAAATTTAAACCAGATTAAAGGTTCTTGTATGAATCTCACTGAGGTATGAAATCACTGTATTTCAGAGCTCTTTTCCAAAGCTTTATTGACCATGTATTAGAAGACTTTATGAGCCATGAATTGCAGGGCTTTTATGAACTGTGGATTACAAGTCCATCTCCTACACTTCCATGGAAATCTTGTGGTGTTTTATTAAGCTTCCAATACAGAATCAAAGGAAATGAACAAATGAGAACAATGTTAAAGGAACATCAAAGGTCTGATTTCAACCTATAAATGCCAGGAAATCCATAATTAATGGTTCCACTAAGGCCTTAACTCATAGAGTATTTCTGGTCTCCTCTGGGGGAATAGCCACAATCCAAAATAGTCTAATATAAATGAGTGATCATTTAATGACATACACTGTTATTACTTATTTTAGAAACCGTCCCTCTCCTTTTATTCTATCCTGAGACCTGGGATCAACTGTCGCATTTTAGATGATGTGGTCTAGATTTGTATTTTGGTAGACTAAAGTGAGGGTGTACTAGTGGAAGGTTTCTAGATCTAGAATTCATGTCCTCATGTTGGTCTGACAAAGCCAAGATTTGCTGACCTTCTAGGCACATTACAAAGAAGAATTATCTTGTGTATCTCTTTGAAAAATCCAATGTTATTTCCAAACATTCACAAGACAATTCAAATTCATTCAAATAGCAAATTCATTCAAATAGCAATTTCATTCAAAAAATTATCATGATCAATTTTGATTTTTTAAACCACCCCCCAAACAAAATTGACATTTCCCTTTCTATTGGCAATTTTGATTGTCAAAAACAAAATGAAAATTTTAATTAGAAATATAACCAGATGTTTTCATTTCCATCATTTTCAGAAATGTTCATTTAGTTATAACTGCATTTCTTGGCATGAAACATTTTGATTTCACAAATACTGCATTTTCTGATGAAAAAATATTGTTCAGTTTAGCTGCCTGAGCAAGGATTTTCTTTTTCTTGGATAAATTAAATTGAGCAGGTCACAGCCTCAGTATGATGGGGTGAGTTTTTAATGTTTCTATTGTCACTGTTAATTTAGTTTCGACTTTTCATTTGTATAGTTAATTGCCAATCATATGCTTGGGACAATAAAATAAACTGAAAGAATAAGAAAAATGTACAAAGCTTTATACCATAGCCATTTGAGTGGCAGATGAGGACTTTGCCTTTAAGGGCTTAGTCTATGGCTACACTGATCTTAGGAACTATACTGCCATCAGATCTATTTATCTGGTTTGATTGAGTGGCAGTGAAGACCGACTCACTTGATCTGGAAGTCAGTGTATTAAAGCCAGATCCAAAAAAAGGCATAGCACTGTGTCAGTGGGTACACATTTTCAGTCAGTGCAGCACAGTGGAGGAGGCATGTAGAACAGAAGTTTGAAAGTCAGTGTAAGTTACCCTAGTGTAACTCCTGTTGTAAGTTGCTGAATTTCCTGGTCAGTTTAGACCAGGCCTTAGACAATAAAACCACAAGCAAAAAATACAAGAAGACAGTAGACGATATATACACAATGGGTTGTGGACACAGTCATTTGAACAATTTATAGGAGACTTGTTACATGTTCTTTAGGAATGAGAGGTGAGGAGTTTGGTAAACGGAGAACTATTTCAGGAGCTGAGTTGGCTTGGAAGAAGGCATAGAGTCTGTAAGAAGTGAAAGAGACAAATGAAATGGTGAGAAGGAAGGATTGGGTAGAGTAGAATGAGAGCGGGGGCAAATCAGTGATTAGCAGACTTGCTGAAGCTTGGACAAGAACACTTAATGGGGCGGAGTTATTGAAGGTGAGTAGAAATTTCATCTTAATAGAGAAAGACGAATGGGAGTAAATGCAGAAAACTTCAAGGAGGGAGGAGACATGGTCAGAGAAGAAGGAAAGGACTAAATATTTCCAATAGAATTTCAGGTCTGTTATTGGATGAAATGAAATAAAATCCCGCTGTAAATGAGAATGGCATTTCCTTGATATCCCATTGGTGAATGTTCGACCCCAGATGCATGCTGTAACATTACAAACATCCATTTTTTCAAAGTGACAGCTATTTGAGACCAAAAAAATTAAGTCTGTGATGAATGGAGAGTGACAACATGTAATAAACTGTCCTAATCATGCCCGTATACAGTGAACCTTATCAGCTAGGCTGGAATTTAAGCCCGTTAGTCTGTTATCCTTTCCTTCAAGACAATGTAATGATGGAAAACAGAATGCTGTCAATTTATACAAACTTTTAATTCTCCTTAACTGCATCTGAAAGGTAAATTTCAGTAAATGAATCCAAATTGTTTCCTTTTCACAACACACAGTGCTGAAATATAGTACTTAGTTTCATTAAAGTGAAGGCTGCTTTTCTTTTTTTAGGAGACCTAGACACTTTTGAAGTCTAACAGGTAAATTGTGGTCAGATGACTTTCTGCCATATGGTGGCTTTGAGATTAAAATTTCCATCATTGGGGTTTTGTTTGTTTAAAACAGTCCATCAGTCTCTTTGTTCAGTGTAGTGAATACTAAGGAACTACATAACCACTGATAGAGACTATGGCCTCCATTCTCCATTCCAGCCAATCTGTGCTCAGAACAGGAAATAGAGAGGGAGTAATGGTGTCTGTTTGGTTTGTGTTTCCTTTTCTTCAGATTGGCTGGAAACCTGTCTAGACCCCAATTTTAGTTGGAGAGTAGCCTTGGGATGTCTGTAACTTGTGGGCAGTTACCTGTGACCCCAATGAGCTGCTCCAGCATCCAAGAATAGCAGGAGCAAAGAGATGCTTAAGCCATGCCTGTCAGGATCCCAGCACAAGCCATCAAGGTGATGGGTCAGAACAGGGGCAAACCTGAGGTGGGGAGTAGGGGAGGAGCACAGACTCAGCTTTCACGCCCAGGTCTATACCAAGGATCAGAATCCAAGAATCAAGTCAGGTTTCAGGATCTGAAATCACAAGGCAAAGTCCAAATCAAGCCAAGGGTGAAGTCAGTAGTTCAGGAACATGAGTGGTCATGGTTGCTTCAGGGACTACACACGGTTTCCTGGACACTTCCTGCGATGCCCCTCATAGCCCTATAAAGGACAGGGAGTCAATTGGGAGACACATGGCTGCTCTGTGTCAAACCCGTCGATGTGGAACTTCCTGTGGTCTGTGTCCACAGTGGGCCATGGGCAGTGAGGTCAAAGCTAGTTACAGATGTTGTTAGATGGCAATGTAGAGACCTGAGTTCTAGATCCGTGGAGCTTTACCATGATTCCCCTTGCTAATCCCTACGCCCTTCAGGCTCCCTACACTAGTAACTGCAAGGGGAGGGTACAGAGTTGCTACCGTAGCCCCCAGACACTTGGAAATTCCTTCTCTCTTAATGGAATTCTCTGGCAGCCATGTCCATCTAGTTGAAATTCCCTGTCTCCAAAGCATCATAAAGGGGTAACAAAACTATCTGGCCATGTATCTCACTACAATGCACAAACCTAGGTAGTTAATACAACTTTTAATTATACTAACTCAATCACCATTTCCTTCTTCCATTTACCCCGCAAGATTTTCACTTAGAGATAACTTGATGTGTCCATGAGTGCCCTCAAGCAAGGAGGAGTATTGGCTTGATTTCTTTGGCTATGTCTGCACTAGCAAATTAGTTTGAATTAAGGAGCATTAATTCGATCGAATCTGAGCCCTGTCTACACTAGGCTTTGCTTAGTTCAAGCTAAAAAATTTTTTAGTTCAAACTAAGCAAAGCTTAGACAGACTACTTAGTTCGGCTGTTTAGTCCAACAAAACAAGTTCAAACTAACTTTTAGTTTGACCTAAGCATATTTTTTTAGTTCGAACTGAACAATTAGTTTGAACTAAATAAAAGTGCAGCTAGTTCAAACCAAAAGTTAGTTTGAACTAAAAAACCACGCTTAGCTTGAGCTAACTTCGAACTACTTGGTTCGGACTGAGCAAGTCCAAACTAAAATTTTCAGTGTAGACATAGTTTTTCTGACTTGCTAGATAACACACACTATTTCTTGCTTTTCAACAAATATAAAGGCCCTATATGCTGCAGCCAGTTACTAAACAGGTCGGTGTAAATATCAACTTCCAAATATCTCCTGAGCAACATGGAAATGTTATGCTCATGTTTGAGTTCTTTTTTTTTTAAATGAAATGAAATATGAAGTTCCTGGCTAAATCTTGCTTGCTGTTCTCCTGTGAATAGTCTTGTTGAAATAGTTATAATGCATTTTGATTGGAGAGTATTGCTTTCTTGTTTTAAAAGTAGAGGTGTGGAACTTTAAGCATGTATGTACCTTCATCGCATACAGCCCTAAGCACTTGTGTGCTTAAAGCTGCACATGCGCTTTATTGGATTGGGCCCTGATTTAACTTTGCAAAATATAGGCTACCAGGAATTATGCTACTGTGAATAGTTCCACTGATTTAATCACAATTAGATCTGGTCAGGAATTTTTCAATGAATTGTTTCATCATTGCAAAATACTTATTGCTCTAACCTGAAACTCAGACAACAGGACTAGGTTTGAGAAAAAGCCCAAATCAAGGAGAAAAATAATCAAGGAAAACAGTTGCAGAAACTCTGAAATGAGAAGTGTTGCTTTTCCAGTTCAAAAAGACTTTTTTTTAGAAATTTAAACTAATTAGGTTGAAAAGGATTAAAACAAAAGAAGTATAAAGACATTACTAGTCAAAGAATCATAGAGTTAAGGGTTCCCCCGAACATTTTGTCTCCCTCCCTGGCCATGTCTCACACTTCTGAGACAGAAGACAACATGAAAGAGAAGAGGAGTACTTAGGAGAAGAGGAAAGCCATTCCTGACCTCTGCAGGTGACTGGCTAAAGCCATGAAGCATGATATTTTTAGGAACACAACACAAACTGGAACGGACCTCCAGGATTGCCAAGCCCTGCTTCTACTGTCACAGACAACCCTGGTGCATGATGCTACTCATAAATTTGTCCAGCTGGCTCTTAAAATTAATCAAGTTGTTTGCCCCCACAGCTACTTTTGGACAAGAAAAAAACCGGAAACAAAATGTTTTGAAATTATCTAAACAAAACATTTCAATTGAGTGGAACTAAAAAACAATAAAAGAAATGGCTTCTTTTGGTTCACATATAATTTCTAGATTTTGACTTTTTGTCCTGAATGAAGAAAAGACGAGAAAAATTCTGAACTCTCAAAACTATTTGTAGACCAGGAAAACCATTTCCTGCCTCACTCTACTCACCATAGTGACATTATCATGCTGTTTGTTACTGAGCCATGCAGCAGACAGCCAGACCTCTAATGGCCTTTTAATCATTGTTACTCACTTGAGATTTCCAGGTGAAAGGTGTTATGTAAAAGCATTTGTCTTTATGATTAATTATTATATTTTATTTTTGATCGGAAAATAATTCCCAAACAAGACTGGGAATCAATCATCTATTAGTTTTTATGAGAAATTAATGAGCCGTGTGTGCCAAGTTCCTTGGCGGATACTGTAATTCATGAGTGTACTTGATAATATCAGACTATTTTCACTTTGAAAATGTAGGGTGGGATTTCCCAAAGCATTGGCGTGACCCTCTTTCCATTGAAGTTGGTGGCAAAACTAGTTTACTTTAATGGCAGCCCTGTTAGGCCAACAATGAACATGTCTGAAAATCCCTCTTGCGGTCTACATTCTATGGCCATACTCCAAATGTTCAAAAAGTTGTGAAGTGTGTTTGAGCTCTTCTTTTTAAATTATGAATGTGGAGGTCTTTTCATTGCCCCTCTGGTTTCTGAGCCTTCAGGATGCATTTTTGAGCATAGTCTCAAGATGTTCTCTGCAACCATAAGGGCTAGAAATTTTATTTAGGATAAGTGTGAGAGAAAAGATGGTCCATTGGTTATGGCAGTAGCCTAGCACTTGCATGTTCTTACCTGCTTTGCTGCAGAATTCCTGTGTGATCTTGGATGAGTCACTGAGTCTATTTCTCAGTTCCCTATCTCCCAAAAATAAGACTAGCTTTGTCCTGCCTCACAGGCATGTTGGCGATGTCTACACTAGAGGGCTCAGTTAAGTCAAATTAACAAGGTCAACGAAAAGTTGACTTTATTAAGTCAACTTAAAGAGTCCACATTTTTTAAGTCAACTTCATTAAGTCAACTTAAGCCAGGGTAGCCACTTAAGTCAGCTTAATAAAATCAACTTTATTGGGTACCCTGGCTTAAGTCTACTTACTAAAGTCAACTTAGGCAGCCACATTTCATTAAGTTGACTTAATAAAGTTGACTTAACACTTAAAGTTAACTTTAAGGGCAGGAGTTATTTAGTCGACTTACACAAGTGCTTAAGTCGACTTAATAAATGCTAAATGTGGCCATGGAGTTGCTTAAATTGACTTAAGCCAGGTTAAATCAACTTAAGCCTCCAGTGTAGACATACCCGTTGTGTGGATAAATACATTAAAGTCTTGAGGCGCTGAGCGATAACAGCAAACGGGCAGTGAGGTAAGTGCTTCAGACAGGTAAATTCTCTTGTAATCACCTGGCTCTAGGCACTGAGGTTTTAAATTAAATATCAAGAAATTGGCCCTAAAGTCATATGAGTTAGCAACCCCACCTTTTAATATGGTAGAATAGAAAGAGACCTCAAGAGGTCATTAAGGCCAGCCTCTTGTGCCGATTCAGAGCTAAGTAAACCTAGACGGCCCCTGATGAGTTTGTTCAGTCTGTTCTTAAAAACCACCAGGGATAGAGATACCACAGTCTCCCTCGGAAGCCTTTTCCCAGTGCTTAACTGCCCTAGAATTAAAACATTTTTCCTAAAATCTCACCTGTATCTTCCTTTCCGCAGATTAAGTCCCTTACTTCTTGTCCTGCCTTCAGTGGACATAGAGTAAAACTAATTACAATTTTCTTTGTAACAGCGTTTTAAAGACTCTTATCAGGTCCCCCTCTGTCTTCTTTTCTTGAGACTAAACATGCCCGATTTTATTAACCTTTCCCCATAAGTAGGATTCGTTGAACCTTTTCTCATTATTTTTGCTCTCCTCTGGACTCTCTCCAGTTGGTCCTCATCTTTCCTAAAGTGTCTTACCCACAATTGGACACAGTACTCCAGCTGAGGCCTTCACAGAGCTCAGTACAGCAGGACAATTACCTTTCACGTCTTGCATACAATACTACTGTTAATGCAGCCCAGAATTCTATTAGCTTTTTCTCCACTGTATCACATGATTGAATCATATTCAGTTTGTGATTCACTTTAACCTCCAAATCCTTTTCAGCCGTACTGCCACCTAGCCCGTTATTTCCCATGTGGTACTGTAGCTGTGCATTTTTTTCTTAAGTATTTGGCACTTGTCTTTACAGAATTTCATCATGTAGGCTATTGTGAGAGGAACACACTCTTGTTTCCTTTATGTGGCTGCAATCCCACTATTATGATTCTTGTAGGCCTGGGGCCCTAATCATGGATGGAGAGCCCAACATGCTATATGCGGTACAAACAGAGAACAACAAGACAATTCCTGCAGCAGGGGGGGTTACCATTTAATATAAAATGAGATGAATCAATTAAATTGCATTGACATAACTGAAAGCAGAGTCCAGTATCTGTGCTTGGCAGTCACTGTGTCCAGGTAAAAGTGATGGATGTATAGAGTCTGCGGAAGTAAAATAGAGGCACAATGTGACTCACAGCATATGAATAAGAGGTAAATCTTTTTCCTTTAGCCTGAGATACAGTGTTGACATAGTTTCTTTCCTGGATTTTATTAGTGTGCCTTGGATTAGCAGTTTGGTCAAAGTGCACACAATGTATTAATGAAGACTGTGAAACATGTGTTCAGTTTAAAATTCTGTCATGCATCACAACAATAAATGGAAAACTCTGACATGTGTCTCTGAAACCCTAGCATGATCACACTAATTCACCAAATTTGGCAGCTTGCTAGGAGTGATAACGTCCTTCACCTTATAAAACGGCAGGGTTCATTTGTTACTCTCCAGATGTGTCTAAAAATAAGAGAGATGCAGCTGGATTTTACATGATAAACAGGCTATGGCATATATTCCCAACCTGTCTTCTGGGGGTCAAAAATGGTCCTTGAGGGCTTTCAGAGTGGCCTTTGGCTCCCCTCCTGCTGGCTGCAGGAGGGAGTCACTGCCTAAGGATCTGGGCAGAGTGTGTTTCTGCAGGGCTAAAAGACCTGTGCAAGCTCCTTGCTGCAGTCAAACGATAGGAGATTCGTGCTCCCCTCCCTCTGGCTGTAGCAGGAAGCACTGCAAAGTGCTCTGCCTAGGTCCATAGGTGCTAGGGTCCTTGCTGGAGCCAGAGGCATGAGACCACTGATCGTCTGTCCCCCTGGCCGCAGACGGGAGACACTATTTTGGGACCTAGATAGAGAGTGCATTGCTGCAGGATGCGTGTGGTTCACCTGCTGCAGCCAGGGAGACAGGAAATCAGCAAGCAAAGAGGCAAACTGCTTTTTGGGGGTGTCTGCTGGGGGTGGCTGGTGGCCACTCAGGACTGTAAAAATATTTGTGGCCCTTAAGCCAGAAAGGTTGGGAACCACTGGGCTATGGGTCCAAAGCTACATTTTCTTCATTCTGTTCGTTTCACTAGACTTAAATTTCCTGGTGTTCTTGAGAAACTTACATTGCTGACATGTCATCAAGGAAATACACAGAGCTATCAACTACGTTCCAAAAATCTGAAAAAAAAAAGTCTAATTGTTTTCATTGGCCACAATTTAAGAGTTTTAACCTCACTTGGACAATCATGAAGTATATGGTACAGAGTGTATGTTTGAGGACAAATTAGTTTCCTTGCTCACGCCTCCCACCAGGGCCATCTCTAGGGATGGATGGAGCTCAGAGTGAACCAGCCTATGTGAGGCCTTGATCCTGGCCTGGCATTTGTCCCTCTACCCCCACTCTGGGCTACCCCCAACTGCTTTCCCAACCTCACATCCCTCAACCCCAGTCCTGGACACCCCCATCTCATACCTCCTGATCCCTTTCCTGGCCTTGTGCGTCTCCCGGCCCCAGTTCTGGCCTTGTGCTCATGCTCAATAATATTCTTATTACAATAGATGAGTTTGCCTCCTCTCTATCTCTTCTCTCCACATCTCCTCCTAATGTGCTGTCTGCACTATTCGAATCAAAATAACTGCTTTGATTTGCTTAAACAACTGAGCTGATCCTATGATTTACGCTCCCCTGCATTTGTTTCTTATCATTCTGTAAGTTGCCCCATCTTCAGGTATCTGACAAAGTGAGATTTTCTCCCACAAAAGCCCATGCATTAAATAAATTTGTTAGTCTTTAAAAGTGCCGCAGGATTCCTCAGTTGTTTAGCCTATAGAACTGTCCGTTTTTCAGGAGCCTGAAGAAGCAGGCCACACATTCTGTGCTTTCGTCATGATTATCAGCAATAAACTATCTCAATTAAAGCTTCTCTTTGCATAGTGACGCAAACGAGCCTATAAAACAGAACCTTTGTATCTTGCTGAGAGAGGATTTTCAGAAGTCTCTGAATCTAAATTCTGCATTTGTTACAGGTTAAATATTTCCAGCTGGGTGAATGAGTGAAACGAATCAACCAGATCTGCAAAGATTTTTGTACATATAGGTCCTTTCTACTCAGGAATCCAAGAAATTTTTCCTTGCTTCCTTCTCAATGTAATGAATAGGAATGTAAATACAGATATAAGATCTTGCATGGCTCCCATAAAGAAATCTCTTCCATTTCTGTTTTCTAGTACTTGCATCAGGTCTAGTGTTTAAAAAGGTGTATGTTGTTGAGGGTTTCTTTACTGGAAGACTCATAGCCTATGTTTTGTGAAGCTACTTCAAGTCTGTCTGATACAGTGGAAATGAAACGTTTGCTTCGTGTTTGGTTGCAAGAGCTGGTAACTGTCAAGCTATACCAATGACATCTTTTACACTAAACTAGGTGGTATGAATGCTCTCATATTGCAGAGTAGCATTCTGCATAAAGGTGGATGGCTGGGCCTGTGGTTACAGCATGGCTCAGACACATGGATTCAGTTCTTGACTCGGTGCCAGACTTATTCTGTGACCTTGGGCAAACTGTCTAATTAATTCCTCAGTTCCCCAATCTTTTGTTTGTGTTTTGCATCTCTTTCTCCCACCCTTTTTTCTGTCTTGCCTGTTCAGGCCCTGATGCTGCAAAGAATTATACAGATGGTTAACTTTGTGTGGCTAGCACCTCTGCTTAACATGCAGAAGGTCCTGGGTTCAATTCCCAGGGGGTTGGACTTGATGATCTCACAAGGTCCCTTCCAGCCCTATGATATGATTTGATTGATTGATTAATACTCCTGGGAATAGTCCCATTGACTTCCGTGCAAAAAGTTTAAGCACTTTCATAGGCTTTTGAAGGATCAGGACTTCGGGGCAGCACACAGGGGGAGGGACCATGTGTACATACAGCACCTAACACAGTGGGGTACCATAATTGAATGGCGTCTCTAATACAAACAATCACTACAGTGGCGGCAGTTAAGAGACCGCTTTCTGTTTAATGCAGGGCATCACTTTCCTCCACCCCATTTCTCTTTTTCCCTTATTCCACCCTCTTTCCTTAACTGCTTTTCATATGTGGAGCCAGGATTAGTGCTGACTGATTAAGCTGTTGGCCCTGATCTTTAAGCTCCCTAAGGATCTGACCTTTAATGGCTGAACAGTGTTCTACAGGCATCTAGAACAGAAAATCGATTAGCACAATCCTCTGTTGCTATGATTATTATTTATTATCTGTCGCTAGTACTCTTTTTCAGGGGCCTACAATGTGCACCTTGCTGGCGACTGTTGGAGGAAAGATGTCAGTACTGTACATGGAAAAGAAATTTGATTTTACCTTTCTTAATCTTTGATCTGTTTTTCATAATTGTGCTAAATTAGGGCCAGCTCTAGACATGGGATTTGCACCCTGACATTCACCAGAAGTCATGTGAGTCTGGGGTTCAGGACTGGACTCTAGCCACAAAAAAAAAAAAAAAAAAAAAAAGCCTCCTGTCTGGAGAAAAATGTGGGATTTTCCTTTGAACAGGTTGCTAGTAAACTACAAGGGGTTTTTCTGTGAGCTGTTTTTAGCTCATTCCAGGAACAGATCCCTATGAGTGCTGATGTACAAGAGCTTTGTTATGAGATTTGCAAACACTTGTGTTTCTGTGTTGTGTGAACGGAGTATTTATGTTTAACCAGAGCATGTGTTCCTTCAGCTACGCAACGGAAGGGCAGGCTGTGCACATGATCCATGCACGTTTATTGTTGCCTATGAACAGCCATGTGCTGCAAACAGACTCTGGAGAAAAGCTTGTTAGCAGATGTCCTGCTGATGGCCCTTCCAATTTATAAATATGCACCTCTATGTTTTCCATATCCAGTGCTTCCACTAGCCCAGATGTTCCCACGACTGGGTCCTTGAGGACTTTAACTATGAAAATGCGTGGCATATCATCTGTTTCACGGAAAAGAAAATCAGATTTTAGTCTCCCAACAAACAGATGAGGGGGGGAACATCCACTCTTTAAACTTAATTGGCTTTTCATATCCGCAATCTGAGGTGCATTTTTATATGCCATTGTGAAATTGTATGTACCCTGCAAAGCTAATAAAGGTGCATTTCAGATTTAGGTGCATCTCAGCTAAATGATTGCCCTTGAGATCTATTTTTTTTTTGTACAGACTATTAAAATACAACAGCATTTTCACCCTTATGGTGACTGTAATTTTACAAGGCTGATTTAAGTTCACATTTCATTTATACTGAGCAATTGCATTATTATCTTCCCATATATTTATTAAGATATAGAGCAATGAATGGAATTAAACCAGGATGAATTCTGCCCAATATCTATCAAATTAATACAAAATGAACAATGACAACATGCGATCAGAATCAGCTAGGAATTCACACATCCCAAGTTCCAAGTCCCCATGTGAAAAAACAAAGAGTCTGGTGGCACTTTTAAACACTAACAAATTTATTTATTGCATGAGCTTTCATGGGAGAAAATCCCACCTTTTCACTGCATCAGTAAGAGCATGAACTGGCTCTTCCATGACAAACATTAAACTTTAAATGGATCACAGGACTCCTCCTTTGGTTGTCATTAGAAACAGTGATTCTCACCTCTCTCAACCTCACCACTTTCTGATATGTTGTGTTTGAATCTACACAACTTTTTTGATTTTCTGAAGTACCAGTAATCTGACCTGATGCAGTGAAATGTAATCACAGGATTTATCTTTCACCCCATACTGTAAGTTTTTTTCAATGTTAAGTTTTCTCCACTGTGGCATCTGATGAAGTGGGACTTTGCCCACAAAAGCTCATGCAAAAAATACATTTGTCAGTCTTTAAGTGCCACAGGACTCCTTGTTTGTTTTCCTGAACTAGACTAACACAGTTACCCTTTTGGAACTAGAGAGCAATGTGGGGCTGAAACCAACAAGAAAAAAAAAGCTACACAGAGATGGCACGAGGAACAGAGAGGAAGGAAAAGGAAAACAAATTAAATGGAAAACTAGAACGCTTCGCACACCCATTTGAGCAATAGTGGCAGAGTGAGGGTTACCAGCAGCCAGGGCCAAGCCCACATTTATGCTCCCCCAGGTGCCCCACACCACCTCATACCATGCAGAGCCCCCCTGCAACTCAGCACCTGGGGGCTTGGACCCCTGAAAACACTGCTGTTACTATACCACTATGGAGTCATCTCATTTTTGGGTGTTTCTTCTGTTCCCTGCTCCATAGCACAAGCTTCATGTTACCTGGATTCCTCAGTAACTCCCAGGAAGAGAGTCCAAGCAGGGATGGACCTAGGAAAGCTGAATAGTATATACCACCAGGTACTGGGGAACCTGCCTGGAGTATAAAAAATCCTGCCACCCCCAAAGGGAGGGCAGGGAAAAAGATCAGGCCACCAGATAGCAATACAAGAGAAAATTTCTAGTTTTGCAAAAAGTTTTAGATATTTTGCCATACTAGCTATTCTAAGTCATTTTGAAATCTAGAGGAGAAGGTGCGCATCTCTTAAAGTGTTTGTTTAAAAATAAAGCAACAGGTGCATTCTCCATGCATATCTAAATATGCACAGGTAATCCCACAGGTGCTATGATTATGTGTCCAGCTGCGCTCACTGTTGTACCTCTCAAAAGACGCATTTTTGCACATCCAAATAGACACACAGAATGAACATATGGACTTTATGAGCCAGTAGTACCAACCCAGCAACCTGACTCAATGCATTTTGGCTTTGCTGTCTACACAGAACTGGCAAAACAAACTATTCCAAAGTGGCTCCAGAGGGGTAGCTATGTCAGTCTAGTCCAGCGAAACAAGGAGTCTAGCTCCAAACGAGTAGTCCTGTTAGTCTAGGTCAGCAAAACAAACAAGGAGTCCTGTGGCACTTTTAAAAACTAACATGTTTATTTATCACAAGAGCTTTTGTGGAAGAAAATTCCACTTCATCAGATGCTTGAAATGGAGAGCCAAAGATGAATGGGAGGCAAATAAATGCAGAAAGTGTAAACGCATAGGATTAGGTCATATAGTTCCAAAGTGTCAGTTCTCAGCAAAAGCAATAGGGGTTAATTTTTCAGCTTCTATGACCATGCAGGCCCGGTTCCCAAAGGTTTCAGTTGAAGTTGGGAACCTAACTACTTTTCAGACTCTTGGCCAAAGTCCTAATATGGAATCGCAAGGGGCTCTTCTGAAGATCTTAGAGACCCATCCAAACATTTCTAAGGGGGGCAAAGGGGAAGAACTAAAGTTGTAATCTCCTGTTTCTGGACCACCCAAACACTATCCAACAAATCACAGCATTTTTTCAGCTCTGGTATCTTGAATTATTGTTCACAGGGATTTTAAAGAATTTCATTTCTTTTTTTTTTCTTTCTTTTTTTCTTTCTTTTTTTTTTTTTTTTAAGGGTGACATGTAGTTTCCTGACAGGCTGGTTTTAATAAGGTTGAAATCTTTGTTGTTGCCAAATCCAAGAGGAGTATCACATCTTTAAATCATTAGATGGGAATGGAGTAATCACACAGAGGGTGCGCTTCAAAGGTTATTGGTTTTTACAGTGTGTTCACTATTCTGCTTGTCTGAAAAATAACCTAGATACTGATTCTGCCTCTGCCCCATTCATAGTACACAGACACTGTGTGTGTATGCAATATAATTCAAGGATTTTTGTGACATATTTTGGCACTTGCCAGTTGGAGTTAATGGGAACCTGCATGATACTGACTATGGACGCCAAGTTTGAGGGGGTAGCCATGTTAGTCTAGTCCAACAATACAAACAAGGAGTTTGGTACTTTTAGAGACTTATAAAATTGTCAGTCTTTAAAAGTGCCACCAGATTCCTTTTTTGTTTTGACTAGGGATGGTAATACATATTAGCAAGAAATAAGAACACTCCTGCCCCCAAATTGTCATCCGAAAAAATGAATAAAGGCAAAATAGAGCCCTTTCTCAGGCTTGGATGATAGGCCAGAATTCTTCCTCTTCTGTGATTTCCTCCAGAACTGAATGTAGTCAGAGAAGTAAAAAAAAATCAAGAAAGTTTGTTCACAAGGAATTTTCCATGTAACCATAGCATCCAGGTGGTCTAAATCTGAGAGATCCTGTGAAATGTTTATGCTCAATGATGATTAAGGGGTTGCAACCAAAACCAGATCGTGCTAGATGCTGTACACACATAGGTAGACCCTCCCCTAAATTGTTAACCGTCTCATTCAAGTGGAAAGTGGAAAGAAGAAAAATGACTTGTCCATGGTCATGCAGTAAGTGAATCAGGCTTGGACCCAAGTCTCCTTTTTCCTACCCACTAACTGTAAAGGACTGAGTTAAGCATTTGAAATGTTGATTTCTGGGTCTTCGCTTACTCCCATCACATGGACTCCAGTGTAACTTCACTGGAATTACTCCTGATTACACAGCCGCACCTGAGAGGAGACTCAAGTCTCAACCACCTGGGAGTCCCCCATCAGATTACACAGCCACAAGTGCGAAGAGAATCAAGTGTAAACTCTTAGAGGCTTACATACCAAGAGGCTTTGTCGGACCTTGACAATCTCCTGTGTTGCTAATAATTACATTGTTATTTATGGTCCCAGGGAACTGCAGTCTAAATAAAGTTTCTTCCAAAGGCATAAACATTTTTTTGCCAAAAGTTTAGTGCAATGCAACTTTGTCTTGCAGAACATCTTTCATACAAACATTATTCCCCAAACTCTTGATGTGCAGCAGAAACAATGCTCAAGTTAAAAAGCAAGAGGAGAAGGAAAGGACGAGGTTAAAAACAAGGTAGTAAGGAAAGGCTGTGGAAAGGTGACAGGATTTGCAAAGAAGACTCTTGCACTAACTTGAAGGGATCCACAGAAGAAGAAGAGGGCTCACAATGTTTATCCAAAGCTCTTGGCTCTGCAGAGCTGAACTAGAAACCTTTCACTACTTCCAACTGATGCTCTGGGCAGAAGTATCCCAAGTGCTACCTTTCAGACGGTGTTTTAACACATCCGGCTCGAAATCTCGGATTGCAAAAGCACAGAACCACAAGCTAAAGGGAAAGGAGTAACAAGGAAAGAGCGTTTCTTCCCATTTATGAAAATGGCAGGGTCACTTGGGGGCAAAGCTCTGATTTTATCCAGATTCTTTAACTTGTGGCTATCAGCCTTTTCGAGCGGCCGCCCTTGGTGTTATGCTCGTGAGTAGATAACCCCAGCCTGTCATGAGATAGACAGTGAGCCACATTTGGTGCTACAAACCCAGAGATACAAATTGCTTACTAAGGCTGCAGCCCGGACTGCACCTGCTGTTTTATGGCCTGGCTGCGTTAGCAAACTCTGCACACGCAGGGTGGCGGAAGGTGAGTTACAGCGAGCTGGCGCTTCACTCAGTGCAGAATCAGCAGCATCCCTATGCTCTCTGAATTAATTTGCCCCCTCTTATAAAATGCTGGTGAACTCATCTCTGAAAGTCAGGTCACTATTGATTTGTAATAACGGGGATCTAACGTGTCTACCCCAATGCTGAGCTCAGCAGCTAGAACGTCGGTGAAAGCATGCTGCTGTGGCTTCTGGTGTAAGATTTGCAGGATTTGCTAATGTTGGCCTAACTGCCCATCACACACTGTTTGGATACAAGCAAACAAGACTTGAATTATTTTCCCCCTTTCATCTGATAGTACTTTGGCGAGCAGGGGATTTTACGGTCACCAGGCCTCACTGCACAGATAGGCCAGAGCTGCAGTACAGTGCCGCCACCTTGTTACGTCTCGTCAGACACATGTCGACCAAGTGTCCCAGGGTGCTGAAATGCTTGTTCCCAGCCTTCTGTTCATTCAAAGCTGTCTTCCCTTGAAGAGTCCCTCTCTCCCTTCCAGAGATAAACGGTGACGGCTGCGGCCTTAACACAATGTAGGAGTGATGGAATAAATAGACTGCAATCAACTGTGCTGAACTGCCCTCTGCTTATGTGGGTCACATGTTCAAAGGTTCCTGCATCCAGGCTGGAAATTGTTCGTTGTCGATTTCTTGTCCAGCCAAAGCATTTGATCAAGGCTGGGTCAGAGCTTCGTGAGCCTTTCAGATGCAAATGTGGTTTCAATTACAATCTTTTCCAAAGGGGGCTTTT
Organism: Podocnemis expansa; assembly: GCA_007922195.1. Taxonomy (NCBI): domain Eukaryota; kingdom Metazoa; phylum Chordata; order Testudines; family Podocnemididae; genus Podocnemis; species Podocnemis expansa. The sequence continues at coordinate 6,595,180 of ML682035.1, read as the reverse complement.
AACCTCAGCTGCAGTCGGTTAAGGTTTTCAAGATGTAGCTGTTCACTCCTTAGGACAATACTACTTTTGCATCCATTGCTTTTGTGTTGTTCGCTCTTCCCTGTGACACAGCATTGCTTCCTATGAATGAACACACACACAGCACTGGTGACTGACATATGGAAAATGTCCATGGATTTGGTCTCCAAAGACTCTCAGCATGGACAAAGATTAATAGACATCTTTTCTAGCCAAGTCCCTTATCTTCTCTATAGGGCACCTATCAGAAGACAACATTGTTTCCTCATTCAGATGTGCAAAGCCAGACCATGATGTTATCGTTCATATCCAGTTTATTCTCTATGAACTGAACCCTACTAAAGGTGCTGCACACTGATCCTGATCCAGCAAAGCACCTAAGTGCTTAATTTTAAATACGTGAATCTTGACTTTAAGGGGCCTACTCATGTGCGTAAAGTGAAGGACACATTTAAGTTCTGTGCTGAACCCAGAGCAAAGTGCTCAACATCTTGCAGGCATGGACCTTTGGGTTGAAGAAATGGAGGCTGCAACACAGTGTCATGAAAGAACATATGTAAAGTATGGAAACCAATTGGGAAGATCTTTGGTCTCCAGGCAGAGTAGCCAATTTCTCTCCACCAACCAGAATAAAAATATTTCCTTATATTGTACCCTATTAATTATATTTTTTCTGGAGCTCATCCTGCAAAAAGTATACACATTCTTTAGGTTAAATACATTTGTGTGTCTTTATAGCATCTCTGTTTCACTTTACAGATTCATGGATTTTAGAGTCAAAAGAGAATATTAGATCAGCTAGCCTGACCTGTGCAACACTGCCCATCAAACTTCACCCAGCTACTCTTTCATTCAGCCCCATAACTCGTGTCTGATGGAGAATCCACCATTTCTTCTGGTACTTTGTTCCAGTGGCTAATCACACTCATTGTTCCAGAAATTGTGTCTTATTTCTACTTTACATTTGCCTGGCTTTAACTCCCAACCACTGCTTCTCATTATGCATTGTTTCCACTAGCTTACAGAACACTTTAGTACCCAATAAGAACGGCCATCCTGGGTCAGCCCAATGGTCCATCTGGCCCAGTATCCTGTCAATGCCAGTGCCAGGTGCTTCAGAGAGAATAGGCAGAACAGGCAATCATCAAGTGATCCATCCCATCAGATATTCACAGCTTCCAGCAAAGAGCAATCCCTCCCATCTGGCTAATAGCCACTGTTGGACCAATCCTCCATGAACTTGACTAGTTGTGTTTTGAACTCCATATCAGTCTTGGCCTTCAAAACATCCTCTAGCAAGGAGTTCCATAGGTTGACTGTGCACTGTGTGAAGAAATATTTCCTTTTGTTTGTTTGTGAAGTTATAAAACTTCTTACCAGTCATGGTATTGCATGTGGCTAGTCTTAGGAGCTCATGAATTTTATGTAATAATCTTTAGTGACATGCATAACAGTGTAATTAGATCCCATAGATAAAGCTTTTCTAAAAAAAAAAAAAATGTAAAGAGGACATTATTGCTGATTTCAGATCTGAAAAAGCCAGCAGGAAAATAATCTGATTGACTCTTCCTACATCTATGGATAAACAAAACAAAACAAAACAGCTCAATAACAGTTAAATTTTGTTTTGAAAATAAATAGGAAGCACATGCTGAAAATCATTTTTTTAAAGCAACACAAGACCAATCCCAAATCCCAAATTCAAAACAGACATCGTTTTATGGAGAATTTTGACAGCAACATCATTGCAATTTACCAGCTCTTTGGTCTTTTAATTGCAAAATCCATTTTTTAAGGCACAGTCTCTGTTGACATGTCACTTGTATGACCTCTTTTGGCCAGACATAAAGAAAACCAAACATTGGGCTTGTACACATTATTGTTTTGGTTGATTAACAATAATTATCATGTATTTACATAGCCTCTTTCATCTAAATGGGTCCAAAGTTCTTCGTAAACTCTGTCTAAAAAAATCACTCACCCACTGCTGAACTTCCGTCATCTTGGAGGTGAAACATGGCAGCTGTTTAATACGGCACAGTAACCTACATAGAAACATTGTCCCTGCACACACACACCTCCCACACCCCGTCCCTGCATGGAGATAGATCTTTTCATGCCCTTCAGTTTCCAGTTACTGCACAGCCTCTTGACCCATGAGAAATGTGGCCACAAGAGTTATTTACCACCTTGCAGTCCAATTTCACCAGTATTTAAAATAACTAGAGAAAGAATCTGTGGATACCAGCATGTGCATTACATTGTCACGGGGGCTTTTATAATTTTTCAGCTTCTTTGCTGGGAAAATGCACTGCTGCTCTGAGGATAATCTGCCACAGGTGCTGCATGATTATCTGTATGCAACGAAAGCTGCTGCACCGGTCCACGTGATTGCTGATTAATAACTGAGCACGGGTGGAGTGTTTGTTGCAATTCAGTATATAGCAGGAGATTTTGTTTGACTCAGGGCTTGCCATCTAAGAGTAAAAATATGACCGCAGTTGAGCCTTTTTACTCTGGATTTCACCGCGACTGGAATTTGGTCCCTGTGTGATATCAGGCAGTTTCCTGAAATATCTCAGGGAGAGCGTATTGTATTACGCATATGTATCATTGCAGGCCAGCCAAGGACTATATATAATTCTGTGGGGGAGGATAAACACAACCGCTCTAGGAGCTAAGAACAGTGGGGTGGTAACTAGGCAAATTCATCCAGGTTGTAAACCTCTGGTGGAGCACCCCTTCCTGGCCTTGTTCATACTGGATTCTCCAGAGGCCAGCAGACACAAAAAGGTCTTGTGGATAATTAGTGTGAATTTAAACTGACTCAAGGCCCTCTCTCTGGTCCATCAAACGGACAAGATCTTCTGTCCAAGGAGCACCCCAGTCCTTAGGGAAGAGCAGGGAGGACTGAAATTTGACTGGAGTTCTTGTGGAGTTGGGGGCCTGCAAGTGTGCCGGGATTTTTTCATTGTTTTAATATGTTTTCTTTGTCATGCTTTTACCTCACAATAAGTGTGCTTGCTTAAAAAGAGGTGGGAAGTAACTTAAAAGTGTGGGCAGTTATGCTGATGATAGCCTCTGAGAAGAAAAGCAAAGTGGGCCTGTTTAGGCAGTCTGACTTGGTGGGGAATTCAGAACATAGGCAGGAAACCGAGCCTGAAAATACCCGTGGGGGAAATGGGACGCATGTCTCTGCCAAAGAAAGATGGCAGCCTAAGGCCTGGTCTACATTTACCATGAAATTCAGTGACAGATGATAGGAGTTAGGCCAGCTAACTCCAATCAACTGCTTAACTCCTTTTCTATTTGATGTCTTCACTGTACTGTGCCAACATGAAATGCATTCCCATCAACGCAGCACGTTGCCCCTTGTGGGTGTGGTTTTAATGAGTCAACTTCCAGGGACTCCTGGGTTTGATTGAGAGCATCTGTACTGATGCTCAGTTGAACTCGAAAAATTGATCCTGCACCGTCAGTGGTCCTACCAGCAACATAGACATAGCCTAAGGGCTGGTCTACATTGTCATGCTGGGTTGACCAGAGATACACAAACTACGTACTGCAGAATACCCTCCATTTGACGCTGCATTACTCTTTCTTGTGGGGGTGGGGGGTGGAGTTATTGTGTCAAATGGAAAGCACCTCCAGGATTAATTGAGTAGGTCTCCACTGGCCACTCAATTGATCCCACTGTGTTGATCTGTGGACACCAGCTCAGGGATTTCAGTATAGACAAGCCACAAGTGTCATTCCCTTTGGTGGACCATAGAGGGGAAAAATCATGGAGTTCCCTTGAACTGCAGTAATCCTAACAGCACATCCACAGCTTGATTTGGAATCAGTTATATAGTTATTAGGCCAGCCCCTCAGCTGACGTAAACAGATATAGCTCCATTGAGTGCTTTCAAGTATTTTGTTTTGACTGACCATAGCTTGAAGCCAGTGAAGAACTGAAGATCACATCTCTAAGATTGCAGACATAGATATGACCAAATGTTTAGGGTCAGGAATCTAGGGTTCTGCTGCTGACTTTTTCACTAGGTTACATTAGGTAAGTCACTTCCCTGTATCTCAATGCCACCCCCTCAGTCTACCTCCCCAGTAAAATAGGATAAATAAGTGGACAGTAATTAGAGGGGCAGTAATTAGCAGAGTGAAATCTGCCATGGAAAGAAATTGTATCTATGTGAATTGTTCTTATTTTTACTAATTCAGAAGATGTACATTTGGCAACTCCTTGCATATCGAAAGAAAGAATCGGAATTAATTTTGTCCTCTTGTTTTTTTCTTCTAGCACGACCATGCTACCTTCCGACATCAGGATAACCAATGGCTACATCACAGTTGATCCTCCCATTTGGTTTTCAAACCAGCTGGATCAGAGACCACGTTCAGATCTCCCATTCCACCATCAGCCAAAAAGCTCGGCTCCTGTCAGCATACTGGTGCCATCCATAACTACTTCTTTCTGTGTGGCAATAGCTTATTTTCTCCTGAGTCTATTGAGGCCTTCATGACCAGCCTAGGATTATGTGCAATACCTTAAATTGAGAACATAGCTAATTTATGAACAAGTGGGTGGTTTTCTCTAAAACGGTTTCAGCCTGGACCTTCTAACCACAGAGAAATGGTAGTGTTTCTAGCTGGTTTTGTTTCTTATCCCAGACATATTTTGAAACTCTAAAGCTTTATTGTAACACTGACTTACATCTTCTTTTTTGTAGAAGGATCCTTATTTCCCATAGTGCTATGGGGCTTTGTAAAATATATGTGTTCATATATATATATAAAAAAGGAAAAAAGAAAAGCATATTTATTCAACCGGTAAACTTATTTTCATTGGTATTGTGTATGTGAATAACATCCCCATTAAACAGCAGTGGTGTTGAAACTGTTACATTAATATTTGCTGTATTTGTTTTTTAACCATCACGTCTGAATTGACACCCAAAGATAGTGTTTTAGTCATTAAAATTTCACACTAATCCTCCAATAGGTAAATTTGTGCTGATCCTTAAGCTTTCTATGTGTGGGGTGGTTAATCCACTTAATGTAATTTAGACATATTTTAGACAAATTGTGCTTTCTGTGGCCCCAGCATCACTAGGAAAAAGGTGTGTTCTTAACCCGAGCTAGTGAACCCAAGGTAAAATCCTAATGAAGAAAAAACAGTTTATGGTTTTCACAAGTTGGCAAGTCAAGATAAACCTTAAGCTTCTCTCATTATCTTTAGCTCAACCAGCTAGCTTGTTTGAAAAATGCAGACTGTGTTGTCTTTGCTAGGATTAACAAGCCAATATATCACGTTAGCAAACTCCAGTCAAGAACTCAGCTTTGTCCTAGCAGAAACACACAGCATCAGTCTGCTGAGCTGATTTAATCTCTTACTCCATTTTTGCATGAGTGTGGCTCCTCGCTGGGTTTACTCCAGATTTACACAAATGCTAAAGAGAACAGAATGTGCCTTCCTACAGGATTTAATTGTTTAACTGCATGCTAATTTATAACATTTCTCAGCTGTGGCTGCACTTCACTCAGTGCACGTTGGGGTGCAGAAGCATCTTAAACTTCACCTTGTAACTAATATGATATGCCTGGCTGGTTTTTCTGTATCGATTTCTGGCCTGATCAAAGCCCTCTTGAATCAATGAAAAGGCTCCTGTTGATGTCAGTGATTCTTCAATTTGTTCCTCTCAATGGTTTCTGGATTAGGTTCATGAAAGAGCATGAAGACAAAGGGCCAGATTTTAGCTGGTGTAGAGCATGGCAGTTCCATTGACTTAAACCAGAGCTATACTGATTTACACCAGCTATGATTTTGGCCCACTATCTATGTAGCTAGTTTTGAGTTTGGCAGTGATGGAAAAAAGGACCTCTCTTGTTCATAATTCCCACCTTGATTTCAAAGCTGGTGCTAGAGAAAAAAGAGATGGACCATAGGAAACTTTGCCCAAGCATGGCCCTGAATGAGAATCTGTTTTGCCAAAAAGTAGCTGGGTTATTAGAGCTGGTCAAAACAGTTTTGTCAGAACATTTTTCTAATGAAAACTGAAATAACCAAAATAAAAGTCTTTGCAGAACATTAGGGCTTTTTCTTCTTTTTAGAGGTGCTGACATAGGCAGATCTGTTGCTTGCTGAGCTAGGCCTATTCTTCTAGGGCGAGCACAAAAGTCTTTAGGTGAAATGGAAGATGGTGAGCTTTGTCCCTCTAATGCTAGTTTCAAGCACATCTCATGCATAATTTCACATTGTATATTTTGGCGTGTGAAACATCAGGGATGTTGGTTTTGGAAGGAAGCCATTCACCTTGCATGATATTTATTGCACTGCGCTGCATATTGGAAACATGTTTCAGGAATGTCAGTTACAGCTTTATTTGAGTTCTTACGCTGTTGAGGACTTCATTTGTATAGGAGGACTAAGAAGACTTTCAAAGTCATCCTTAAGCACAAGTCTACACTAATGGCAGCAAATTCTCTGCGTCAGTTCGATCTTTCCAGATTTATTGAGCGGGTCAGGGAAGACCGATTCAATCAAGCAGGGAGTCAACCCAGGAAGTCCACCCCCTAAAAAAGAGTAGCGCTGAGTCAGAGGGAGAACATTTCCCATTGATGCACAGTGGAGCCTTCACTGTAAGACTGCATTAGGCTCTCAAAGGCTATGTCTACACTACAAAAGCTAAGTTGACTTTATAAATTCTGCTTAAAGTCGACGAAGTAGACGTTATTAAGTTGACTTAGTGAATCACATTGCATTAAGTCAACTTTATAAAGTCAGCTTAAATGACCACTGTCAATTTTATTAACTCAACTTGAATGGCCACATTATATTAAGTTGACTTAATAATGTCGACTTAACCCTGAAGCCCTTAAGTCGACTTCATGAACTCTGAATGTGACCACAGCTTTATTTAAATCAACTTAAGCCTCCTTAAACTCATAGAGTAGACATACCCAAAGGGAGCCACGCAAGTTATTTTTACACAGCTTGTGTGTCTCCCTTGCATGCCTCAGAAAACCATCATAAATGTAGAATAGTTGTAGGACACCTAACCCAGGAGGACTCAGTGACTGTATTCCAGACAGTGAACAGATTATTGAACTGTGAATTGTGGACTCATCTGAGAATAAGCTGTCCCACAGGAAATGGACCCACAGGTAATGCAGGTTTTCCAGGTTTGATGCTGTAATACAGATGAAAAAAATAAAACAAAACAAGACTAATGTTACTTATAGCCTAGGATGCAGAGGCTCCAGCTGAGATGGTGGCTCCACTGTTGTAGCACTGTACCAACATGTCTGAGTGACAAACCTGTCCCAAAAAGCTCACACGGTAAACAGGCAAGAAGGGAGGTAAAAAATAGATGCAGAGCACTGAAATGACTGCCCGTGGCACCCAGTTTTCTGACTTCCAGGTCACTGCCCTATTCACTAGACCAGGCGTGGCCAAACTGTGGCTCGGGACCCGCATGTGGCTCTTGAATGAAAAAGTGTGGCTCGCGGAAGAACGTCAGCAAATCAATTTAGTAGGTAAAAGTATATGGCTATATGCCTCAGTACGGCTCTTGAAGGTTTAATACTCAACTTGTGTGGCTCTTGAGTTCCAAAAGTTTGGCCATCCCTGCACTAGACCATGCTGCTGTCTGTGGACTTTCAGGGCTGTCATACAGCACAACGTAGTCGGCCAGAACTTCTCCATAACCACACGACTAGAAAGCCAACCCTTCTGTTCTGAAAGCTTGAGTTCCTGCCACTTGAACTAAAAGTAAAGCTCCATGATCATTGTAAGGCCTATGAGACACAACTCAGTAGTTCACATTCACTCAGCAAGGATGATGGTACACATACCCTTCAGCCAGTATCTTAGAATATATTTTCCACATGTATTTTAGTTATGTACAATGTCCCAGGGTTTCGTCTATACATTATGTGAAACAGAGATTGCTGCCATTGATTTGAATTGCTCAGTACAGGGATGTTTAAAATTCAGAGTATGGTCCATGTTTTATATCATGATTCCCCCCCTGGGGACTCCCCTCGTAGTCACTATTGGGCAGGCCATCTTCCTTTCTGTCCAGGTCTAGCCCTATGGAGGGCAGCGCCCAGGGCCAACCATTGCTGGGGGATTGGGCCTCCATGGACTAGAGCCGGTCTCCATGCTCCCACCCCACCTCTGGGCTGACTGGTCCACCCCTAGGAGCAGGCCAGCATGTCGCTCCACTCCAGGAGTGGAGTTGGAAATGCCGCCCAAGTGTGGTGCCTCCACTACCACAGGAGGCAATGTGGGGCCTGCCCAACCACAGAGCCCGGGGCAAAAACCCTGCTCGCCCCCTGTCCCCCAAAGATGGCCCTGCTCCTGTTCACAGTGCTAGAACATCTCTGTAGCAACTCCCTCGCCCATGGAAAAGTAATATCAGTTAAGAAGTTAAATAATAGCTGTTCTTAATGCTATTTTGAAGCTCACAATAGAAAGGAGATGCCAGGACTAGATGATCTAATTTTCCAGGGACTTCAGATAACTGTGTTGAAGCCATAGATTTTTCCCCAACTGATTTGATTAGATGCCCCTTATGTTGATTGCACAAATAGCTGTGGAGCTAACTGGCTTCAATTAACCGTTTTTAAAATATCCCAGAAAATAGGTAAAGGACCACAAATTGAGCTGCCCCCCCCCCCCGTATGGAAAAAATGGAATATTTAGTGCTAACCCCATGCTATTAAAAATGTGCTAACACTAGATAGCATGTGGCCATGTTCATGAAAGAACCTGTATTCAAATGAACCATGTTAATATCATGACTATTTTCCACATGAGTTTGGAGGTGTCCATAGAGTTCAGAGAGCGGAAACATGCCATGTACATAACAGTAACAACCACACATTGCCAGCTGCTGTGGGATTTTATTTTTCCTTCTCTCTTTTGAACCAATAGGGTTCATATTTCCCAGCATTTCTAAGCAACCAAGATGGCTAAAAGCTGATTTTTCCCTAAAGAAAACTGCGAGCCTCAGGCAAACACCTGAATCCACGAGTTGGAAATTTTAGAAAAATCACCGAATAACACAAGGACTCTCGATACACTGATGAGAGTTGGCAATATTATGTGTCTCTAGGAATTACACATGAATAAAAGATTTCATGAGATTTCTGCTTCATGGGGCCAAGATTTTGGCATTGTTGAATCCACACCTGAATATGTACCTGATTCGGTCTCACAGCTAAGTCCTAGGCTAGAATCAGCCTTAATACAACCTATCCTGTCTCTAATTGTGATAGTGCATCTAATTCCAGTTAACCATCAAGCTACTGTCCTTGCAAAAAGGAATGTACAATACCACAAGCAAAAGGCCTCTTCTTTTATTGTTTTCTTTGCCAAAATCTATTGCTGTTTGATAAGCATGTCTGCGAAGTGTTGGATAGAAGTCACATTGTGTTTTATGAATGACATAGTTTCTGTTCAACCACTCATGCTACTGAATAATGCTGTTGTCTTCCTAAAGCTCTATTAGTAATGACTGCTGAGCATGATTAACAACAACTTATGCTCTACACCGATTTCAAACTTCCCCCTTTGTTGAACCTCCCTGCTCATTCCTGCAAACTCAGCTGTGGTTTAGGAACACCCAGAATGCAGTGCTGTGTGTTTATCTAGCCTCACTGCTATGGAGCTGGCAACAGAGCAAGAAAATCCAAGCAGTCTTTAATGCAGCGAGCAATCTGTTGGTTTGGACAGGTATTTTGTTACAGTACTGTACATCATTTAAGATGTTGCTTTTCCCCATCATGTTAGTTATGACAGAGAAACTGATGTGCCAAAGGTTAGCTTTTTAACATCAATCAATCAATCAATGTAATTATGCAAAATTGTTACTTGATATTGCTACATGTAGTTTTGGTCTTAATAAGTTTGAGCTAAATCTCTTAAGTGATCCGCAGTCCACAGAGTATGCTGGCTTTCAGCTTCCATTTTTAACGTACTGTAACTGAGCAGAAGCAAACTCCAGCTGCCTAATTCTGCTCTCGAATCTTGCACCAGTGGAATTTACTGAAGATACTCCTGATTTCCACTGATGCAAAGAGGAACAGCAAGGAGTGACTGGATTACACTCGGCAAGTATCTACCCAGGGAATAATTATTTGATAATAGGCTCTTCAGACTACCAGAGAATGGTATAATACAAGCCAAAGGCTCAAAAGTTGAAGCTAGACAAGTACAGGCTGGAAATAAGGTGTAGATTTTTAAAAAGAGAGTAATTAATCCTTGAAACAATTCACCAAGGGCCCTGGAGAATTCTCCCAAGCTGGCAGTCACTAGATCAAGAATCAAAGGGGTAGCGGTGCTAGTTTATTTCAGCTATGTCTACACATACATCGTTATTTTGAAATAAGTATTTCAAAATGAGTTATTTCGAAATAAAGTCCTTATTTCAAAATAAGTTAATTTGAATTAAGGGAAAGCCTGCTATCGAAACGGCTGTTATTTCAAAATGGTTATTTTGAAATACGGCCATTTGAACATGTTGTTTCAAAACAGTTGTTTCGAAACAACGGAGTTGTTTCAAAACAACATGTCCAAACGGCCTTATTTCAAAATACCCATTTTGAAATAACAGCCATTTCGAAATGAATGGGGTTTAAGCTGTTTCAAAATGACGGTTCTTATTTCGAAATGACGGATCCCGTCATTTCGAAATAAGAAAAAGTCATGTGGACCTAATCTCTTTTATTTCGAAATACCCAGTGTTAGTCTGAAATAAAAGAGATGTGTAGACATACCCACAGGGAGTCCTGTGGCACTTAAAGACTGACAGATTTCTTTATCTCATGAGCTCCCACGAAAGCTTATGAGATAAATAAATTTGTTAGTCTTTAAGAGCCATGGGCCTCCTTGTCTGGTTCAAATCAAGAATGGCTTTTTTACCTAAAGTTCTGCTCTAGGAAATATTTTGAGGACATTATACGAGAGCTCAGATGAGATGATCACAGTAGTCCTCCCTGGCTTTGGAATCCATGAAGCTGAGATCTGTTCACACACACTGGGAAGTGCTCCCAGTTGCTGTGTAGACACAATCTTTGTCATTAGTTTTGAGATTGGTGCGTTATGCTAGTGAAATTCCATGAGAGCTGCCCAACTGTTACCTCAGCTGCTTCTTGCAGCCGGGGGGGTAAATCTTCATTTAGCCACCTTGCCACCTTGATGGTCGAGATGCATATTTGTCAGATTGCACTTCAAATGTGTGTCAGATATTCTTGGCATGGTTTGCTCCTGGTGTGCCTCTCACTTTTCTGCCGTTTTGAAGAATTCTTTAAGAGTGTCATTAAAAAGCTGCTTTCTAATGTTATTTTGTCAAAATATTTTTGTAGCATAATATATGAATAAAAGTTATAAATCCACTGCAGCCAAATCTTGTGTGTCTAGGTTCTTTCCCCCACCTGTGAACTAGGTGTGTGTTGAAGACATGTGACAATTCAAATCTCTATTTTGGCGTGCAAAGTTTGAAAGCTGCCTTTTGATCTGGACGGGCTCGTTTTCCTTGGGAAACGTGGGAAGAGGACAGAATTTCAGCACTGGACATGCAGAAGATGGACGGTCTTTGCAATGAAATGGAGCCTTCCTTTCAAATCGTCATTAAATAGTTCCCATGAAGCTATGACAATTTGCACCAGATAAAAATCTGACCCTGGGAGCCAAAGGCGTTATCGTGATGTCAGTGAAATCAAGCTCTAGTGTATTGCTAGAGACACACTGATATCACTAATTATCTGTTTATGGCACCATTTTAATGGCATTGGATCAGATTGTCAGTTTTTGGAAGGTGTGGTTCTTTCCAAATCAGTGGTGCTATGGCACTGTATGATATCTAATGAGCTGGCCCTGTACCTTCAATGGTGTGACTCTGTTGTGAGCGCAGAAGCAGGGCTGGAGGCAGGATTTATTACCTAACTCCGTTATGGGATGGTTGCTATAGAAACAACTCACATGTCTCTATATCCCAGTAAAAACTTTGTGTAAATGGACAAGACAGAGGACCTGCACTTAGTCCTGGAAGGAACAGGAGGTGTTTTATTTGAATGAAAACAGTTGGTGTCTTTTGAGCCTGGGCAAACCCTCTTGCAGCTGGCTATAACCTTTGAATTGTGTATCCCTTGGAGATAAAGTGGGGGTTAGCTCTGTGCATGAAGATAAAGAGGGCTTGGGGAATTTGCTCATTTTTTGGGCACATTCCACCTTGTTACAATGAAAGCCTGCAGCAAACCATATGCATTGTAACTGCTGGCACATACCTTTCGCTGAATACATTGCCCTTAATCTCATTTTAATTAGGTGTGAAAGCCTTTGCGATTTAAAGCAATATTTTGAAGGTGTCTGTGTCATAGATGTTTTTGACTGACAGCCACTCACTGTGGTGCTCTGTCCCCCTCTAGTGGTGGTTGGGCTGGCTGCCACCATAGATACTAGAGTGGGATTTTCTAGCTCACACACGAAGGAGCAGTTTCTCACCTATCTGAATCGAAACATTTGTGCTTTAAGAGCCAGGTTACCAAAGACTCACCCAAGGGCATAAAATAATGTAGTTACTGATGCTGCAAAGTTGTAGATTTCCTTCATTCCATTTAGAGCTGGGCAAAAAGATGCAGAAGTATGTTCCTCATCAGCATTTTGAATTTAAAATATATTGACCCCCTACATCAACCAGTCCTAAAACAACAATCAATGTTCCTGGGAGATTTTCACAAAAATTTATCATTCACATTTTGAACAACTGAACATTTTCAGAGCCATGTGATCTCAAAGTGTCAGACTCAAGCGGGAGGGGGTAAGCTTCTGATAAACTTTCTTCAGTGTTGCCGTTAAGCTTTTGTTGCTGGTCCAAAACTAATAAAATCACCTGGCTCCAAACAGGGATTTTTGCCATTTCAGGAGAGCTAACTAGAAAGCCCCCTTTCTGTCTTCTCCCCCCCTCAAAAAAAACCCCACTACTGTGCCCTGTAGGCGAGCCTGTCCCAGGTCCTGTGGGAAAAAATAGTTAGGCATCATATAATTAAAGCCTTCTCATAATACGTATTCATAAGGGGCTAGCATTACAGTTGCATGGTCTACTTTAATTCTGGCGTGTCTGAGCTTTTTTGCTACTGTGCAATATTTGTAACACACTTTTAATGTAGTTGGTTTTATATATGGTAGCAAGGACATGTCAGTTTAAATAAGTAAAACTAAGGGGCCATGTGTCTAAATTGGATTTGTGCAATATATGCATTGAGAGCACCAGAAGAGACCATAAAATTTACCAGAATATTACTTCTGCCTCCCTTTGAATTTGGCCCTCACCTGTTGTAGTAGCCTGCATGGCACCTGGAGGGTAGGCGCACAGGTTGAAGTGAGGAGGAGTTGAGAGCTGGCACTGTAAAGTTGGTCTGTGTACACATGGCTAGAATAGCAGACGCAGTTGTGGCACTTATGTAAATACTTCGTTTAATTTTACAAGCATTGAGGCCCTTCATGTTCTCACCCATCACATGGACCCTGTTACCAATTGTCAGTAGTGAGATCCACAGCAAGGAAAAGCATGTGATTACCAGGAAAAGCAAGCAGCCCCTAGAAACAGCTCACATGGAAGGACTCAGAGCTTTGGGAATACTGGTGTGTTCAGATTACAAAAACGTCTTGCTCAAGAATGGAAGTAGTGGAGGCAAGAATTGTGTCTGTATACAACAGTGACTTTGCGGGGTAAAGATGAAAAAATGCAAGGAAAGCTTTTTTTTAACTATATCATGGTGGGAAAGGATAAGAAGTGAGTAAGGGTCAGTCTGCATTGCAATCCAAAGCTGTGATTTCAAACCCACTTTCTTAGCTTGAGTAAGGATAGCACTCTTGCCAGGACATGAGGTAGCCATTCTACTGTGTACTCAGGAAAGGGGAATGATTTGCTATGAGGCAAAGCAGGGATTTGCACCCCCAAACTTGCTTTATCCCTCTCCAGATTTGTAATAAAGCTATCTGCTACACTCCCCATTTCCCGCCATGATATCACTGAACATAAATATAATATTGTGTCAATAGACTGCCACAACTGTGCTCCTCACCCCCCCACCCAGATACTTTTTCTTAAAGAGGGGTGGACAAAATTGGCTCACAGCTGGGTGTCAGCAATTTTACCTTTGGTCACCAGAGACCACTCCTCCATTACATTTCTGTAGTGAAGCTAGGCACCAGGCTACTCAAACAGATTGCCATGGTGACAAGAAACATAGATTTGTCAAGGTCTGTCTTAGGCTATGTTCACACACAAACTGCTTGTTTCAAAACAAGCCGTTTCGAAATAATGTTTTATTTTGAAACACCTTATTTCAAAAGACAAAAAAGTGTCTTCGAAATAAGGGAAACGAAATAACACGTCCACAATGTGGACAAGCTATTTCGCTTCAGGGGGGCTGCAGACCCCCCGCGGGGTGAGAGGAGCTGGCAGCTCACCCCGCCGGGGTCTGCAGAGAGCTGCCTCCCGCGGGGTGAAGCAGAGCCAGGCACCTCACCCCACTGGCAAAAAAGCCGGCAGGGTGAGGCGCCCGGTTCCGCTTCACCCCGTGGGGGTCTGCAGGCCACTGTAGACCCCGGCAGGGTGAAGCGCCTGGCTCCGCTTCACCCCGCAGGGGTCTGCAGTCCCCCTCTGCCAGCCAGGGGACACCCCTCAACACCCCGGCCAGGGTGCTGAGGGATCCCTGGCCAGGGTGCTGAGGGGGTGACCCTACCTCCCAGGGTGCTAAGCACCCTGGGAGGAAGGTCAAATGTTGTTTTGGAACAGTTTGTTCCGAAACAACATGTCCCCACAGGGTTGTTTCGAAACGGAAGTAGGTTTAAGCCGTTTCAAAACACGGCTCCCATTTCGAAACAAGTGACCCCCTTGTTTTGAAATGGGAGTACATAGTGTGGACATGCTGTTTCTTATTTCGAAACAACCTCTGTTGGTTCAAAATAAGAAGCCTGTGTGAGCACACCCTTAAAGGGTGCCTCTAACTCAGAGGTCTTGATGAAGTTGTACTCAGGAGGTTAACCTGTGCCAAAAGCTATGCCATAGCAGTTAGTCTACTATTTTTATTCAAGACAGCTTTGATCTAGCTAAAGTCAGGTAAGTCACCCCAGACAGAATGAGACCATAGAGCAGGCCTGCTTTTTTTCATCGAAAGCACGAAACAGAAGGAATAGACACTTATGGTACGTAGCTGAGAAATCTGGCATCCACATGTAACTTTGGAGAAATAAAAGATTTACCAGTTAGAAAGAGGATCATTTGTGGGACATCTGAGTCTAGCTTCCAGAAGAGAGAGCTCTGACAGCAGAGAACTAGCTTCAAGTAGCAAGTCGGTGGTGTTGCTGTAGCCATATTGATCACCGGTTATTAGAGATACAAGATGAGTACGGGTGTATCTTTTACTGGACCAGCTTCTGTTGGTGAGAGGGAGAGAGAAGCTATCAAGTTTACACAGCACTCTTCTTCTTCAGTTGGTACAATAAAAGATATTGCTCCATCCACCTTAATCCGCTCATATCCTGGGACTGACCATACTTGGCGCCATTTCTCAGGGCACCTATAGAAGAGCTCTGGGTAAACTTGAGAGCTTGTCTACCTCACAAACAGAAGTTGATCCGATGCAAGAAAATACCTCACCCACCTTTCTCTCCAAGTTGCAAGAGCAGCTGGACAGCCCAGGGAAAGGATCAAAACAATACTAACCACTAGCAGAGAATAAGTACATGGAGTCTGATCCCAAGAGGCAGGACAGAGATCACATGTGCAGACATCACGGTCTCATTTGCGTGGCGGGGTACCAAAAGAAAGGCAGTCAGGAATAAAGAGCAGGTATGGGATGGGCTCTGTTAAAATGTCCATTTTACATTAGTGTACACATTTTCCACTTTCTTCCAGCTATTCAGCATCTAAACTAAATCCTCTTAGATTCCCTTATATACTAGGTCAGGAGTGTAAATAGATCTAGGGAATACAGCTGAGGCTAAAGAAGTTTAACTTAGACGACATTACCTATAACTAATTACCTATAACTGGTGAAGCATGTTTGGATGATAGATACAATTTTCAAAAGATCCCAAGTGACTTTAGAGCCTACAGTCTACTTTCAGAAATCATTAAGCACATTAGAAGTCTAAATCCCATCATCTTTAAATGAGATAAAAACTTGTCTACAATGTGGGCTGTGTTTAAAAGGCCTATCTACGATGCCAGTCATGTTTAGCTAGATTAAGGCTAATGATGCCTTTCTCTATATTTTTCCACCCAGGAAGAACTGCAAATCTCTCTCTTATGTGAATTTAATTCCAATTGAAAGCTTACACACTCTAATATGAAACTGGTGGCCCAGTTTACTATAAAGTCAGCTTCCATAGAGCAGAAGCTAAGAGATGAGTACCCCATGTCACTAACCATTTTCTGCTTTGTTGAAAGCCAAACAGACTCACAATTTTTTTACTGACTTAAACACTTGAATTTTTGTTTGCAATGTTGTTGGAGCCATGGTAGTTCCATTATATCAAAGCGACAAGATGGGTCTGGTAATATCTTTTATTGGATAAATTTCTAAATTTTATTTATCCAACGTCGTTTATTGAATGAATATTTTCTGTGAGAGACAGAAGCTTTCAAGCTACACAGGCTCTTCTTTGAGTCTGGGAAAGATATTTGGAGTGTCACAGCTAAATACGAAGTGGAACGGACAGTTTAGCATAATTGGATAACACATTTTAAAAGCCTGTTCAAGAGGAAATGTTCATTAACGTGTCTGCAATCATAGGACAAAAATGAGGCATCAGTGAGTTGTAAACTATAATGCTAAGTGTCCCATGTCTTTTTTAAGACCATGATTTTTAGTGTCTCACAAAGTCACGAATTTAAATTCCCATGTTCCTTTTTGGAAGGTGCTGTTTAGGTGGCCTTTGGGGATGAGGACTGAGAAGTCAGATGAGGCATGATTATTTTGTGAACATTGTTCACCACTGAGTGACATGTTCTTTCTGCCTTTTACCATTTTTCTTTGTGATTTCGTTTGGGAGCATGGTGCTTGTCTGGCTTCACCCACTTAATTGTTACGGGACAGTTAGTGCATCGGATGTGCTACACCACATATTGTGATAGGGCCTATTTAGGATCCATGTATCTTGAAAGGTCGGAGGTGTTGATTGTCATAGCAGTGGGGCAATGGCTGCAGGTTTTTCATCTGTTGTTAGAGCACATGTGATTGAAAATATACTTATGCTAAACAATCTGTCCCACCTTGTATTTAGCTGTGACACTCTGAGTATCTTTCCCAGACCCAAAGAAGTGCTCTGCGTCATTCCAAAGCTTGTCTCTTCCACCAACAGAAGTTGGCCCAGTAAGAGAGATTAACTCACCCACCTTGTTACTCTTTAAATGTGTGGCTTTAAGTTAACCCCATAGAGTTCTTTGTCCTCCATTTCATAGGCTGAGGCCATGTTGCATGGCGGTATTCAGTAAGGCAATAGTCGCCAACAGGTCAATCCTGATCGACAACTCAATTGAGGAGTCCGGACCAGTCAGTTTTGGACTGACACCTGTGCCTGGAGCTGTGACCAGCTCAGGATGTTTTAAATGCCCCACCCTGTGCACACGTGGCACAAGGAGAGAAAGGCCAGGCCAGGGAGCAGGCTTCAAGGGCTCGATATGGCCAGGTGAGATAGGTAGGAGTGAGTGTTGTGTGGAGGGCAAGTAACGCAGGGGATCAGGAGCCAGTGGAGGGCTGGGGTATGGGATGCAGAGCACGGCTGGAGTGGGAAGGCAACACAGGGTGGGATTCAGAGACATGGTCCAAGAGGTAGCACGGCTGAAGCCATGGCAGGGGTTGAGGAAGGGATCTGGGAAGCAATGTGGGGCCAGAGTCAAGGCAAGAGTCTTGGATCAGTGCAGCTGGAGTAGACGAAGGGTCTGGGGAAGAGGAAGGGGCTGGTGAGAGGAGAGGGGAGGTGGAGAGCCAGTGTGGGGAAGGGATGAGGGATTCAGGACTGGGAGAAGAGGATTGGGAGCCGGTGGGTGGAGGAGGATTTCTGAAGGGTAGATCTTGTGTTCCATTTAGATTATAAAAGTGAGTTTGCATTTAAAATGGTTGGAGATACTGCAGTAAAGCAAGGTCCTCCAAGGAAGAGGTCATTGTATTGCAGTCTGCCAAAGACACAGTGTTCTTATCTGTTCTTTCTAGGTTGACACAGCAAACTGGTTAAAAAATGGCCAGCATTGCTGACATTGCAGGCCTCTGGAAAACATGCCTTTATTTGCACATGTTGCGTATGTTTTATAGCCTGGGTTTGCATGGGCTGCAGAGGATCTGAGCATTACAGTCCTCACTGGAGAACCTAAGCTTAGCTTCCAGCAGCTTTTAGCTCTAGAAGTACACGGTTTAAATTCCAGTGTATCAGCTAAGAGAGAGCTTGTCATCCCATGAATAAATATTTGATCTGCAAATACTTAACAGCATGTCCAGTTACCAGTTTTGTGCTTGCATATGCTTATTTTACAGAAACATCTTAGATGCTGCTGTTTAAAAATGTATCCCTTTAAATCCTTATGCCCAGCTGGAAGTCAAAGTGAAACCAGAGGAACTCCAGTCATCAGCAGAGGATATCCAACCAACAAAAATAACCAAAGACCCATAATTCTGTTGCCAGTAATAACTGGAGTAATTGAAAAATTAGTATGTACACAGTTTACTAAACATCTGGATGGTGAGAATGTAATTATCTAATTTCAATAGGGCAGAAGAAAAACACCAAAAAAAATCTTTACTGAAAGTTACAAATTTCATGTTGCTTGCTTTGACTGATGGTTTCCTTTGCTGTGTATGAAGCGTTCAGATTATTTACTTGCACAATTCTTGGGCAAGTGTCCATCCCTGGCTCTTTGGTTATGTCTACGCTGGACCTTAAATCAACTTAATCTGGCTTAAGTCAATTTAAGCAGCTCCATGGCCAAATTTAGCATTTATTAAGTCAACTTTAGGGTGCTTAAGTCGATTTAATAAAACCTGCCATGCAAGTCAACTTAAGTTTTTAAGCCAACTTTACAGGGCAAGAAGCCCTGCACCCATGTCCTCCCCCTCCCTGGGTCCCAATTGGGCTCCAGGGGCCCGGTCCAGCTCCAGGGGTCCAATCCAGCCCCAGCTGCCACCTGCAAGTGGCTGAGAGCTGGCTTCTGCTGCTGCCAGCTGTAGACATGCCCCTAAGTTGATTTAACATGGCTGACTTTAAGTCAATTTAACTGAATCCCATAATGTAGATATAGCCCTTGATATCTGATGCACAAATATGATGGAAGTTTAACCATTTCCAACATTAGCTGAAAAGTGGACTGGACACATTGCCCAAGAATATATAGAGGAAACAGTCCTGTGCTAGATATACTAGGTAAAGAATTAACTAATGGTTTGATCCAAAGCTCAGTGGAGACAATGGAAAAACTTCCATTGGCTCAATAGATTTTGGACTGGGTTCTAGAGGACTGACTTTTCTAGGTTGTAGACCCTACCAGGGTTAGAACAAAGCCCCAAAGGATCTGGGACTGCCCGCACTTGTGCCCTCTCCCAGGGTATGTCCACACAGGCTTCTTATTTCAAAACAACAGAGGTTGTTTCGAAATAAGAAGTGGTATGTCCACACGACACACTGTTATTTCGAAACTGTTAAACCTTGCATCTAATTGAAATAGCCATTGTTTCAAAACAGTTGTTTTGAAACAATGGCGTTCAGACACGTTGTTTCGAAACAACACCATTGTTTCGAAACATGTCCAAATCGCCTTGTTTCGAAATCAACATTTCAAAACAAGGGCTATTTCGAAAGCAGGCTTTCCCTTAATTCGAATTAACAAACTGTTAACTGTAAACTTTATTTCGAAATAATGATGTATATGTGGATGTAGCCCCACAGTGATAATGCCTAGCCTTGGAGTGAGATGTCCTGGCCCTGCCAGCAATGCATGGGATCCAGGGCCCGTGGATTTCTAAAGCAATTTGCTTTATTCCTTTTTCCTATTTAACACAGATGAGATTAAAATAATCTCACAAGTTACATGAAGCCAAAACAGCACTGAGTTGATTTTCAGAGGAATGAAAATATTAGCAGCAGCCAGGATGCATTAAAGTTAATAATGATCCCTCACACCTTGCGTTCCTTGATGCTTAGAATGAGGCACAGTGTGAAGAAAACGACTAGTATAATGTGTGAAAATGTCAACAGCCAGCAGATAGAGGTGAACCAAATGAAAGACAGGTGGAGGTGGGAAATGAAAGTTTTCTGCTCTGATTTTAACAGAAGCTAAAATAAAGTCCAATGGCCGTATTCATCTTGAGAATTATGAACTCTATTTTAGAAAGCGTTGACTCCTACTCTTGTGATGAACAATGCATTTGTTTCTTTGCATAGCATCCATTTTTTAAATTGTAAAGTAAGGGCTACACAGTCCAAACATCACTTTATCCAACAGAAATACCTGGGCAAGGTTGTTTAACCTATGTGTCAGCTATATAATAGGGAGATAGAATCATAGAATCATAGGATTGGAAGGGACCCCACGAGGTCATCTAGTCCAACCCCCGGCCAAAAAAAGCAGGACCACTCCCATTAGATCATCCCAGTCAGGGTTTTGTCCAGCTGGGACTTGAACACCTCCAGAGATGGAGATTCCACCACCTCCCTAGGCAGCTTATTCCAATGCTTCACCACTCGCCTAGTAAGGAAGTTTCTCCTAATATCCAGCCTGGACCGCCCCAGCTGTAACTTGAAACCATTGCTTCTCGTTCTGCCCTCTGTTACTACCGAGAACAGTCGAGCTCCTTCCTCCTTGGAGCACCCCTTCAAGTAGTTGAAGGTTGCTATCAAATCCCCCCTCAATCTTCTCTTCTGCAGGCTAAATAAGCCTAGTTCCTTCAGTCTTTCTTCATAGGGCTTGTGCTCCAGCCCTTTGATCATTTTTGTTGCCCTCCTCTGGACTCTCTCTAATTTGTCCATGTCCTTTTTGTAGTGGGGAGCCCAAAACTGAACACAGTATTCTAGATGTGGCCTCACTAGTGCAGAATAGAGGGGAATGATCACATCCCTCGATCTGCTGGTAACACTTCTTCTGATGCAGCCCAGTATGCCATTGGCCTTTTTGGCAGCAAGCGCACACTGCTGACTCATGTCCAGCTTCCCATCCACCATGACTCCCAGGTCCTTTTCTACACTGCTGCTATTTAGCTGATCACTCCCCAGCCTGTAGCAGTACATGGGGTTTTTTCGTCCCAAGTGCAGGATTTTACACTTGTCTTTGTTGAATCTCATGAGATTCCTCTTGGCCCACTGCTCCAATTTGTCTAGGTCTCCCTGAATCCTGTCCCTGCCCTCCAGGGCATCTACAGTTCCCCCCAGTTTGGTATCATCCGCAAACTTACTAAGTGTGCAATCTATCCCATCATCCAGATCATTAATGAAAACATTGAACAGAACTGGCCCCAGGACCGACCCCTGGGGCACGCCACTCGTTACTGCTTGCCAACTTGACATGGAGCCATTGATTCCTACACGCTGAAACCATTGATCTAGCCAGTTTTCTACCCACCTTACAGTCCACACATCTAACCCATACTTCCTTAATTTGCCAATGAGAATGCTATGGGAAACTGTATCAAAAGCCTTGCTAAAGTCAAGGTATATCACATCAACGGCTCTTCCCGCATCCACAAATCCCGTCATCTCATCATAGAAGGCAATGAGGTTGGTAAGGCATGATTTACCCTTGGTGAATCCATGCTGACTGTTCCTGATTACTCTGTTTTCCTCCAAGTGTTTCAGGATGGAGTCTTTGAGAAGCTGCTCCATGATTCTTCCAGGGATTGAGGTGAGGCTGACAGGTCTGTAATTCCCTGGATCCTCCTTTTTGCCCTTCTTGAAGATAGGTACTATATTTGCTTTTTTCCAGTCCTCTGGCACCTCCCTTGTTCACCATGAGTTTTCAAAGATAATGAGATACCTCCCTATCTAATAGGGGGATCTGTTTTTACTAGCGCTCACTAAAGGGACGACAGGAATGTGTTGCATCTCGATCACTGGTGCATTCCAAGCCCAGAAATTTCAGGAATTATGCATGGTAACTTTGGGCATGCTCAAGAGACTCCCTGTCACTGGACTCTATTGAGGGCAAGAAGTGAGGGTAGACACTGCACAAGAGGACTTGTGAGTACTGTGGGTTAGGAGAGGCTCAATCACATGAGTAGAACATAGCTCATTTCTCCCTAATGTTGAAAAAAGTTGGTGATATTGTTAACCTTTCTGCATGGGGAGCTCTGGCAGTCTTAGCTCTGCATCGGAAGGGGAAACTGGGAATGACAATTGATTTCTATCATTTTTAATTTTGTACCTTGGCTGTTATTTGGTTTAGACAAATTGTCTTAACTAGTGTGGTTCGCCAACTCTTCTTATTTCACTGTGCCTCCTTAAGTCGAACTAACTTGCAAGTATAGACATAGCTTTATGGTAAGTCCAGGTTCCAACTGGATGGCATGAGCGCAGCACATGTGGGCATTTGTGAGGTGTGTTCTGGATCAAAGCTAGCTCAAGTAACAATAACAGTGAGGAAATGACAGTGCGAGCTAGCCCTTCCAACTCTGGCTCCTACCCAGCAGTGATGATGCTGTTACCAAAAGTAATGTTGATCTCTAGCTACATTAAATTTAGCTCTGGTATGTCTATACCTACTGCCATCCCAGCCCCGATGGCAAGGTAGACATACTCTTAGAGTGTAACTGCCATGAGGCAAGTGCCCTATTTTTACATTTGATAAAGGGCTAAGCACACCAATGGTGCTTGGACAATAATTAATGAGTAAGGGATATACAAAAAATTCATGACACTTGTACAGAAAAGAGCCGTTCAAGACCAGCTCGGTGTCCCTCCAAAATGTTCACATCCCTACAGAAGTGAAAGGCCTCTTTTAAAGTCTCAAGCTTCCTAGGCCATGCCGTTCCAAAAGCAACAAATTTTGGAAAAATAAGCAGTAATTTGGGTTAATGGAAGAGTTACGTGTCAGGATAAAATTTATACAAGGTTTGGAATTCCTGTTGCAAGCAGCCAGCAATGAGTTGTGATGAAAGACAAGCATCTTTCCCAACATGTGGTCAAGACATACAATAAAACTCAAGTCATTTTCAGAAGGGGGCAAGGGAACACTCATAAATGTGCTGGTTTAGGTTTGTCCGGGCCTCCCCAGATCATTGCCGTCCGGTGCTGAGGTTAGTCACAGAAATGAATTCTGAAATACCCAAGAAGGAAAGGCGGTGAGTGGAAAAATTCTTTAGAGGTCCTGCTCTATACTTGTCCATCTGTTTTTCTCTAGCACTCTGAGCCCAGACACCCAACTAAAGGCAGTGGGAAGACCAGTCTAAAATTATGATCTAGTTATGATCTAGGGAATCATTCAAAGTCAGTGGGAGGCTTTCCATTATGATCAATGGGCTTTGGCCAAGTCTCACAATTTGGAAGGGTTCTTCCTAGCTCCAGCATCTCCCTGGCTCAAACCCTGGGAGAAGTTTGATTTTTTTTTTCCCCAGTGGTTCTGTGGAGTGATTTTTCAGCATATTTTACAGCCTCATAGTGAAGGGCAAAAAGGTAATGGTCTAATGAAAATGTGCGTATAAAGTACAGTCTCTCAGAAATGCTGTGGCTTGCTATAACTTAAAAAAACACACTCATTCAAGTCCTTTACAAACATTGACTTAATCGCCATGTGACTGAGAGGTGCCAGGTGAGGAAATGGTGTTATATGCATATTACTAAACTGGGGGGAAGCGAGGCACAGAGTGGTTCCAGTGACTTGCCAGAAGTTGCACAAGAAATCTATGGTACTGATGGGAACAGATCTGCTTCCTTGGCCTCATATCTGTGGTTACAGTCATCAGAATCATGACATACTTACTTACATTCCTCCAGCTGTTTAAGGGCTCCCTGTCTGCTTCTTTTCTCTCATTTGTGGGATGGTACCAATTATGTCTAAGATGAAAGCATGAAGGGGGCTATTTTTGTATAGCAAGTAGGGCAGGACCCGGGGAGTCTGGAGCCTTGAGGTCTCTTCATAATGACATCCCCCTGCCTTGCTGTTTGACTTTGGTCAAGTCACTTAACCAGTTTGCCTCAGTTTCCACATACATAAAATAGACAGGGTGAAACAGGTGCCATGTTTATCTGTCAGGAAGAGGATAAAGGTGAGAGGAGGAGTGGGGAAACAAGATCGCAGATAAACATGGCTTCAGTCCTGCAAACAGCAAATGAGTAGCTCCATCAATTTCATTAGGGATCTTCAAATGCCAAAAGATTAAGTATGTGTTTTCAGGTTCAGTGAATGAACTAGCAAGTACTAGAAGTCTTCCATAGGTGTCATTTGAAAGTAAATGTATTTTCTGGGTGGACCTGAAGCAATCTGAGGACAAGTGCCCATGGAAGCAGAATGTGTGGAAGTTGGCACAAAATGGCAGATAAATTTGAACTGGTCTAAATGAGCAGAGACAAAATTCCCCCAAACTTCAGGGATGCTTGGATCCAGAATTTTGACTTTTCACTTTTGTTACAGAACCAGCAATCAACTCTTATCAGTCTTTCTCAGTAATAAGTCCTAGCGGTTCAGGAGGGGACTGTCACTGATGTACTGTCTGACCTTACTTAAGTTTCTTTACCACTCTGTGTCAGTCTTTCCAACTGAACAATGGGATTAACAGTTTGATAAGGTGCTTTGCAAAAAGTGATGAAAACCAGTCGTTCCCCCATCTCCACCATTGAGAACAACTCATCTGTATGTAACACCCTTTGGCAATGTCTACATCGGCAAACGTTAGTTTGGACTTGTTAGTCCAAACTAATAAATTCGAGGTTAGCTAGAGCTAACCTCAGGTTAGTTTGAACTAACCTTGCACTTATAAATTCAAATAAACAACGTGTTCTAGTTCGAACTAACGCTTAGTTGGAACTAAAACATGTTTTTAGTTTGATCTAACTGCCTAATTCAAACGTATTAAGTTTGAACAAAGCACTAGTTCAAGTCCACATGGCACTTAGTCCAAACTCAGCAGCAGGAACTTAGGTCTCAGTCTGAACTAAGGAAAGCCTTGTATGGCCATGAGCTACATTAATCTGGCTTAAGCCTCCTTAATCCGGACTAATTTGCCACTATAGACATAGCCTTCATGTTTTGTCCTCCCCCAATTTATCAACTTTTATATGTTATCAAGATATTGATGCTCCACCTCCAATCAGTCCATGATCTCAGCAGCTTTCACTCACTCCTTGCATTTTTACACAAGCACCCTTGTGCTTTCTCCCTCACAATGAGTGAGTGAAAGATGCTGAGATCATGAGCTTTTGTCTGAGAGCATCCCACCTCATCACTTGAAGATGGGGAACTTATCTCTTCAAGCATCTGACAAAGTGGAATGCTCTCCCACAAAAGCTCACACTATAAAGAAATTTGTTAGTCTTTTAAAAGTGTCATCAGACTCCTTGGGTATGTCTACACTGGAGGCTCTGTTAAGTCAACTTAACAAGGTTGATTTTTAAGTCAATTTAAAGTTGACCTTATTA
>ML682035.1:6554068-6569528 GCA_007922195.1 Podocnemis expansa | reverse complement strand
AACTTAACAAGGTTGATTTTTAAGTCAATTTAAAGTTGACCTTATTAAGTTGACATAGAGTGTCCACATTCAAAACTCCTGTAGACTGCCCACATCCACATTAGCAGGTGCTAGGTCGACAACAGTTAAGTCAACCTTATTAAGTGAATTTAAGGACTATTCTCTGTCTACATAGGCTTAAGTCAAATTAATAAAGTTGATTTAAGGATTAAGATAATATTAAGAAGTGTTGTTATTAAGTCACCTTCAGGAAGCACTTAAGTCAACTTAGTAAGAGCCCATTGTGGACAGGGAGTTCCTTAGGTTGACCTAAGGAAGGTTAAGTCAACCTGAGGCTCCAGTGTATACATATCCCTTGTTTGTGGTATTGCCTACATGGCAGTAAAACACCCAAGGCTGTTGTGGGGCTATAAAATGACAATGCGGGTCAAAACCAGGGTTTTGGGACCTTCCTCTCTCCTGGAATCACAAACAGCTGTTCTGCAATATTGTAGCCCAAGCATGAGTCAGCTAACACTGGCCAGCTTTGAGAGATTTATTGCAGTGCAGACATATCCACTGTTACCTTATGTTTCCGCTATCCATTTGTGGTATCCTTGTGTCTCTTGCCTTACATTTAGGGGCAGGAAAACTGTCTTTTTCTTCTGCATTTCGATAGTGCCTATCACAATGGGATCATAGTCTGTAATTAGGAACCCAAAGCTGAGTCCTAATAGAATTAAAAATATACCAGATCTGTGAAAAGAAATCATCTGGTGGCAATAGGCAACTTTTAGCTTTTTGAAGCTTTTAGTCAGTTTCTTTCCAATGCTTTTTTTGGATGTAATCACTCTGCAAAGCAATATGTCATTGCAACGTGATAATTTGATGATGATGCGGAAGCACCCTGGTGCACAGGCACTAATCTTCGGTTAAACCATAATGATGGCCTTGGAAGCCATTAGTTAATTGTGGAAACTGCACATGCAGTGTGGCCTGCAGTGCCATTCCAAGCTGTTACGAGAAGTGGCTGTAAGCAGGTTAACTGGAATTGAGCTGTAACGTTATTCACAACTTGTGGTGCAAGTACTACATGCCAGAGGTAGACTTTAAATTACACTTGTTTTAACAGACTCAGCGCTTGATCTCATGCAGGATCCTGAACTAGAAAGCCAATCGGCTCCCTCTATTGGACAGAGGAGGGAAAATTGCCAGCCAGCTTCATTTATGAATTACAGGGTTGTTTGCCCATAATTCCTCCCACTAAATTTTGTTGGAATTTGTCTATATTTTGATGTGCAAATGTGACAGTAGATTATCATTATTGTACCCATAACGGGCTGTAGGAATAGTGCCGGATGCGTCCTGCTGGAAAGGGGTCACCCTGCCTCATGAGTAATGGATGTTATATGTAAAAGCTCAGACTCAACAGAGGAGGGGAAAGCGTTGCTGTCTGGTGGGGAGGAGTGCTAATCCAGGGAGCAGAGACTCACTCTAAGGGACCTGCATTTCTCTGGCTTCACTTTCTGATGTTTGTGTTTGGGAATCCCTGGGTCTTGACTGGACAGATCAGCGGTGAAGGCAGCACAGTAGAGTTCAATCTGCAGCAAAGTCTCGTTGGCCTGGGGTGGTGGTAAACGACGAATTCCATATGCCAGATCTGGTGGCAGCAGAGGTCAAATCACAGAGCAGTGAAAGGAGCTGCACTTCAGACTGAGACCAATACACTCGCCCAGTGGGACAACCAACCTTGCAATCAGGCAAGTCTGCATGCTCAGGATGTAGCTGATCACCATATTTGGGGTTGGGGAGGCATTTTCCACCCAGGCAGATTGACAGAGATGGTGTTTTTGTTTGTTTGTTTGTTGGTCTTTCTCTGTTGCATGGGGTATGGGTCACTTACTGACAGCTTCTTGTACCTTGAAGTCACTAAGCCATGATATGAGAACGTCAAGAACTCAGTCATAGATCAGACATCTATTACAGGAGAGAGTGGATGAGGTTCTGTGGCCTGTATTGTGCAGGAGGTCGTATTAGATGATCATATTGGCTCCTTCTGACCCATAAAAGCTACAAGTCTATGAGATGCTTCTGGACACTCACCTGACCTGTAAGTGTGGTTCTATGTGGGTCAAGTTTGCAGAGAAACAGTTTTGGACCTCTCCAAATAGGTCACTTACTACTCGTGAAAAATAGAAACAACGAGAGTCCTGTGGCACCTTAAAGACTAATGCATTTCTTTGGACATCAGCTTTCAAGGGCTCCAACACACTTTGTCAGATGCTGTACGCAGGCTACCATGACTATTTCTGCAGTATTTGAGATAAGAGGATTGGCCAGATACCTGGTGTGTTGACGTGGGTTGCTCAGTTTCTTTTATGCAAATATCTATATACTGGGTTTCATGTTGCTTTTGATTGCTTCGCCTATTTTGTCCCCAAAGCAAAAAGATACTTGTGGTTCTTCGTTCCCAGAGGTCTCTTGGTGCTCCGAAGTTTGGGGGAAAAACACCTGCCAAGGTGACCAGGGGGTGTAAGTGCTGAGGAACATTGTTACTGTGGCAACATTGTCAAGGATGCTAAATTTTCAGAGCTGCCCGTAGCTTCTGTTCTTGGAGCTTTGCTGTTTGGACTAGCAAACCTCCTTCTAGAGCAGTGGTTCCCAACCTTTTCTCTGCCGTGGCACACCTTGATACCTTCAAATTTTTTGAGGCACACCAGCATTAAAAAACTCATAGATATTCAAATTAACTTAAATTACTTATGAATATTCATGAACATGGCACAGTGTTTCAGAAATGCTCCTATGTTGGGTGATAGGGGTAGCAGAGCAGGAGCGGTCAGGAGTTCTGTGCAGTGGCAGGAGTGAGTATGGGGAGCAGAGCAGGGCACGGGTGGCAAAAGTGGACAAGGGCAGCCATGTGGGGAACAGCACAAGGGTGGCAAGAGAGGAAGGGAGAACAAGAGTGGTTTTGTGGGGAGGCGGGGAACCTGGGGAAGGTAGGGCAGGGGAGCCTGGTACAACACCCGCTGCCCCCTGCTCCATAGTGGCTCCCTGCTACTCAGGGCAAATCCTTGCCCCGCTGCTGCCCCAGTGGGTCCCATCCTCCCCTCTCCCACCCCCTTGCTGCCTGTGATGGACCCTCCCATCACTGCAGGGGCCAGAACTAGGCCTCCAGCCCCCAGCTACACACCCCCCCAACCAAACAGCCACCCCACAACCCAGCTACACACCCTCTGCTACACAGCCACTCCCACCCACCTCTGCTACACACACACACACACACACACACACACACACACACACACCCTGCCCCCAGCAGCCCTGCCCCCCAAAAGCCCTTACCTGGGCTGTTTACAGGCTGCCTGACACAAGCTGCTATGCCCTGCAGGGGGGAGATTCACACACTCCCAGCCTCCTGCCCCTCTCTGCTGGCTGGGCCTAGGGTGGAGCCACCGGAACGCTACATTTCGGCTGCTCCTGCTATTTTTAGGTGGACCCCCTGGAACCCCGCATTCTGGGGCCTTCCTCTATTTTTAGGGGGCCAAACACTGCCTACCTAAAAAATTGGGGGTCCCAGAACTGTGTTCCATGCCTCCCCCCTTACTTTAGCCCCTGCCTTTTCCCAGCCCTGCACAGCCCACATGGCTGGGCTGAGCAGGGAGGGAACTTTAACTCCAGCTCTCAGGGATGCTCGTGGCACACTTTGGGTGTTGCCGCGGCACACTGGTTGGGAACCACTGTTCTAGAGAAAGGTAATGGGTGTGGTTCACTCACAAAGGCACTGAACCAGGTTTATTGTTGTAACAACTCACACAGCTTGCATCAATACGTTAACATAAGTGCCATGTGGCAAGGAGCAGTGCAGGCAGGAGCAGAAAGCTCTGCTGTCCCCTCAGCCAGACAGAGGGCAATGGTGAGGTACCTGACACTTATAGACTGACACAAACAACTTATGTACCATCTTACACATACCTTCACTTGTACCTTGCTCCTAATGGCCCTGCGAAAACATCCCCATTCATTATTCGGTCAAACCATCTTATCGTACGTGAGGTCACTGTGTTCATATAGCATTTAATAAGAATGGCTTTATGCTGTTACCCAACAACCCTCAGTGCTCTTGTACCATCCTCTCTGGTCAGGAATGTGCTCAGTTGGTTAGATAATACTTCATGTGTTGGTGGCTTTTTTGCTACAGCCAAGCCTACTCTGGTTCATAGCGATTGTCATGCCTAAGGCTCCAACAAGGCCTACGCAGGGAGATTTTATTTGATTTTCCCACAGGCTTGGTAAGACTTTCAGCTGGAGTATTAATTATTTTAAAGAAAGACTCCTAGACAGATATAACCCAGCGCATGTTGCTGCCACCAGCATCTGGTGATAAGTCAAATGTGCATGCTGCTAATCACCTTCAACTCCAGGTGTGTCAGTAATTTTTCCTTAAGAGCAGAAATTTGGGACAGCTGGGCCACCTCTGCAAGACCGGAGCAGCAAAAGCTTTTGGTTTTACCTGGGGGCAGGGTGGACCACGGACAGAACATGCCTGGCATTTGAGGTGTATGTCTGCTCAAGTGCTTCAAAAAGAACCTGAAAAACTTAAATCCAAAGGGTGCTTTGATTGCCCCATAAAGGTTTTTTGCTTGGTTTTGGCACAATGATCATATATTTGTTAAGCCAGCTGCAGTTTAAGGTGCTTGTTCCAGCGGGAGGACACCTGTATTCCATGCTACCCCTCCAATGCACATCGTGGGGGGGCGGGGAGTGGGAACTAGACTTTGAATCTCACACGAAGTTTGGTTCCCTTTTGACATTACATCATCTGTAGTCCCAACAGAGTTCAAGATTCAGAAGGAGAAGGTCTTAATGTGTTTGTACTGGTTCATCAATCCCTAGTTAAACTTGGGCCCAGATTTTTAGCTATCATACTCAGGCCTCATGCATGCTTATTGTGAAGCCGCCACTCACAACAGCAAACGATATGTTCTCCCCTTGCACTAGTTAAGCCACCTCCCTGAAAGGTGATAGTGAGAGCAGCAGAATTCCTCTTCCCCATCAACCTAGCGCTGTCTAGGCCCAAGTTTAGATCATCTTAACTATATGGCTTATGGGGATGGATTTTTCACAATCGTGAGTGGCAAAGTTGGGTTGACTCTACTTTTGAGTGTAGACTGTTCTCACTGTTGCAAAGCCAAACTGAGCCTGGATCCCACAGCTCATGTTCCTTATTGGTTTCAGCCTCACATTGCTCTCTAGTTCCAAAGGGGCAACTGTGTTAGTCTCGTTCAGCAAAACAAACAAGGAGTCCTGCTGCACTTTTAAAGACTAACAAATTTATTTATCGCATGAGCTTTCATGGGAGAAAATCCCACTTCATCAGATGCTTATAAGTTCCCCATCTTCAGGCATCTGATGAAGTGGGATTTTCTCCCACGAAAGCTCATGCGATAAATAAATTTGCTAGTCCTTAAAACTGCCGCAGGGCTCCTTGTTTCTCACACAGCATGTGTGTGTCATAGAGAGTAAGAAAGATGGCTGGATTTGGCCCAGACGGGTGTGGGCTGGTTTATCCTGTAGGGCTGTGACACACTACCAAGAATGTTGCAACCCACAAAAACTGGAGAACCAGTCATATAATGTACAGCAAATGCAATATAATATGTAAATGTATATAAAGGAATAGGTTGTCTAAGTAACTTGGGAGGTATGGTACACCTTATATCCACCCTCTTCCCTTGAGACTAATCAATTCACCATAGCTTTGCTCTATGCCAAATAATGGAGACTGGGTAACCAAATCCAGATTCAAACTTAGTGGTTTGGATCCCAGGGAACTGAATGAAGTGTTCTGTGAGAACTGGGTGAGGTGTGATGAATGGAAGAGATCTCAGAGGCAATCCCAGCACATGAAAAATCTTGAAAATATTTGTTTCAGTCCAGTTTGAAGCTAAATCAGATTTGAAAATGTCAGAATTTCCAACAAAATAGAAATTCTGAGTTTTCATCAGCTTTAGGGCTTATGCCCTCTCATGATGGACCCAGAGCATGAGTAAGGGAACAGGGTAGAGACGTGAGGCAATAGAGGACTGTGTTTTGGAGCTAAAGAACTGCCCCGAAGTTTTTCCTCAAACTCAAATCTAACCCAAGTTATTTATGATGCCTTTTTGCTTTCTGGTTCCACCTGGGACAGGATACAGAAATGCCAGTACTGTGGGACTGTTTTGGAGCCTCACTGAAATCAGAAAATACAGGAAATCTCATAAGAATGCCTGCTGTTTTCAGATTTCCATAACATTTCAAACTTGAGGTTGGATAGCCTCTGCACTATTGACTTGGCACCCAAAATCCTGAATAACTGTTCAGAATGGAAAAGCTTTGGCTGAGAAATCTGTTTAGTGTCCTGTCAGCCTTTTGTAAGGGGGCTTTTACAGTAACCTAGATCCCTGTTTTGGCCAAATCATCCTATGTTTGTTTGAAACCAAACTTTTGCCAAGCTTGTGTTTGATTTACATGGCAAAATGCCTCCTTCATACAAGTAAGGAAAGGAGGTTTCTTTTCAAAACAGTCCTCTCTGAATTGGGAAGCTGTGAATGAAACTTCATTATGCTAATAGCTGGCACACAGAGATGAAAAACCAACAAAGGATCTAGGCCTATAACGAATGAGAACCCTCCCAAACCATGTGAAAGGATGTGGTAGTGATTTTAGACCACAGAAATAGCAGTTAATGATTGCTTAAGCATTTTCCAGGAAGGACTGCGTACTTCAGCGGCAGAAGTATCGCATTAGGATTGGCAATGTTCCACTCAAAGAGGCTGCCTTTAGGCGGCTCTCTAGATAGGGAGCAGCCTGTGACGTGACAAAATAAAAAAAATATCAGGCTTGAAATGTTTAACTGATCATCACAGAAGATATGTTGGGGATGTCTAGATTGTATATTAGGAAAAACTTTTTCACCAGAAGGGTGGCCAAGCACTGGAATGGGTTGGCTACAGCAGGCCTCGACAAATACTGTTTCTGGTTGCCATGGCAACCAGTTTTAGCAGCCTGTCACCCAGCTCCACTGCAGAAATGTAATGGAGGTGCACCCTCTGGCGACCAAAGGTAAAATTGCTGGTGCCTAGCTCTGAGCCAATTTTGTCCACTCTTGACCTAGGGTAATGGTGGAATCTCCCTCCTTAGATGATTTTAATGTGCAGCTTGACAAAGCCCTGGATCAGCTGGTTTAGTCCTGCTTTGAGCATGATGCTGGCCCAGATGATCTCCTAAGGGCCCTTCCAAACCTGAGCTTTTATTATTCTGTGCACCTGAAGCTTGGTGCATAAAAGACGGGCTGACCTAACAACTCATTCCCCTAGTTTAAACTAGTGTGGGCCTGTTGAAGGCAAATGAGTGTCTCTAACATCTATTGATTTTGGGTGCCTTAAGCTTTAAGTTCTGAATTTGAGATTCTGCATAGCCACCCTCCAAAAATCAGGATTCTTTTAAAATGTCCTTAATTGGGCATCCCAAAAACTGGCTAGCCCCATGTCACTGATCCATCTGTTATAAGCCATGGTGCAGGTAGGCTACATCATGAAGCCAGGGTACATTACAAACTGAAGCATTCAACTTCACTAATCACTCTTTGGAAATCTTGGCTTAAGGGAGTTCTGGCTAGTGACCACTGTGTGCAATGAGGCATCAGGACAAG
Organism: Podocnemis expansa; assembly: GCA_007922195.1. Lineage (NCBI taxonomy): Eukaryota > Metazoa > Chordata > Testudines > Podocnemididae > Podocnemis > Podocnemis expansa. The sequence continues at coordinate 6,561,856 of ML682035.1, read as the reverse complement.
GCCTTCATCTAGCCCAGAATTTCACCTCTATATTCTGTTCCTGGTTTCTTGGGTGACCTTGAATAAAAGGTTTTGTATAAAAAATGATGATTTTATGTAAAAAGTGCTCTTTTTCCTGCCATCAAAGAGAATAAGAGTCTACACAAACTAATGCAAATATATACTTAAGTCAATAGTTACAACAGCATAAAAATGGTGGGAGGGAGGTGAGTCAAGCCACTATATTGAAAGTACTCATGCTGAAGAGTTGTTCTCTGTGTGTTGATTGTAGTTTTTCAAGCCAAGATTATATACACTGAGGATGGAGAAAGTGAAAGTAGAAAAAATAGTGAGGTGACTATCCAAACCAGTGCTGGTTGGGAATTTTTGGATAAACTATTTTTCTGCTGAAAAAATGTTGATGCAGCAAAACAAAAAACCTTTTACAGAAAAGGTTCAGTTTCAACCACTTTCCCATGTTGGCAAAATGCTTTGAAAGTGTCTAAAGGTCCTGGTTTGACTTTTTCTAAATAAAAAGTTCAATGTTTTGATTTGAAATGGCTTCTTTTTGTTTGTTTCAAAATTTGTTAGTTTATAGTGAAAGATAAATTTTTTAAAAAAGTGAAATTTAAATGTTTCAATTGACTGTAATCAAGTTTCATTTATTTATTTTGTCTTACGAAATTTTTGAGATTTTTGACACTTCATTTTTATCTGGGACAGGAAAATGTTTTGAACTCTCAAATTTTTCCCAGGTATGGAAAGGTCTAAGCCAAACCTCCTCAGTTTGCATACCAGCATAGACAAGATCTCAAGGCAAGATTCAGAGGAAGGTTTTTCAAGGCTTCATGACTCGGGAATCATGTACTTTAGTAGAGATGGCTAAACAAAGAAAACAAATGCAACAAAGCCACCCCAATGTGATTTCTAATGTGCACAAAGACACACAATATCTAACCTGCTGAAAAATATTTACGAGAGGGAGACTTATCACTTAGTTAAATTGACTGTAAGGCAATGCACAACCCAAGATTAATATCTTTAAAAAAATCTAATTAGTGCCTGGTTTAAAAATTTATACCATTTGACTCTTTCCTGGAGAATCGGTGAGCTTACTAATTCTTTTTTGGCAGTCAAGGTCTGTGTGATCTAGTGGTTTCAACAGGCATACATGTTAAATCCAAAGCAGAAGGCCAAATATGAAAGGTTACCCCAAATGGACAGTGTCCATTTAGATAATAAATATTAAGGGCCTGATCCTCTACTCTGTCATATCAGTTTCATGCAAATTCAGCTCTACTCTAAAGGTGTGGAAAATCAAGTCCAGTTTATTTATATCACTGATTCTGACATGCTGTGAGGCCATATGAGGCATGCTTAAGCCCCTATACTAGCATGCCAAAGGGCTGGGTTTAATTCCTGACTTTACCACACACTACCTATGTGACTTAAAATGAGTCACACTGTGCTTCAGCTTCCAAGCTGTAAAGTGAAGCAACCTTTTGTTGGTCTTGCTGTGGTAGATTTAGCGCTACCTCTAATGATGTATTAATACTGCGGCGTTGTGGCACTGACTGCCTATAGCTTTGTGTAAATTCCCAAGCCGGTTGATCAGGAAATACACCCAGGAAAGAAGTAAGGTTCCTGACAGTCAGACCTCCTGGGAAACACCTCATGGTGGAGAGCCGATGCAGGCTTAAAGACAGACCCTGCCATGAGAAGCAGTGAGAGGGCTACAAGGAGACTGAGGCAGAGCTTGCTGGGAAAGGGACTGATACTGAGACTCTCCGGCCAGGAAGCATGGGTAAGACAGCCTAATGTAAGATAGACATGCCTCTAGGCTAGTTTTTTGTTTTGTTTTGTTTTTTAACCATCCTCTTCTATGCTTTTGGCTTATTGCTATTAAGATTAAATGTCCAAGAGAGTTGGGTGCATTTTAAAGAAACCCTGCTAAGGGCACAGCAAGATACAATTCCGATAAGGAGAAAGCACAGCAAATGTGGAAGGCGCCCACTGTGGCTTAACAGAGAGCTCTGCACTGAGCTGAAGCATAAAAAGGATGCTTACAGGAAGTGGAAGCTAGGACAGATGACTAAGGAGGCATATAAAGACATTGCTCGGGACTGCAGGGATAAAATCAGAAAGGCCAAAGGACAAATGGAGTTGTGACTAGCAAGGGATGTGAAGGATAACAGGAAGGGGTTCTACAAGTATATCAATAACAAGAAGAGGATCAGGGATGGTGTAGGTCCCTTACTGAATGGGGCAGGCATCCTCGTGACAGAGGATGAGGAAAAAGCTGAAGTGCTCAATGCTTTTTTTACTTCAGTTTTCACAAGCAAGGTCAGCTCCCAGCCCACTACACTAGGTACGGGGGACTGGGGAGAAGAAGAGAGGCCCTTGGTGACAGAAGGTCAGGTTAGGGACTGCTTAAAGAAACTAGATGTGCACAAGTCCATGGGGCCGGATGAACTGCATCCGAGGGTGCTGAGGGAGCTGGCTGATGAGATAGCAGTACCGTTGGCCATTATCTTTGAAAACTTGTGGCGAACGGGGGAGGTGCCAGAGGACTGGAAAAAAGCAAATATAGTACCTATCTTCAAGAAAGGCAAAAAGGACGATCCAGGGAATTACAGACCTGTCAGCCTCACCTCAATCCCTGGAAAAATCATGGAGCAGCTTCTCAAAGAATCCATCCTGAAACACTTGGAGGAAAATAGAGTAATCAGGAATAGTCAGCATGGATTTACCAAGGGTAAATCATGCCTGACCAACCTCATCGCCTTCTATGATGAGATGACTGGATTTGTGGATGCGGGAAGAGCCGTTGATGTCATATACCTTGACTTTAGCAAGGCTTTTGATACGGTTTCCCACAGCATTCTCATTGGCAAATTAAGGAAGTATGGGTTAGATGCATGGACTGTAAGGTGGATAGAAAACTGGCTAGAACAACGGTTTCAGCGTGTAGGAATCAATGGCTCCATGTCAAGTTGGCAGGCAGTAACAAGTGGTGTGCCCCAGGGGTCAGTCCTGGGGCCAGTTCTGTTCAATGTTTTCATTAATGATCTGGATGATGGGATAGATTGCACACTTAGTAAGTTTGCAGATGATACCAAACTGGGGGGAACGGTAGACACCCTAGAGGGCAGAGACAGGATTCAGGGAGACCTAGACAAACTGGAGCAGTGGGCCAAGAGGAATCTCATGAGGTTCAACAAGGATAAGTGTAAAATCCTGCACTTGGGACGAAAAAACCCCATGTACTGCTACAGGCTGGGGAGTGATCAGCTAAATAGCAGCACTGGAGAAAAGGACCTGGGAGTCATGGTGGATGGGAAGCTGGATATGAGTCAGCAGTGTGCTCTTGCTGCCAAAAAGGCCAGTGGCATACTGGGCTGCATCAGAAGAAGTGTTACCAGCAGATCGAGGGATGTGATCATTCCCCTCTATTCTGCACTAGTGAGGCCACATCTGGAATACTGTGTTCAGTTTTGGGCTCCCCACTACAAAAAGGACATGGACAAATTAGAGAGAGTCCAGAGGAGGGCAACCAAAATGATCAAAGGGCTGGAGCACAAGCCCTATGAAGAAAGACTGAAGGAACTAGGCTTATTTAGCCTGCAGAAGAGAAGACTGAGGGGGGATTTGATAGCAACCTTCAACTACTTGAAGGGTTGCTCCAAGGAGGAGGGAGCTCGACTGTTCTCGGTAGTAACAGAGGGCAGAACGAGAAGCAATGGCTTCAAGTTACAGCTGGGGCGGTCCAGGCTGGATATTAGGAAAAACTTCCTTACTAGGCGAGTGGTGAAGCATTGGAATAAGTTGCCTAGGGAGGTGGTGGAATCTCCATCTCTGGAGGTGTTCAAGTCCCAGCTGGACAAAACACTGACTGGGATGATCTAATGGGAGTGGTCCTGCTTTTTTTGGCAGGGGGTTGGACTAGATGACCTTGTGGGGTCCCTTCCAACCCTATGATTCTATGATTCTATGATACTTTGTTTTTACAGTGACTCAAACCAGCGTTCTTATTCACCACTGGTCACAGCTCCTGAAGGGAATAACTGCAGATGATGACCCCATTTGGACTTGGTGGTGAGGACAGTTAATACGCAGGACTCCGTAGCCCAGGTTAAAGAGTGAAGGAAATGCTGGGAGGTAAAAGCCTGAGACTTGAGACCTGGAATGGGTGTGCTCAGACCACAGAAGGGGACAGAGGTGCAACAAGCCATGAACCGTGACACTTGGCTATTGAGAATATGATCTTTTGCAACAGGGACCGCCTCTGGCTAGGCATATGTACAGCACCTTGCACAATGGTTTCTCCATACTAGAAGAGGTCCCTAGACACTGTGGTTTTATATAAACTAAATGGTCTGAAAAAGATGCATATTCTGAAGTCCAGAGCTAGTTTCTCTGTTTTCAACTGTCTGCTCTGTGCTGGTACAGAGTCTACCTCTCAGGATGGAGAATGCCAAGACATGTCTGCCTTCTGCTGTCCTCCCAGGCACCACTTTCTCCATAAACTAGTGAGCTGGATCCTGCATGACTGCGTAACTGGTTCAGGGATTTGAGGGCAGGACTTGGAATTAGGACTGGCACTGATCTGGAGCATGGTCTCTGACAAGCCACGTAATCGTTTGGTTTATCAGCCTGTATGATGGGTGTAACGCTTACATTCCCCACAGGGCTCTGCTGAGGCTTAATGAGCATTTGGTGGGTGAAATAGGTCTGAAGAAGTGAATGATTTTGCTCTCTTCAAAGTAATAGTAGACAAATACAATGTTGATGCAACCTAATACTACAAAACTCTACTAGTGTAACATACTCATACTTGTTTTTCATTTTTTTGATATTTTTTTTCCTTATCCAAGTAACAAAAATAAGTGCCCACGCAAAATCAGCACATGGCCATGATCGGACAAGCTCGCTGGGAAAAGAGAGCATTCAGAATGTAAACGAGAGCCTCCCGCTGTCTTTCCATTGGCATTTTCTGCTGGCTGAAAGCTGAAATTACCCTCCTTTTATGCACTTGATATTGTGATATAATGGCTAAATGGATTTTTTAGCACAAAGTATAATTTTCTACTTTGCTTTCAATCATCACTTAATGGAAATGCCTCCTAATGTCTTGATCACCATAACATTCTTCCTTGGCTTCAAATAGTGGCTTTTCTGAATGAAAGCAAAGAGCAAATTGTCTTACAACACTACAGTTATCGAATAATAATAATAATAAAATATAGTTCTTTTCTAGCCTGCTGCCCAGGGTCATTGAATTCTCACAGCATGTTATTAACTTCAAAAGGGCCAAAGCCGGTAAAGGTGCCATTAACTTTTGCACTATATTCTGTTCACAAATCTTTGTATTTTGATGAAAGGAAGGCATGGCTTCATTTTTCTTCCTAGATTAGTTAAAGAACTCATAGTCTATTGCAATTTCAAAGGCATTGTTGCATTTGAGCTGTGTCCTTAGATTGCTCTGTCTGAAAACCCTTTAGGAGACCTGCATTTTCTCCTTGTGTAATGCATTTACACAGCCTGAGACATGGATGATGGTACCTAAAATACAAAGATGACAAAGGATTAAAACACCTACTGGACGCATCAGGCCACATAAATGAAGGGAGTGATTCTGCAAAGACACACATACTTAACTTTAGGTATCTGAGTGGTTCTTTTGAAACCCCCAAGACTATTTGCATGCATAAATTTAAAAGGAACTGGGGAGTTACTGAATATGATTGAAAGCTAAAATCTGGATATCACCAGAGAATGGAAATGGAGAATAGAGATTTTCACTTCTTGCCAGTGAAATAATCACAATGGAACTCAATAACCTCAGAAACTGAAGTTTTCACATTTCATGTCAATTTTGTGAAATTAGTTCAATTTTGGGGGACACTTTTCCAGTTTTCTATTCAACACTCTCATTATTTTAGTTCATAAAAACAAACCACAAAAATTCAGTACTTTTGAAATGTTAAGACACTATTTTTTAATGGAACATTAAGTTCCATATCAAAATACCTAAAACTGCAGGAGGTTCATAGAGCAAAAATTGCCTTTTTTATCAAAAAGCAAAACCTTGGGATTGAGAAATGGCCCAAAACTGACTTGTGATTAGTCCTCCATGAATGTTGCGTGAAAAACATTTGTTTTTTGCATTTCCCTTAGTGCTGGCTTCGATTCAATCCAGGTGAGTAGTGATGGAAAATTGTTGACCTCTGACAGTAGCTTGGTGGCCCCTGTGAAATGAAAACAATGGTCACAGCTCACTTCCTAAGGTATTGCATATTACCACGGTCCAGACAGGTAGCTGTGTTAGTCTAGAACAGCAAAACAAGCAAGGAGTCCTATGACGTTTAAAGACTAAATCAATTTGTTAGTCTTGAAGTGCCACAGGACTCCTTGCTTGTTTTCCTAGGGTATGTTTGCACAGCCTAGGTGCACTGGTGTAAATTCACAGCTATTTTTCGAGCACTAGTGTGACTCCACTAGCCTGTGTCTATTGATCTCATCTCTACATGGCTTCCTCCCTGGGCTGGAAGTGAAGGGAGACTTCGTTTGCTACAATTACTAAACCAACAGTTGCTGCCTATGGAAAGGCCCCAATTCAGCAAATTGAGTATAATGAGCTATTTATGTGATTAAATTTAGTCATGTGTGCCAATGCTCTGTTGGATTGAGCACTAGAATTGAGACACAACAAAAATAACATGCTGTTTTCTTTTCTTATAAACTAAACTGTTGACAAAATATCCTGCGAGCCTAGCTGTGGAAAATCAAACTAGATTTGCTTAGTGATACAATAAAGCTTATCAAGATGGCCATTTACAAGTGATGGTATGGCTTTAACACAGCATTCAATGCTGTTTTAGCACCATTGGCATATAGCATCTATGAGTTTTTATGTGACATGGGCAATAACTTTGTTGTAATTGCATAAAACCATATACAAACTGCAAAACCAATACCATTCCTGAGCTGTCGTATGTATCCTATGCATGCTTTGTAGTTTTGTCTTTGTAGTACAGCCCCTTTTCCTCCTCTAAGTATTCCATGGATCTGATTCTGCCACCCTTTCTTGAGCAAAGAATTTTATTCCACAAATAGTCTGAATGAACTGTGAGCAACAGAAGGACCAGGTTTATATGACATCTCTTCTGACCAGCTAATTTAAGTGTACTGTTCACAGTGTATATCTCCAAAAGAAAACCATTAAACATGATATGACATAGGAAGCAAAAATAAAGTAATCCATCATGGGAGGCAGGGGGAAGTGAGCAGAAAATCAAGACAGGAGCACAGTACCCTACCAATGGTCTGTAAAATTGATCAGGCACTCTGTGTGATAAGCCTGCATACATAAACCAAATTTAGCACTGTTAAAAACACTAGGAAACAAAGTTAGAAACATGCTGTTTAATAGCAACTCACTATCTTTCTGATAAAAAAAATTATCATTAACCGTTGAGAAAGGAGCCAAGATGTTGTTTTGATTGATCGCATCCCCACCTCCAAAAAAAGAACCTTTTGTATCATTCAGTTAGCATCGCACCACCAATGCCTACCCGTGTGCCAGCAATATAGCTCTGTGAAATGAGAGCTCTCCAGGCAGCTTTGAAAAAGCCTAAATTGAAAACTTTTATTGCTACAGTGCCATCTACAGGCAGTTAAAAAACTTAATGCAACCTCATTACATGATAAGTAAGGAGTCCTGTGACCCTTTTAAAGACTATTAAATCATGAATTTTTAAAAGTGTGTGTGTGTGTGTGTGTGTGTGTGTGTGTGTGTGTGTGTGTGTG
>ML682035.1:6508985-6554058 GCA_007922195.1 Podocnemis expansa | reverse complement strand
GTGTGTGTGTGTGTGTGTGTGTGTGTGTGTGTGTGTGTGTGTGTGTGTGTGTGTGTGTTTAGAACTGTTTGTCTCTTGCATATTCCACCTCTAACACTATTGCTGATGTGCGATTTTTTTATTTTTTTTTTTTTAAATCTTCCCTATAGCACACCTAAGGCTGGAACTAAAGCCTACGTTTGTCAGTGGAAAGAAATCTACTGATTTCAGTGGACTTTGAATCATGCCATGAGTGCTTTGCTGGGGGTGCGCATTATAAATAGTTATGATAATTATTAACTCATGATTGTAAAGGTATAAATAAAGGACCCAATTAAGCAACAGATTTAAGCAAGTGTTTAAGTGCTTTCCTCTAGAAGGATTGACTTCAGAATCAGAGCCAATGAAAAGGTGTTAAGTCTTCTTTATTACAGTGCAGACTATTATGCTGCTGCCTATACCCCTAGCACTGTGAAAATAAAATTTAATGAGTACTCATTCTTCTCCTATATATTTTTAAACCCATGGAAAATATATCTGTGGGCAAACTCCCCACTGTAGTGCAAGGTTCATGGGCTAGGTCAATACTGGCAAATTAAAGAGCCTTAATTCAAACTAAATTAGTCGCCGTCTACACTAGACTTTTATTAAGTCACTCCTGAATTCAACTTAGTGAATGCTTAATTCAAGTTAATAAGACCCACCTGTTAATTCAAACTAAGCCTTAATTTGGCTCCTTAGTTTGAACTAAGAACGGTGTAGACCTGGATTAATCCTTAATTTTATTAAGGGCAGTTAGGTCAAATTAACAAAGTGGACTAAGTCAATTTAACTAGAAGTCAACTTAATCCACTTTGCTAATTCAACTTAATAAGGTCGAGTTTAGTTCAAATTAAAGTCAAACTTAGTAACAAATTCAACCTAACTTCTTTTAGTTTAGGCATAGCCAAAGTTTCTAAAGGATTGTGAATGATTGTGTCCCTGTGATATGATTTGCGTTTCTGGGGCAAGTAAATAAGGGAACGTTTAACTACTCTTGCTTATAACACAAGACCTAAGGTTTGTTAATAGGCAGCAGGTTTAAAATGGACAGAAGGAAGCATTTCTTCACACAACTAACAATCAACCCGTGGAGTTCTTTGCTAGATGATACGTTCTAAAGGGGTAGTTGTGTAAGTAGCCCACTTCATCAGACACTTGAAGATGGAGAAGTAAGATGAATGGGCGGAAAATAAATACAGGGAAGTGTAAGTCCTAGGATCAGGTCAGACTGTTACAGCAAATCAATGCAGTTGTTAAAAAACATCAGCTACAACAGGTTAGTAACCACCAACAGAGAGAATCAGTGACATGCTGTTGTGGGTTCAGCAGCTTTACCTTGAAATTTCCCGCAGGAAACGATGACAGCATAAGAAATAGACCAATTTGATCATTCCCAGCTCCAAGCCAAGCAGTGCACATCATACAAAGGGCAACAAGTAAATGATGGGAAAGAGTTTCAAGCCTATGGGGCAGAGTCAGTTGTTTGACTCCAGTGAAGTCAATGGAGCTATGGCAATTTGACCCAGCTGTAGAGCCAATGCAAGCCCAGAGCTACAGTGTGGTTGAGTGGATGGGTCTCCCAACCCACTGATGTGGCTTCTACTCCTGGCTCAGCTAGGGACGTTGCGCAAGTCAGTCCATTGAGCTGCACCTCAATTTCTCTGTGTGTAAAATGGGATGATGACATTGACTTTCTTTTGCACAGTGCTTTGAGGTCATCTGCTGCAAGAACCAAGTATTATTAGCCTTAGGCTTCAAAGCCATGTTCAGGCTGTAGCCTGACTTTGCAGAGATGCCAAGCAGTGGTGTAACAAAAGAGGTGGATGGATGGATGGCCACCACAGAGCTTGGCCAGAGTGCTGGACCCCTATGGAGGAGGGGGGAGGAAATAGGGCTGGGAGGGACCAGTGCAGGAGTGGATCTTGGCCAGCTACCATGAGTATCTGAAGGCAGATGACCTGGGTGCTGCTAAGGATGACCGTGTGCCACTGGAAGGTGTCCTGCAGCTGAGCTCTCCTCCCTTCGCCAAGGAGGAGAGGGCATAAATGCCAGACTTGGGGCCTGGCCGCCAGAGAGCAATACCACTGATGCCAAGCAATTCTACTTACACTGAAGTCCACAGAAAGTCTCATGGTGATTTCCACTGGCATTGGCGCTGTTCAGTCTCATGGTCAGCCTAAGTGTGGTGACTACAGTTATCTGAATGCTTCAGATGCTTGCTTGATGTAGCAAGCTAAGGGCCTGGTTCAAAGCCTAGTGAAAGTAGTGGAAAGACTCCGTTGGCTTTGAGTAAGTCCCATTCGGACTTTTTTGTTTTGGTGTGGCTTTTCCAGTGAAATTCAGAGCTGCAAAGGAAAATGTTCGAGTGGGGAATCCATTCCACCCATGTACCCTGCCGCCAAGAATGAAGTTATGTGGAATACAAATCTGGCGCTCCGTCCCTCATGCCCAAGGAGAGAGAAATGGTCTGTGCATTAACATCAGCTTCCATGTATAATTGTAAAATGCTCTAAATGTGAACTTGACTGAATAGCTCCTAACTAAGCTAATAACTAGCCTAATTCTGCCGCATCTTCTAACCAGACACCCCTGAATGAGGCAGCCTTAATAAAGGTTGTGCCTCACGTTTGCAGTGCTGTCCAAACACCTGACAGATTAGTTCACAATAGGTGAGCTATAATCCAATCCAAACGATAAGCATTGACTGTGAACATACCGGCTACCCTTCAGTGAGGGCTTTTTCCGTATGCTGTGACTTGTTAACAAAACACTTCAGTTATCAGATCAAGCTCCATTTAGCCACTTACTTCCAGGCAGTGTTCCAGTTCCTAGTCAGGATGGCTACTGACTATAGAGTGTTTTTTCAGTCATTATCCCCATCACTTTTGTTCTCCAAAGTGTTACTGGTGGAATGAGTGTTAAATGAGTTTATGATCAGATTTTTGTTCTTACATTATATTCTGTGAAGCTATTACTAATGAACTGTACCATGGGAAATCTGATTATTGTTATTCTTATTTTCATGATCGCTGAACTTAAGTTCACCTTATTAAAGAACTTTAGGCTTCCTTGCACAAATAAACAGGGTTAAACAGGGCTTAATTTCCACCTTGAGGTCCCCATTCACCAAGTGTACATGTTGGCATTCTGTACAGAGGACAGACATATGTAGAGGCCAAAAAATATACGGTATATCAACATAACAAGCAATTCCACCTTGCACTGAGGAATCCAAGCTATAAACTGAGACTCAACTACAACCCATAACCATCATTTCGTGGTGATTACAGGGTGGAAACAAGGCAAAGAAACTGTAGTTTAAAAGTGTAATGACCCCATGTGAGCTTTTTACCTTTATCATGGAGAATAAAACAGAAATGAAATATTATGGCTGTCTGTACTAAGAATGGACTTAAAATTGAAGCCAGATTGGCCCCAGGAGACGAGGCAGACCTGAAGAGGAGCTCGGTGGGACTTGAAAGTTTGTCTCTTTTGCCAACAGAAGTTGTTGCAATAACAGATACTACCTCACCTACCTCATCTCTGGAAAATAATAGGTACATCAAAGAACATCCTGCAGGTTCAGAGCAAGTTCCCAACGTAAACCACTTTGCTCCACCATAGAACCTGATGCGGGAAGTGATGGCAAATACAACGTGGGTTAATTAGAACTGCTGAGTGATGTGATTCCTCTCAGGGACTTTAAAGTGAGCTGAGATCAGGCTTTCCAGAGGGAAGGCAGCTGAGCCAGCCTGTGAGCTACAGTAAATCACTGGGAACGAGCCATGAGGCAGGTGTGAGACCATGGCCCATAAGTGATGTGTGATGAAGTGACTTTGAGAACCTCATTACGGATTTGCTTAATGAGCTGTGTGGGATTCTCAAGCCTTCTTTGCCATTCTCCTTGAGACTAAGACATGGTGCGGCACTTCCAAACCTTAGCTGGTGTTTTCCAGACTTCAGCAAAGAGAGATGAGGTTGTTGCTACAGCTGGAAAGGAGTCGAATCCCCCTTGGCCCCAGCAGTAAGTCCCAGGATCACCTGAAGGGATAAGAAGGTGCATTCTGGGCAGCAATGGGGCCTGTCCTTTTTGTGATTTGAGGACGTAACCTAAAACCTCTATGCACATCTTCAGGAACTTGTTCACTTTCAACCCGCAAGACTCAAATGGTTGGGTGTAAATTGTGAACTCCTTCAGACTGTGTTCAACCAACTCTCCTTTCTGTCCCCCTGGCTCTCACCTCCGACATACTCCAGCGGGCTATGAAGCCACCTGCCCTCACCTTGCTGCCCGTTTTTGTTTACTTGAATCTTATGAATGGTAAATCTTGTTATAATTCAAAAGTCAGAGTGGTCCAGCGGGCTGAATATAGCCTGACTCATGGAAAAACTGGCCCCAATTCCAAGCTTTGCTGTATGGTCTTGCAAGTCATTTCTCCTCTCATCTTTGTGTGGACTGTAAATGCTTCAGGGAGAGACCATTATATTGCTATGTGACTGCAAAGCAGGACCACAGCCTCAGTGGGGGCCCCTGAAGCCACCAGAAATACATATCAGTGCTATTAATAATGAGCACTAGTACAAGTGTTTAAGAGCCAGGCTGCCCGTGACTCTCTTTTCATGATATGAACCCCATACACATTTGCCTCCCTGGTGAATAATTTGGTGTGTGTCTCTCTGCACAGATATACCAGGCCAAAATTTTCTCTGTATTCAGAAACAGGACACAAACAGAGTCTCACTGTGTGTTTTTCTTTCTGTAGATGTTCTTTCTTGTAGGTTTTTCAGTTGCTTAATTTACAACTGGCTTAGTACACAAGTAGATCAACAATGTGAGATGTACAGTCCTGAAACAGCCAGCCAGGGAAATGAGTGTCATCGTGCCTGGTGACCTGCCTTAACGCCAAGACCTTAAAAACATATTTTTAGTGTAGTTATGTAACTCCTTAAATACTATCTGTACCTCTACTTCACAGTGTTTATGATGAACAGTGGGCAACGGGCTCTTGGTAGAGATTTCAAAAGGATAGCTGTGTTAGTCTAGTCCAGTAAAAAAACAACAAGTAGTTGTGTGGCACTTTAAAACTAACAGATTTATTTTTTGCATGCGCTTTCGTGGGAGAAGATCCCACTTCCTCAGATGCTTCGAAGATGGGTGAAAAGGATTCCTTTCTGTAAGTTCGCCCATCTTCGAAGCATCTGAGGAAGTGGGATCTTCTCCCACAAAAGCTCATGCAAAAAACAAATCTGTTAGTCTTAAAGTGCCACACAACTACTTGTTGTTTTTTTCTTGGTAGAGAGCCATCCAATTACCCCTTGGTGAATAATTATGCAGCTATTCAACTGAGAGAAATTCTGCTAAATGCTACCTGCCCTCTGGCAAATTGTGCCTGAGTCACATCCCCAGCTCCAGGTACAGCGTAAATATACTTTTAGTGTCGTACGGTCATTCTGTAACATAGTTCAAATACAAGTGTAATTCAGAAACTACCAAAAAGTCAACATTAGCAAACCCATTGCCACACAGTCACTATGCAAAGGGAAAAAAATGAGTAATATTGTCTGTGAGCGAGACAAAGCTTTTGTCCCAGGCTACAAACACAAGCAGGAACTCAGCACCGTACCAAACCTCTTCACCTTCTATTCTACGTGCAAGGGGCATTGCTCCAAGCTGCCTTCTCTGATACAAATACAAAGGCCCATGAACCTGTACAAAATAATGCTGAACCAAACCCCACCACGCCACTACAAACATATTTGTTCCTGGAAAGGGAGAGGAAAGAAATAACCAGTGTTGCCAACATTCTCAATTTGGAGCACGTAGCTCACAATACTTATTTTATTACTTAAAGGCCTGGCTCTAGGAAACATGTTAATAAGTAAGCATCTCAGCTTCCTTTTTTTTTAAGGTGATGTGTCAGGGTTTCATAGAAAAGCTAACCTATGTGACACAAGCAAAGCCCAAAGGCTCAGAAAAGCAAAGATGAGGAAGAACCCAAATACAGTTCTCTGTTAAAATAGCAAAACAAAACAAATTTAAAAAAAAAAAAACACATACTTTTTAAGCCAAGCTCATGAAATTGGGGGCTGATGGCAAGGGTTTTGAACTATTGAGATCAGCAAGAGCACACAGCACACAAGAAAGCTGTTTGCTGCCTGACTTAATGCATGGGGCGGGGGGCCCAATTTGATGTAACACAAGGGGCTTTGATGTGCAAACAAGGCCAGGCTGCACCCAAATGCAGGCATCTCCCCCATGAGCTGCGGCCTCTGTGAACACTCAATAAAGTTCTCTTTCCTGTGCTGCCACTAGCCTGTTGAATCACCACCATGTGGCAGCAACTGGCTCTTTCTGGAGCTGCCTACCCATCTACGGCTCACTTCGTAGGCTATGTCTACACTAGCAAATTAGTTCAAACTAAGGAGCCTTCATTGGATCTAATTTGAATCCCATGTGTATGAGGCTTTGCCTAGTCCAAACTAAAAAAAGTTAGCTTATTTTGAACTAGTTAGTTTGGCTGGTTAGTTGAACTAACTGCTTAGTTCCAAGTAACTTGCATATTTAATTTGAACTAGCACAATGTAGACATGCTAGTTTGAACTAAATAAGGTCAAACTAGCAGTTAGTTCAAACTGAGGTTGCTTTTTTTAGTTCAAACTAACTTTTAGTTCAAATCAGCCGTGCTTTTTTTAGTTCGAACTAAAAAAGTTAGTTCGAACTAAAAAAAACGTGCTTAGTTTGAACGAACTTTCTAACTACTTAGTTTGGACTAACCAAGTCCGAACTAAGATTTTAGGTGGAGGCATAGCCAGGCTGAATCGTATTCTCTGTTCTGCTTGCTGCCTGACCCTGAGGAGTAGGGAGGGAGGGGCAGAGAGAAGGTGATGCCATCTCTGGAGTTTTACATCTGTAAAAATATATCTAAGGGTACGTCTACACTGATGGCTGCAAAATCACCACTGTCAGCCCAACATTCCCTGCATGATTCAGCAACAAGTATGAACTCACTGCTGCACTCTGGAAGTCAGTTCTGGAAGTCCTGCCCCCCTAAAAGACATAGTTGAAAGCTGACCGCAAAGCATTTGCGGTCAACTTTCCCAAGTGTGTCCCAGCAGCTTAGACAGTCGCCGGAAGATACTCTAGGTATTTTACGTGTCTTGCGTATCTGCCGTCAACTGCCACTGAGAATCCAGGTAAGTGTAGACTAGGGCTCAGATATCTTTGGTCCTTCTATAAGCTTGCCTCAGATTTTGGGGTAGATGCAATCTCCAGGCCCTTCTGCCAGGGCTCCCCTCTGTGCTGGGGATGGGATAAGGGCTGCGGGGGCAAGGTGGATGGTGCTGCTGCTGGTAGTGCGTGTCCCTGGGTGGGGTGAGGATGGGAAAACACAGTTATTGCTAAGAAATACCACCAGTGATTCATTCCCTCCATGGTTGCTGGCACTGCTGCGCTTTAAGATGTTCATAAGGCAACCGCAAAGTCCTCTTGCCATTGACAAAGTATTTTGTCCAATGACATACCAAGGGTGATTGGAAGGGACCATGCTGCTAGCAGCCACCCTCAGGGGGTGCTGGCTGTGCCCTTCTCAGAGGAGCTGCTTCCCACTGACATCCGTAGTGGCCACACAGCCCCATCCTCTCCACCTTCCCCTGCACTGGGCATAGTGAGGGAGTCACGGGGACCCCAGGTGCACAGGAGCCAGACAGCCCACCCCACCATCTCTGGGTGCCCTGGGGCATTTGCTCCTATCAGTCCCAATCCCCCACCCACACAGCAGAGACTGGAGGTGTAGATCGAAGTGTTGGCCCCGGACACTGGAGACCCACCATCCACAGCTGGGTTTGTCCCTGACTTGAGCAGCAAAACAATGGAGGCCCAGCGCTTTTTGATTAACCGCTCACAATTAGCTTGGCTGGGTGTTGCAGAGTGTTCCAGCTGTGATTAGCACCTGACGTGCTGTTGCTAGCAGGTTTCATTGTCCAAATAGCTTATAAAACCATTCAATAAAACTGTGTAAATCTTGTGTTGATCTTTCTTTTTACAAGGCGACTTAGTACCATATATTTCAGTTCCATTTACAAGGTCATTGCAGGTGCAGAACCGGCCCTAGAAATATAGCTGCTACTTAAACTGTGTATTTTATGAGCCTGGGGAAACATCCGTTTGGGCTATAAAAGGGGCTTTTTAGTTTGCTTGTTTCTTTGTGCAGTTATTAGACCAGTCCCTTCAGCTCACCCGTACCCCTTGAAAGGCAGCCAAATTCCTCTGTGGATGCAGTTTTCCATTACAGTGAACTTTGGTGTCAATACTCCCTGTTCTGTGTATAAACATGATGGAGTTCAGGCTACCAAATATAGTGAAATAGCGCCAGAGTCATTTGCAAACTGTGGGTGTTTTAAAGGCTACTGCAGCCAGTTCAGGAATAGTATAAAGTGCCCATGTCACAGCTCTCTGCAACACAACAGAACAGTTTGAGGGTGTAACAACTCCAATAATCTAAGACAGTGGTTCTCAACCTTCTGCAGGTCACGCCACACTTGGTGGTATATCCCAATCCTACAGGACATACCAACCCACTCCTCCCCATGCCAATCCAGCCATTCCCCTGGCTCTCCACGAGACACTTACTGCCACACAGCAATACAGTAATGTGTCCCAACATAGTGGTTGAGAACCTGTGAGCTAAGGGAACTATAGAGGACACTGAAGAAGACAAAAGGCAATTACTTGTAATAGGTCGTTGGCTCATACCCACACAGTGAATGCTTGACTGTACGAAGTTAATAGGAACTTTGCTGGTGGCTTCAACAGGGCCAAGACTTCATTCACCGGCTATTGTCCTGGATGTGGCTAAGACCACCATAGTTTCTTTAAAACAAACAAGGAGTCCTGTGGCACTTTTAAAGACTAACAAATTTGTGGGTGAAAAATCCAACTCTGTCAGGTGCTTTGAAGATAGTAAGGGTACATCTACACTGGAGCCTTAGGTCAACTTAAGGAAGGTTAAGTCAACCTACAGACTCTTGAAGCCACACTGAGCTTTTATTAAGTTGACATAACCACTTCCTTAAGTCAACTTAATAACACCACCTCTTACTGTCACCTTAATGCGTAAATTGACCTTATTAAGTTGACTTAAGCCAATGTAGATGGAGAACGCTCTAAAGTCGACCTAATTGACCTCCAGGCCCCCTCACAGAGTTCCCAGCTACCCACAATGCACCTCTCCTCCATCGACCTAGCACCTGCCAGTGTGGAGTGTTCCAGGCCAAGTTTGATTATGGAGTGGAAATTTTTGAACGCTCTCCACATTCTGTGAAATCTCCAATTAACCGCATTTGCTCTGATCCATCAGACAGAGACAGAGATCTTGAAGATCTCTATCAAGCTTTCTTAAAACTACAATACCCACCTGGGGAAGTAAGAAAACAGACTGACAGAGCTAGATGGGTACCCTGAAGTCAACTTCTACAGGAGAGGCCCAAGAGACAAAACAGCAGAACACCATTGGTCATCACATGCAACCCCCAAGTCAGATCATTAAGGACCTACAGCCTATTCTAAAAGAGCATCCCTCACTCTCTCAAGCCTTGGCAGACAGACCTCTCCTTGCCTACAGATGGCCACCTACCCATAAACAGATACCAGCAACTACAGACCTAACAACAGAAGTATTAAAGCAGGCACATGCCTCTGCAACAACCCATGTTGCCAACATATCTGCACACAAGCCACCATCATAGGACCTACTCGAGCCAACAACATCATCAAGGGCTCATTCACCAGTGTGCTTTATGCCATCATGTGACAGCAATGCCCCCCACCTTATACATTGGGCAGAGAGGACAATCTCTGTGCAAAAGCATAAATGGGCACAAAACTGACATCAGAAATCACAGTATTCAAAACCATTTGCTGAGCACTTCCATCTTCCTAATCACTCTTTGGATGATTTGTTAACAGCTGTGCTCAAGCAAGTCAGTAAGACTTCAAAGAGAAACAGCTGAACTAGAATTGATATGCAGTTCCAATTGTGGGAAAGCAAGAGTAAATCATAACTATGGATTCTTCTCCCATTACAACTGGTGATTTGACTTCACCTTCCGCTATGTGCTATTTCCCAGTGTTTGAATCTTAACAACTGCTTTGATTTGCTGTCACAGTGTGACATGATCCCATGACTTACACTCCCCTACATTTATTTTCCTCCCATTCTTTAAGTTCCTACATCTTCAAAGCAACTGGCAAAGTGGGATTTTTCTCCCATAAAAAGCTCATGCGATAAATAAATTACTTAGCCTTTAAGTGCCACAGGACTCCTTTCTTGCTTTTCTGATATGAGTTGCTCTCTGACATAATTGGATGTAATACTATTAGCACCAGTTAACAGCAGAAGGGAGCACTAGTACATAGAAGATATTGGAGGAACGGGTCTTAGAGACTCTTATCTGTCCCCTCCTCTGTATGGAAGAGTAAACACAAGATTCGGGAATGCCTTTTGTCTGTGGGCATGTTACGTGACCTTGGCAATAAACTCTGCTCTCTGAGCTCACTGGTGCCCATGATAAATACAGGAAAGAGTCACAGTGATCTATTCTAAAGATGTCATTGTATTTGGTATTAAAAAACACCACTTCCAACTTACAGTTTCCTGCACCTTTTACTGGAGAAGCACAAAACCTTTTACAGAAGGATAGGAGAGTGAGTACCAGGACCCCAGTCATTAAAAATGGATTTGATCACATCATTACTTAAATTGTAAGCTCTTTGGGGCTGTCTTTTTGGTCTGTGTTCATTCAGCACCTAATTCAGTAGAGACCTGGTTCATGACTGGAGTGCCTCGGTGTTACCACAATGCAACTAATAACAGCTAATCAAAATGGGCATTTGAGATGTCTCACAGGAAATCAGAGAGGCAGCTAACACTAGACCACTGACCACCTGGCACCATGTCCCTTTTCTGAGTCATGGCATCATGTCAAATTCTGAACAATTTAGAAACCCTCCCAAATGAGTGTTTCTTTCCCTCAGTGTTTCTTCTTCAATAGCGAGAGCAAGAACTGGGATTCCATGTATTTGGGGGCCGTATCAGTCAGTCCTTAGTTAAATCCCAGCTCTCTTTCCTGCATGTGTATAATATATGCATATACCACTTCTGTACTTTGCATCTGCCCTTCAATGGCCTTTCAGCCCCTGTTTACATCCTGGTTTATTTCTGCACATTTGGCCTTTATTGGGTAAAACAGGAAGGTTGACCCACAGTCACTTTGTGCTTCTACGCCCTGCTCTCTTTCCACCTAGCTGTGTACACCACACTGTTTAATGTTAGCTTAATGGGTGCTGCCTTTGGTGTGATTTAATAGCTTTCTGAGTGAGTAAAAAAACATGTTTTAACAAAACCCTGTTAGCTGAGAGGCAGAATGTTATTTGCAATTACCCTTCTAAGCTTTTACTTTGGTCAACAGGGCTAGAACTTTGCCTCCCATTGCAAGACATCCATGTTCCAAATGTTGCTAAATCTAGCATACGATCTTCACCTTGGCATACGTGCAAAAGTGCATTTTGATTCACAGCTTTTACGATATTTCTGCACCTTCTCAGGAGTGTAGGATGTTTTCTTGTGCCTCTCCATTCTGTTGTGCCATCAACTGGATGTTAGGACGTACCACCACATGCAGTGGGCTCAAGGCTGATCACAGTGTTCCCTGGACAAAACTGGCGATGACGCTGCCTTCCTTGTGAAGAAACCAGAGAACTTCAGCCCTGGGTTTCCAAAACACCACTCACACTATGGGATTGAATAGCTCATGGCAGACAACCAAGGTCCAGAACACTGGAGCTGGACAATAAGACATTGCAGTACTGGTGAGACGAAGAACCATGGAAAGCACTGATGTGGTTAGCTACCTAGGCTGCAAGCGGCATTCAGACTGTCACAGCAAGCTGGACATCCTCCACCAATTAGGTCTCATTGCCTCCCCCATGTGGTCCTTGTTTCACCCATTGCTGCAAAAATCTCCCTAAGCCAAAACAAAGCTCAGGACTGACCAAATCTCTATCTGCCCTGTATTAATATAGGGTCAAAAACCTGGACCTTCTTACAGGCAGGCTTAGAACAGCTGCAGCTCAAGATAGACCACATGCATCGTGTGTGTCGGCACCTGAACACTAAGTGGTTTGATTTTTATGTGAAATGCTATAATCTTGTGTAGGTCTGGCTTTCCTCCAATCACTCACAATGTCTGAGAGTAGCAGTGCATACCAGTTAGCCTTGTCACCAGGATAAACAAAACCACGGCAGCACACCAGGCTCTTAAATGGTGCTGTATGCTGTGACCCTACCTGGCCTTGCTGCAGGGCTGTCCCAGAGATTAGTGGAGTCTCAGGAATGAGCCAAATCTGGGTGTTTTGCTCTGCAATATCTGGTGTGATGCTTTCAATCAACTGGGGTCACTTGGGTTGGCCCTACAGACCTCAGAATACAATGTGCGTCTGGTGGTGATGATGGTAACTTCCAAAAGTGATTACATTTGAAACTTAAAAAAAACTTAGCAGCAGAAGCTTGTGAAAGTAATTGAAATGGTGTGGCTTGATATTTCTGCAAGTTAATGAACAGCACAGCAGAGGTAGCTATGTGATGGGGACTTTGAGCTGGGCAACTTCAGCCCTTTACTGAAATTCCAGCCGCCTGTTATAATTACTTTCAGCACTAGATGGCGAAATCAAGTTGTCTTCCATCCTTCAAATTCCTGGAGGTCGTTGTAAACTGGAAGAAGGAAAGCCGGGATCCCAGAACAGCCATACAGCTGTGGGTTGAAGAGAGGTTCTTTCAGGCTACAGAAGGACAATTTTGTGTGTGGCAAACAGGCTGGGGCTGAAAGTCTCAGAGAGGGAGATCTCAAAGAGATACCTTCACAGCATTCCAGGATGCAGCCAGGGTGGCCGTCTTCCCCAGTATTTTGAACTGGCAAAGAGGTAGCTCCCACCCACCCGTCATGGATCCAGGAAGAGGCAAGTTGCTCCTGTATGCCACTTGAACAGGTTTTTAACATATAATTGGATTCATAAAAGAATTAGGTACCAGTAGGTTCATAGAGGATAGATCAATCAATGGCTATTAGCCGAGATACAATGCTATGCTCCAAGTTTCCCATAACTTCCACCTTCCAGAAACTGAGACAGGACAATAGGGGATGGATCATTCCATATTTCCTTGGTCTTGTCGTTAATCATCTTGCATTGGGCAGAGATAGAAGATGGGAGTTAGCTAGATGACTAATTGGTCTGGACCAATGTGGCCATTTTATGTACACCTTCCCTCATGCCTCCCTTCCACCTACAGGTCTTCAGACCCCATCAAACAGTCATCGCCTGCCACTGAAGCCATAGTGACAGAGGTCTGATAGCTGATGGTTGCCCTAGATGTCCCTGTCTATGGACACAAAACCATAGACTCACAGAAGCACAGGGTTAGAAGGAACCACACGGCTTAGCTAGTGTAGCCTCCTACCATAACGGGGTAAGGCATGGCATGAGGGAGTAGGGAATAATAGAGACACAGGCTCTATCATCTTTATATTTCGAGTCCCACAAGGCCTGTCAAGGGGACCACTGCATCAAAAAGTAATAATCATTCTGCAGTGGTGGATAGCCCACTATATCAGTCCATCATGGCACGCCTCAGTAGGACGCTACCACCCAGGTAAAGGCTGAATCCTGTCCTACGTGGAGTTTACAATGAAAGCATGCTGCTTTCATAGCATTCTTCCATCCGTGACTCTTGGCTCATAGCATGCATTTATTGAAAGGTGCTGTTTTCAACAAGGTCCTGTGTCAAAGTCCACTGGAGTCAATGGGATGTTTTTAAACTCTGAATCAGGCTCCAGAAGGGAAAAGGGAGTAGTGACAACCTTGTCACCCTTTAGTATTGATAAGGTGACAGCAGTCGGCAAACCTATTCTATCCTTTCAAAGGGACCCTGTGTTAGTCTAGTTCAGCAAAACAAATTAGAAGCCTGTTAGCACTTACAAGACTAAAACATTTATTTATTGCATGAGCTTTTGGGGGAAAAAATCCCATTTTATCAGATGCTTGAAGCTACAAATGGGATATTTCTCCCACACAAGCTCATGCAATAAATAAATCTATTAGTCTTTTCAGTGCCACCAGACCCCTTGTTTATTCTACCCTTGTGGCCCACATCACCATCATCTTTGAGCATCTCACAGTCTTCAATGTATTTCGTTTCATAACCTATTGAGGGAAGGCACTGCTATTAGCCTCACCATATAGCTGGGAAACTGAGGCACAGAGAAGCTAAAGATTCACAAGGTGCCGAAGTCCATCATTTAGCGATCACTGATACTCTCAGAAGCCCCAGTGAGGCATAGCCTAAATATAAAGATGCTTCTATTTCCTCCGGTAGATGTGTGCAAAGCCAACAAAGTTCTGATGTTGCTCTGCAGCAGCTAAGGAATGAGTTTGATCCTACTCTCATGTCTAAAAGTCCTGGTGGGATTCATGACCCAGGCACTCCCACCCCTTGCCTATCTTGCATGCAAGGCCTGCTCAGAGCACACAAGATGTGTGGGATAAGTGAGCAGGATGGGAATTTGGAGAGGGGTGGGATGGCTCTCCAGAATACCCAGTAACCTACAAGTTAAGGTGCTCAGCTGGGATGTGGGAGCTCTGTTTGCAAATTCTCCTTTGGCCTGATCCCACCCAGGGGTTTGAACCCCGCTCTGGTGCATCTGTCAGCTAGGATGATGGCAGGTTTGCCTCAAGGTGGCACTGGCCTGGCTTATGGATGTAACTGCTGGAGAGAGTTCACATCCGATAATCCCAAGGAATAGGAGTTAGGCACCTCAGTACCTGGACTATAAGCCCTCCCTTTTCTTCTGCCTTTCTTTCCTGGCTCAGCTTGCTAGCATCAAAGTATCCCTTTCCTACATGCCTAGCTTACATACACTCAATGGAAAGCCTCCCTCAGGGCTGTGCTATCCACCGGGTGACAGCACACCCGGCAGTCGGTTGTCACCATGCCTACAGTGACAGGGCACCAGGGAATCAGGCATTGCCATGCCTACAGTCCCTTTGTGACACTAGGATTCAGCGACTTGGCACAGTTCACACAGGAAAGCTGAAGCAAAGCTGGGTATTGCACTTTGGGTGCCTAGAGCTTGGCCTGATGAGCCAAACCGCTGCTCCATCTTCCTCTCTGCACCATCCCGTGTGACAGCCACAAAAGCAACCATACGTGGGGCGTCCCACTTCTATCAATGGCTGAATAGTTTAGCCTGGCTCTGCTGGAGACATTTCTGGGTTTAAACTATATCCAAGACAGGTTTTTCCTGGACTTGTCTGACAGCAGCGGTGGGCTCGGCTGGCAGAACGTGAGGCCTCACTGGTGGCATAGGCTGGGATCAGCCCCAGCTGTTCAGTTAGTGCCTAGAAGCCAATTACATCGCTGTGCAAATAAGTAAAGAAAGGTGTGTAAAAACCAGCACACTGAACGGCCCATCAGCCCCTATTTTAAAGGGACCGTCCTGCCTCAGTAGGTAATAAACTGAAATCATAGTGTTAACACACCACAGTCATGGCACTCCTCTCTTGTCAGGAAAACCATTACATTCCCCAGTCAAGATCTATTTGCAAGTGGCCACTGACGTGGCAGGGCCCCTGGCCAGAACAGCACAAAAACACATCAGTGATTGGGACGCAAAGTGGAGCAGTGTCTGAGGCCTTTACCTGAAAAGGACTCAGAGCACTTTTAGGTCAAAAGTGACCAAGTCCCAATTCCCTGACTGTCCATGGGACACCCCACGGTATCATTGGCAGCCTCCGCTCAAGAAAAATCCAGGGTTGTGGCAAAAAGGAAGGACGGAGGGCTGAACTCCATCTTGTGCATAGGCACTTGGTCAGATGGTGCAATTCATCCCCCCTCACAGGGCTTATGCTGAAGTCCACTGTTTCTTCTGTGCCAGCAAGTGGGCTTTGCAAAATGCTCTGCAGCAGACGTGCAGGCAAAAGAACGTAATCTAGTTTGTGCATGAGTGGGTCAGACAAATTATGAGTGAATACAGTGCTGGAGGAGCAATAAGAGCATTGGTCCATGTCAGCTGGCCCCTGCATGTTCCATTCCAGTTGCTGCAGGGTGCTTTGATGGTTTAAGGCTTCACCCACACTAGTAATGGGGAAGATGCTGGAGTGGCTGATACAGGGCACCGTTAATAAAGACCTAAAGAAAGGTAACATAATTAATGTAAATCAACTTGGCTTTGTGGGGGGAAAAGATCCTGTCAAACTCATTCAACTTTTTTAAATGAGATGAAATGTTTGTTTGCAAAAGCTAATTGTGTCGATGTAACATATTTAGATTTCTGTAAAGCATTTGAAGTAGCGCACAATATTTTGATTAAAATAGAGCCATATAAATGAGCATGGACTCATCAAATGTGTAAAAAAACAAAAAACCTTATGACTTGGGCTCAAAATGTTATTGGGACTGGGCAATCTTCATGAAATGAGTGTATTTCTAGTGAGGGCCTGCTAGGATCAGTTCTTGGCTCTTTGATATTTAATATTTTTATTAATGACCTGGAGGAAAACAAAAAACCATCACAGAGAAAGGATGTCCCCTGACAGGCTTCCTCTGGAAATATGCCAGGAACGTCCCACTGGGAGAAGGCCCCATGGCTGACCCAGAACATGCTGAAGGGATTATGTCCTGACTGGCGTGGAACACCTGGGAATCCCCCAGGAGGAGTTGTAACCTAATGTAGAGAAAAGGGAGGTCTGGTCCTCCTGACTCTTCACACTGCCATTGCAACCCTTACCAGGAAAAGAGGTATAAAGGAAAGAAGTTTGGCGATGACACAAAAATCAAGAGGGTGGTAAAGAATAAGAGGCCAGGCCATTGATTCAGAGCACTCTGGATCACTTGATTAAACCAGGCACACGTGAACAATATGTGGTTTAATATGACTAAATGTAAATGTATGTGTCAAGCTATTTGGAGGCTGACCTCAGGGCCGACGTACTAACTGCGGCACAAACTCTAAAATAGCTTTGTATTCTACAATTAGATTTCACCAATCAGGTTATAAAGTGTGAGTGTCTCAAACAATAGAGCAGGGAGTCTCACACACACAGTCCCCTTGGGTACCCCAGACCAGCTTGCCAATCAGTCAAGCCTACCTTTGTGCTAGATGGTCCCTTTTATTCATGATAGATAGATAGATAGATAGATAGATAGATAGATAGATAGATAGATAGATAGATAGATAGATAGATAGATACTCAAGTTTCTTCCCGGTCAATTGTATCTTAAATCTCTCATGACAGACAATGCTTGTAGCCAATCCTGTAATAAAGTAACTAAAGATTTATTAACTAGGAAAAAGAAATGTGAGTTATTTATAAGATTAAAGCAGATAAACAGCTACTCACACGTGAGCTGCAGTCTTACTCACATCTTACATCTACTCACATGTGAGCTACAGTTTCAAAATGCAACAGAGGCTGTTGTAGTGTAGATGTTCTATATGGCTATGTCCACACATACATCATCATTTTGAAATAACCCATTTTGAAATGAGTTATTTTGAAATAAAGTCCTTATTTCAAAATAAGTTGATTCAAATTAACAGTTTGTTAATTCGAATTAAGGGAAAGCCTGCTTTCAAAATAGCCGTTGTTTCAAAATGGTTATTTTGAAACAAGGCCATTTGGACATGTTGTTTTGAAACAGTTGTTTCGAAACAATGGCTATTTCAATTAGACGCGAGGTTTAACAGTTTTGAAATAACGGCTGTTATTTCGAAACAACAGGTCCCATTGTTTTGAAATAACGGTGCGTCGTGTGGACATGCCACTTCTTATTTCGAAACAACCTCTGTTGTTTCAAAATAAGAAGCCTGTGTGGACATACCCTATGTCCTTTACTGCTAAACCGAGATAAATAGCATGGGATCCCTTGCTAAAGCTTAGAAAGAGTGTCCCTTTCAAATTCCAAGCAGTGTCATGATACAGATCCTTCTGGCCAAGGAATTTTATTCCCTTCCCCACCCTCCTGAGTTCAAACTGTGATGAGAGGAGGGAATGTGCATGGCACTTTCTCATGGGTGTGGGGAAACAATGAACAAAGTCTTTTCTTTGTAATGACTTGTCTAGTGTTTGCATGGCCTTCTTTTGTTGGGATGGAGCTGATGACATCTCCTGTGGTAACCTAGTACTTCCTACTGGGTAATGCCTCTCTCCTAACTGTGTTTTCCAGTTTTATACCAAATACATCCACAGTTGCAAAGCAAACACTTAACCTATACCTTATAACATGGGACACCAAGTTTACCAAGGGTCGTGGTGGAGTCTCTATCACTAACAATTTTTAAAACAAATATTCCATATGTTTTTCTAAAAGAGATGCTCAAGGAATTATTCTGGGGAAGTTCTAGTGTGATACAGGAGCTCACACTAGATGATCACAAAGGTCCCTGGTGGCCTTGGAATCTACTAGAGGAGAATCTGTTTGCAGGATTGGAGCTTCTCCAATGCAAATCCCACAGCGATCTAGCAACAGCTGGATCAATTTCTAGCAAGGGTCTTACGGCAGTTCAGCAGGATGTTCAGTATGTACTGTCAGTGGCCATCTTAGTGGACCACTGAAACTTTTGGCCCAGATAATTGGTTGCTGGCCATGTAGTGCCATTCCTTGGTAAACACACTTTGTAATTCATTCGTCCTCTGTTCTAATATGTCTAAGAGAGCTGGCGAAACCAAGCCAGTGCTGACAAAGATGGTTGCTGAGTTTGACTATGAATATCCTCTGGCCCTGCCACTTAATATGAGGCAGCTGATGAATAACAAGCAAAAACTTCAGTGCCCAAATCTGCAAACATTTATGCTCATGGTGGGGATAAAAAGAGTTACTCAGTGTAGTTAACCATTATGGCCAATGCTGTGTTTTGGTTTTTGGCCGGATTGGGCTCATACTTTCCACTCATGCAAACATTTTTCTCTTCCACTCACAGAACTTAGGGGCTTATCCTTATTGAAATGAGGAATTGTGTGCCTTAATACTTCCAAAAACCTGGCCCTTAGCATATTTCTACCTCAGTCACTTTAATGTAAAAATACCTGCAATGTGCCAGTGACATTTTTCTTGGAGCTCTTTTCTGTTTAACTGCAGCTGAGCGTAGTTGCCGAGAGACTCCTTAGTAACAGGAAACAGTTGTCTAGTTTAAAGAGCAAGCCATAAAGCAAACAGCTTTTCCTCCTTTTTTAAAGCCCCTCAGGACAATATTTGCTTTTCTAAAATATCATTTTGCCATGGCTTTGGGATCTTGCTTGACAAACTTGGGGTCTCTGAGCAGTTCAAAGTGGGTTTGACCTATAGCTGAGCATGGAAAAGAGGAGCTGCATATAAATAACTAAATTACAAAGGGATCAATTCTCAGTCAACTCATTAGCAATTCTTTGCCTCTTTAAGCGAAAACTCCACTTTCTAAGACCCTGGTGTAATTAGTTTGCACCAGTCACATTTTACCCTTTGGTTCACAAGTTTCATAAATGAAGGTTAAGTTTACTTAACCACCCAGGATTTACCAGCCATGTTAAAGCATAAAATGTGCACGCTTCTGGGACCCTCTCCAGAAACAGCCTTGTTGATTTAAAGACTCCAAGGTTAAATGGTGGCTCCTGAGTCCAAGTTAGTCTCCCATTGGGGAACCAGCAGATCTGCCTTGAAATATCATATCATCGTTCAGGCAAGGTTGACTTAACAGGAGTGGAGTTAAGATAGCAGAGATTGCTAAAACCAGAATGTTAGTCTGGGTGTTGAAATAAATTACGCCCATGAAAGGAATTTCAGAAGCATTTCATTAGCTGTTGGCTGGCACTGAAAGATTCTATAAATTCTGTCAAGTCACACATATACATCAAAATAAAAACAGTTACACACATACACGTGTGTGTGCAACTATTTTTACCTAGGTCGGGGGGGTGTCTACCAAATTCATTGTATGGGACTGAAAATCCTGTTTTCAGCTGAAATTTCGGGATGTTGGGGGGGGTTGAAAAGCTGCTGTAGGGGGTGAACCTCACTTTTGGGCTGCCTTCAGTGCCAGGTTGCCAGCAGTCAAAGTAGGCTCCCAGAGGTAGAGATGGGTCTGATCTCCTCCATGCTGCTCAGAGTATCGCAGCCAGAGGCTCCTACCTGCTAGTGCCAGCCAGTGGTGGATTAACACAGGCCCATGACCAAGGACCACAGGTAATTTGGAGACCCACCAGAGAAACAGGTGTCCTGAACCCTAGCAGGAGCCATGGGGAAGAAGCCCTCAGCCTAATTCCCAACCATGCCTGTGTTGGAGGTGGATCTGATCTCTCCACCAAAAGCAGCTGTGCATGGGAAGAGCAAGTCCTGTCCCTCCCCAGCCTAGCCAAGACTAGCAGCTAGAAGCCCCCCACCTGGGGCACTCCCAGTTGCTCAGGGGAGACAGGATTTCACAAGGAAGAACATATTGCATGGTCTGTGACATATTTTTCATGGTCACGAAATTATTAGGGCCTTACTTCTGTATATAAGTAATTAATACACGCATCTAACTAAAAACTAGAGGGCCAGATCCTTAGCCAATGTACACCATCATAAGTCAACTGACATCATTAGAGCCATGCTGATTCAAACCAGCTGCAGATCTAGGCCACTGTTCTCACTGAGCCATTTATGTGTCTTGATGCATTTGAAAATCCCTCTCAGCTCCACCTAATGCTGCCCTGCCATTGCATCTTCCATCCAAGAAGCTGGATGCATCTTGCAAATATCAATGGACTAATCCTCACAGCAACCCTGTGAAGTTCCCATGCTTCTATTAATTCTGTTTTAATAAACAGGAATCTGAGTCAGAGGGAGCTAAAGTGGCTTTCCCAAGGTTGCACAGGAAGTTCATGGCAGAACTGGGAATAAGAGACTAGATTTCCTGGCTCTCAGCCCTTTACCTAAGATAAGGCCATAATTCCTCTCTTTATCTGGAGCCATCTGCTGCACTTTACTGATGTTTTGTCATATGCATGCTCTTTTTGGAATTAGGCACCCAATAGCTGGCTATGATCCTAATCTGGTGTCATGTTGCCTTATTAACCTCCCTCAAATCAAGCTTCCTATGAAAGGGCAAGAAACAAACAGCAGCACCAGAAAATTGCAGTTGTGTTTCTCCATGTTAAAGCACAATAGATTATCAGATCCTGTAAATTTTATGGTTTATGGGGAAAAACATTTGCTCTGGCACCCAAAGCAATTTACTTGACTTCTGACAACTCTGTCACCACGCCTCAGTTCCCAGGAGAAAATGCACAAGAACATACAGTAATTTAAACTGCAGTTCCCTTTTCTTTTAATGAAAGTATGACCTTAAAAGATTCAGAGGATGAACAAGTCGGAAATCTGTCGCCTTCTTAAGTCAGCAAACCTTGGCCTGATCTTGCCACCCTTATTACCTCCATTGACTTCACTTTGTCTAGAGCTAGGGGCCACTCCTAGAGGCAGACTGTACCGCAAACTGTGCTGTTTCCTACCTACCCAATCCTTTGCTAAGATTGCCAGGAAGGCTGTTGCAGATGCTTGTGCTGTACTAACTGTTCTGTGCCCACAGCATGACCTCTTTCAAATGCCATTAAACCGTTGTCAAAGAGCAATAACTTCAACCCATGCCTGCCCTACTGAATGTTGGGTCATTGAATCTAATCACTGCTTTTATTTGGGCAACCTAAAAACATTCCTGAGTTAGTCATTCTCCTCAATCAACCTTTAAAGAAAAGAAAAATAGTAAGAATGAAAAGACATCATTTTTCCCAAGCTCTAAACTATGGGCGAGATGGAGGACAAATCAAACTCTGCTAAGACACTGCCTGATTCAGAGCCCTTTGAGGTCAGCAGCCGCTCTGCTGATGTTATTATAACCAACATCAAAATGCATGACTCAGGCTTGGAACATGCTTATAAAATCTGTTGATCATTTATAAACCTTTATTAATGAAACCTTTCTGTATATTGGGCGTAAAATTCAGATCTACTCCCATTGACATCAACAGAGGCAGGGTTTCACCCCTCTATATTTAAGGGTACAGCGAAAAGAGATATAACCACAGCTTGGGAAGGTGAACCCGTGTTAGGTTTACTCCAGCTCGCATGGATAAAAACACCAGTGAAGACAGGGCAGCATGGACACTAGTGCAGGCTAGCAACACAAGTACATATCCCAGTCTCCATGTGGGTTCGACCAGCTCATTCCACTGCATCTTTACGGCTATCTTGAACCGGGCTAGCTAATTTAAAGCTTGTGTGGACACGCCTATCTTATGCCTCCAATTGCAATGCAGACATACTCTCAGGATATAGCTCTGCTGTAGCTGGGAGTGTGCATCCCAGCCCATTTAGCCACACGTTACCTTCCTCGTGCCAGTGCATTAAAAATAGAGATGTAGCCTGGGGCAGCATAGGAGATACCTTGGGCTAGCTTCTTGAATACAAACCCAGCCAGATCTCCCTGGTATGTCCTCAGGTGTAGAGCCAAGCCACCGTCCATGTTACCTCCCCCAGGGACACTGCTATTTTTAACCTGAGAACTCAGGCCGCACAAGCACAATTCTGTCTACCTGTGCTGGAAAACACACTCACAGATGTCCCCTTAGTGGGTGTGGGTGTGTATTTCTGGTCACGTAACTAAAAAAAAACAGCACTTTTCCAGTTGGGGCTCAAACTGGAGTTTCAAAGCACTTAGATATGAGGTAGATGTAAAGCCTTTAGGCATGATGGTGATAATATTTGCCATGGATTCAACATAATAGATTGATTTTTCATCAACTCAAGAGCGCAGTCTAATAGATTCAGCTCCAAATTACAACCCCTAAACCTTATTAAAATGAAAGGAAACCTTCTGAAAGTTCTAACATCTCTGGGATATTGATTTATCAAATTTCCCTCAGTTCTAGCTGAAATCCTTACTGTTTTCCCCTGCACTTTAACCTTTCATTTCAAAAGTCATTTTCCTTTGAACTGTCAGGAAAGCTGGGGAGAGAAGTAAATAGCTCACTATCAGAAGAAGGTGAAAGCTGAAACTTTACTTCTCTTCAGTGAGTTTACCAATGGATCAATGGCAAGCTAGAATGGTATGTTTATTTTTATGACTAGCGCCTGTGCTTTAACCTCTGGGATCCCAGCATTCGCCATGAATATAAATACTTGATCTGCAGTCTCTTTTTCCCAATTGGCCACATATGCTCAGACATATCTATATTTATACCACTTTACGTACACTACAGCTAGATGTGCATATATGTATTATGTAGAAGTACGTGTTTATGTGTATGAAGCTGCACACATGAGCAAAATAGACACAGACATGGCCGTGTATGTCTCACACATACATATAACTACAGAGACACACAAACACACTCACTAACCATAAGGATTGTACACAACTGTTCTAAGGTCAGCCCATTTCAGAGTCACATTTTATCTCCTTATGCTTGACTCACTCACGTCTGTGCTTTCCTCATACTCACTGCAGAGTACTGTATACCAGCCTCCACTCGGCCTTCAGTAAATGAAGAAAGACTTTGGTTGAACTGATGCTTTTGTTGCAGGACTGGTAATAAAGTAACTTTAACATGACCTATATACTGGCCTCCCACCAGCTCTATCTTGGGGCCAGATGCAGTGAGTTTCAACCTTTTACAGGTTATGACACAATTGCAATCTTAGCGGACACGCTAGCTCAATCTCTCCAGGTCAAATCCAGCCAGCTCAGCAGTTCACTGCCACAAACTTCCTGCTGTGTGGTGACAAAAAAATGTGTCCCGACACAGTGGCTGAGAACAACTAAGGCTGGCAACAGGCACCTGACATAATTTACAGCTGCCCTCAATTGGGTCCAGTTGCTCACAGCCCAGTTCCAACATCTACAGATTACCAGGGTATCCCTCTTCCCTTGAAGGGCCGCGCCTCTGCACATGGAGGTTGGCAGGGGGGAAGGTGTAGGAACAGCCATGGCTGTTTGGCAGCTCTATGCTACTCAAGGAGTTTTTCATGCTGGGAAGTCTCAGAAGGGCAGATCTATTGGGTTTAGTTCAGCTTTGTGCTGCTGACATGGTGATAAACTACTAGAATGAATGCCACGATCTAGCCCTTATCTCCAAAATTCAGATGTTTATGGCTCCAGTCATACTCTGGCAGGAGTTTTAAGGTGCAGTAAAGTTTGTGTGGATTTGATTTTCCTTTTTGTCTTGGGGCCTAAAACTAATGAGAAAGAAGAAAAAATAAAATCTTTGTTTTCAACCCCTTTCTAATCCATCACAGGCTTGGTCCAATTCTTCTGTTGCAATAAGAACAATTTGTCATGAGTTAACCTCAATCCACAATATCTTGACCTGAGACACCATCTGAACTGAAACCATGCAGGATGTCAGTAAATATTAACGTTCGCAGCTCATTGACACGACAAATTGCACTGTGCCTATTTCACAGCCAAACTATTGTCCCACAACCATTCTTATTCACCCGTAGTTTCCCATATGCAGAAGTATATAGAAAGTGTGATTAATGTTATTGATTTTTATTATTAATAATGTTTCATGTTATCACTGTACTTTAAAGTTATTAAGGAAACATTGATGGGAAATAGTGACTTTTCCAAGTAAAATAATGAGGGACTTTGGTTTTCATTTAAAAACAAAAACAAACCACCACAAAGATTTGTAAACTAATGGCTTGAAATTTTTCATACAAAAACGATAATGTTGTATTTTATATCATCATTTAGATCTGTGCAAAATACACTAATTCTTTAACCCCAGACTCCTGTGGCACAGGGAGGATGAAGAGCTGCCTTAATGAAATAAATGAGGTTTCCATTTTAGGTGGTATAAAGCCAGAAATGTTTTGGCATAGTGGGAATACCAGGTACCTACCGGGGTTGGCATGGATATGAATGGAGTGCAGGGAATTACAGCCATCCTGGGCTGGTAGAACTCAGACACACTAGGACGGTAGTTTTCATATTTTTTTTCTTGGGACCCCATTGAAAAATATCATGTATGACCACTACACAAAAATCACATCTTTGGGCAATGCATTCCAGGCTTTTGGAGGCACCAGCAGGGGATGTCATGACCCAGTGCCTGCGGGTCTGCATCCCAGTACTGGGTCCTGTCTCTAAGTTTGAAAACCACTGAACTAGGAGATTTATCCTAGCCCAGTCACTTGTAAAATGTTACCACCCCTGGAAGCAGAGATTGCTCACCTAGTGATCCCTTATATCTACTTTGGACAGGGATTCATCAGAAGGTGCAAGGCAATGGAGAATCAGGGCCAATTCCTCTGACATCATGCAGGATTAGCCCTTGAATCATCAAATTCAAGGGAATATATTGCAAATTTAGGTGATACTCTTTATTTCATCCCATGAGCACCAATCATAAGGCACCTGATTCACCAGTGAGTTACTACACCTTTACACCAGTGTCAAAAGACGACAGTGGAGCTATAGCCATGTAAATATGGAGCATCAGAATAGTGAATTAGTCATTGATTATGTATGGCCAGATGCTTTGTTCTGATAAATTATTTAGCTCAGTTGATCTGAGTGGGGCTATGCCAGTTTGACTCAGATGAGTGCCAGATCCTCATCTGATGTAATGTTGCTTATCATGGGCCAGATCCTCAACTGGTGCAGATCAGTACAAGTCCATTGACTTCAGCAGAGCTATGAAGATTTACATCAACTAAGGAATAACCTTCATGGCTAAAATTTATCCTTGTTTAAAGATCCCCCACTAGGCATAAGCCCCATTTACAACAAACTGAAACTCTCAAAATGGATTAAGTGGGTCAGAGACCTTGTGCTGGTTCTCCACACAGGGCTGATTTTTTTCACCATTTAATTGCTTAGCATAGTTCCAGATATTCCTTCCAACTAGTCAATCATCTCTATGGAAGCCTTCTAACTGAAACCATAAAACATTAGGGATAATTGAAATTCGCAGACAAATTCCCAGTAGGCATAGTTCCAGTGAAGTCAAGTCATATGGAAATCAGTATCATCCACAGGCTAGAAAAATACCTTTTCCTGACAGACTTAAAGAGTTCAATCTGTTTAGTTTATCAAAAAGATCAAGAAGTGATCTGATTACAGTGTACAGTGGATAAGTATCATCATGGGGAGAAAACACAGGTTCTAAAAGGGTTTTGGTTTGGGGTTTTTTTTTCAAATCTACCACATAAAGACATAGTAAGAGCCAATAGCTAGAAGTTAAAAGCCAAATAAATTCAAATTAGAAATAAGGGACACGTTGTTAACATTGAGGGTGATTATCAATTAACAAACTACCAAGGGCCATGAAGGGTTCTCCATATGTTGGAGTCTTCAGATCATGACTCGACGGCTTTCTCAAAGAGACGCGTTAGTCAGCAACAAGTGAGCAATACAGGAGTAGCTGGCTGGCATTCTACAATCTGTGTTATACAGGAGGTCAGACTCAGACGTCTCATGTCTTAAAATCTACCAGTCAATTTAAAAAGTTGGCTGATAGGATACCACTTTCCTCTCATTAACATCAATTTTATACTGTGCAACTGATGGCAATCCATTGATTTTTACTGATTTATTCCCAACTAATACCATCACAAGGAAAAGGTGAATCAGGTCTAGAAATCTGAAAGGAGATGCACTGTTTATTATGCAGAATCTAATTTGAATAATAAATTGTTTTGCATCTTTGTGTTTCTCTAGAACTATATTCTTCTTAAGCAGCGTTGTTGATCTTCAGTGTATCTGAATGGAGGCGCTTTCTGATTGCTCCAAGTTAGAACATTTCCCAAGAGGCTCACAGGGGCCAAATTGATTAATGAACTCTTAATAAAACTAAATGAAAAAACATGTTAGCGCTGTCTGTTCCATAGCAGCAGTGCATTCCTCAGACTGTAATGTCATCATCTTTGAATTGTTATGCCTAACATTTCTTTGAAGTCCAAGATGGATGCACCTCTTTGGGTTCCCAAGTTCTGTTTGCACAATTTTTTCTGCAGAACATGCACTAAGTTGTTTCTCCCAAAATAATTCTGAAAGGTCCACAAACAGCAAAGCTTGCATTCAAAACCCTTGGATCATTCAATGGTGTGTCTCTGCACAGTACAAGTTAGAAAGAAAAAGAAAACACTGGTGAGGTGGCACAGTCTAGCTCAAGAGATTAGGTGCACAGACTTCCAAATTTCTGCCAGTGGTTCTGCATTTTTATAAAGTAACCTTAATACTCTGGTCTTCAAGGACCCAGCCCACTAAAGCCAAAACAGATACTTTCCACTGACATTTAAAGACATTGACTCAGTCTCTAAACAAATGTCTGAAACCCATGTATTAGTGCCTGATCCATTTTTCTTTCCAGAGGAATGGACTGTTCTGTGAAAGCAGTCAGACGCACAAGACCATACTCATACAACCATCGCTACTGGCTTCTTCAGTGATGCCGCTCAAGTGTCAGCTTTGCAAGTAGTTATTACTTTCTTCAGCCTCATACTACCACTGCTACTCAGGAAACAGGACTAAAATGAAACCCACGGCGGGGTGGGATTAAGCAGTTATGAGTGAGGTGCAAGGGCATTTCCTAGGGATTAGCAGTAGGTTGAGAGATTGTCCCAAGGTACGTAATTTTCAGGAAACACTCCTTGCCAAGGTTGTTATTGCATGAGAAGCAAGATTCTGAGCTTGCTAACTGCTTTTTCCCTATTAAAATTCCCCTGCAGGTCCAAATGGACATGGCGGTTTACATCACTTACTGACCTGGGTCACCGTAGCATTACTGACAGTTGTTAAGCACAGTTTTTGCATTGAGCTTGTGCCGGGGAATGATTCCGTACCTGTACTTTTTGGCAGTGTGTCCATTTTACTACATATCACAGTCAGCCACAGCATGAATTTGGAACATGATCCTGCTCCATTTGAAGTGATAAGGACTTTGCTACTGGCTTCATTGGGAATGCGATTGGAAACTTAATTTTTTTGTTACTGTAGACCAGATTGTTTCACTCATGCTAAGAATCACATTCAGTTTATGGACCAAACCCTCTTCTTGTTTCTAACCTCACTGAATTGACAAGATTATTCTGTGAAGAGGTCAAGATGGAAGATTTGGTGTTCTACCACTTAAGAATCCAAAGGTCATCCTGTAAAATGGACCAACGGGTGCCAGTGTTTGTGAAAGAGAATGGTGAGTCTCTGAGCTGGTCAAGCTATTCACTACAGATGAATCTTAAGACTAATTTAACTTTGCTTCCTTTCTTGAATGCTTGACTTTCTTCAAATGTTTTGTTATTCCCAGGTAGAGCTCATCAAAAAATAGTGGAATGAAACCAGGATTGATGTTTTTCCCCCTATTTTTGTTGCTGAAATCTGACATGTCTTTCTAAATTTTCAAAATGAAAAATAAAAAGCTGATCAGCTGTATGAGCTGAAAAATGTAGGTGGATTGGGAAAATGTCATTGACATTCATTTCTATTTTTGTCCTCAAAATAGCAATTTTCATTTTAAAAAAGGATATTTTTTAATATTACCTGAATGGTTTGAGGGAGCAATTTTCAGCATACAATTGGTTGGCAAACTGATTGCTTTAATTCTTTGGTATTTGAGCTGTGTACATGGTGTATCTGGGTCACATGGTATCATTTCTCCCTCCTGATTGGATGACTCGAGAATTTTAAACAGGAAGATAAGGAAAGATTAGCTAAAAAGATAGTCTAGTGAAGAGTGGAGACTAATGAAGAGCAAATATCTTGTTCATGTGCAAAGATGAGTCAGGAACTATAAATCTCCATCTTGGCAGATGGTTAGACTAGATTCTCATGGTGGTATCTTCTAACCCTGCAATTCTATGAGTACGCGTAAGAACAACAAACATTTCCAAATTGTTTTTGTGAGCAAAATCAAATACTTTAGTAGTGATACACTCTTCTCTCTCCTAGCCCCTGTTGTGGCACATGATAACCTAATGTCTTTGAGCTTTAGTCTAATTCTGGTTGTTGGCCATGGCGTGAGGGTGACAGAGTGGTAGGCGGTGGCTTGTGCTGCACAGGATGCCAGATTACATGTTGGCCTTAAATTCTAAGACTCAAAGAGCCTTTTGCATGAGCATTCAAATCTGGGCACTGAGTTTTTCCCTGGGAGGTTTTCCATTAATTTTGATGGTCTTCAGCCCAGGCTCAGTGACTTTACCCCAGAATCTTGAGAGGGACGCTTTTTCTTGTATAAGCTAATAGAATGTCACAAGGTACCTTATTTTCCTAGGTATTTGATGGTAAATGCAAACTTCCTACACATGGATGCTGAAAAGCTCTCCAATCCTGCTCCCAGGAGGGAGTTCCTAGAAGCTGGTAACGGGTGACGCCATTTTTCTTTGATAGCCCTCAGCTCTGGATTCTGCTCCCTCCTAGACTGGATTGGGCAAACTCAAGAATGGAACATCAGCTGCGCCTGCTGAAACTGGGCTTTAAGGACCCATGTCCTCATGGAGAACTGGCCACGTTGGGGAGGATTTTGTAACACAGTTGTCTTAAACTGGCCTATAGCCACGTTACTAAAATCACGTTGGATTCCTCACCTCTGTTAGGACCTTCCCAAGTCATTTCAGTTCTTGCTTCGCTGCCATGAGTAGAAGATCAGAGTCCAGCAGCAGACAATATAACAGGTTTATTGGGATCTCTTCCATGCAAGCATCCATTAGAACCCCATTGTCCTTTACACCAATAAATTTTCCCTTCCCAGTAAATTTCCACCTCTTCATAATAAATTCTCCTCCTCCCCAGTACATTTTTACTCACCCTCCTTCCTGGTTTACCTCGTTTTTTATAATCTATTTTAACCAATCATTTTTAATATTATTTCAAGATGATTTTTAAGGAATCTTAACATAATTCTCTAACTAATGATATCTCACCACCTTAACTGATTGCAACCAGTTATAGGATAGACAGAAACAATCAACAACTTGGACAAAAGATATCAGAGCAATAGATACCAGGATGCCCAAACAATACAAAATTCTAGCACCACAAATGCTTGCAAACCAGACAGGATGATATCTTTCTAACACGGCGTGTTTGGAATGTGTGTATGTGACTGCGCACTTCCCAGATTATGGCTGCCTCTGGTGCTTTTTACCTTTGCTTAGCCAAAGTACAAGGCCTCAGTCTGTCAAGCAGCCTGTGGTTTTGATTCTTTGGTTTGCTATCACTGTAGCTAGCTAAGTGATACAAACATACTTAAAAATCATAGGCCTTACAAACAGAACTAAATATCTAAAGTCTAACACTCTGTCCCATCACCAACTTGCACTGCACCCTGAAATGGTTAAAAAAAATCACGATTTTAGTCCTAGTTAGACAAGCAAAGGCAAACCATTTTATAATGAACATTGCAGTGTTACAACAGGAGCACCAACATAGTTGGTTTGTTTGAATAGTCATGCCCTTTAGTCAGCAGGATCAGATCAAGCAACTGTTGGGCCCTAGGTTAATGTGCCATTGGTCTGCAGGCCCAAGAAGTGCGAAGCACATCTCTTTGGCTCCACCAACTTCAGACTGTTCTTTCCTACCAGCTGGACCTGAGCCTCACTTCTCTTTTCCACCAGAGAAGCTGCATTGGTGAGAAGGAATTAATCTGGGATGAGGGCATGCATTTTTCCACACAACATTCAAACTGTTATCTCCATATAGAGCTCTGAGCCAGCACAAAACAATGCAGATTCCACCCCAGCTGGCAGTAGAACATGAATAAGCCACCAGCGGTTTCGCCTAGAGTAAAGCAATGGAGTAGCTAAGGGTGGGCCTTTGTGGGCCACCACCCACCCATTTTGAAAGCAGGCCCACCCAAACTGTTGCTTCGGCTCCCAATGCTCCTCCTAAGTTTGGAACATCAGGCAGCTTTCAGCAGGTCACTACGCAAATGTCCCACTTCTGGACACATAACTGGAAGCAGGAAGTTTGGGAAAGAGATTGGCCAAGAATCACTAAGTCGTGGGATGCTGCAGTTGCTAAGGTAACTGGAGCATCCACAGTTTGAGAACTTCCTGCTTCTGGTCACATAACTGGGAAAAGGAAGTGGCCCAGGCCCACCCAAATAAATCACAGACCTTATCAGAAGATGACTTCTGGCTTTGTCTCTGTAGCAAAACACTGGTTTTGGACTCAGTAAAAACAATGGATGTCAATCCTGGCCTGGCTCCTGGGAAGTCACTTCTCCGTGACTCTGTAAAATGGAAATAATGATACTCCTTTCTGATTCACTTTGAGATCTGCTAATGAAAAGAGCATTAGAATTTGCAAAATCACTCTTCTCCTGATGAGATGGAGCCCGTATAAGGTAGATGCAGCATCTGAATCTCTTTGTGAGCTCAAGGGATGGAGGAAACATTCAGATGCCTTCCGCCTCCTCTTCAGCTTTGAATCATGCACACATGCTTGATGGGCATGTAATAATAAAGACAAGATGACTTTTGGAATCCCATCCTTCTCTGCACAAAACTACATGCCTGCCAAATGGGTAACTACACAGTGTCCCATATTCTGTGGCTAGACTCTGAGCCTCAGCTTCTTTGGGGGTGGCTATATGTCAGAACGTAATTGAAATGATCTGCAAACTCTTGTCAAAGGACTGGACAGGCCTTAATACAAATCCTTTTCACAAGAGGGACAAATCAAATATTAGATCAACCTTCTAAATTCCCTCTCTAGTTTGCTTCTGACAATCTTGCAACAGCTCACACAAGAAAAATAAAAAATGCATCTCATTTTGCTGAAGGAAGGAAAAAAACCACACAATGAGAAATGTTTCTTTTTCTTTTAAAAAATGAAAAGTCAACTGAATTACTAGACCCGGCCAGATGAATATGAGTCATTTTCAGTACAAACTAACCACAAAGGCTAGGAGACTAGCTTTAGGTTCAGGGCAGAAGGCAGGGAAGAGAAGACTATAAAATAGACCATGGGTTTTTTTGTTTTAAGTTGGCAATCTTATCAGTGATCACAAGCAAAACCATGAGCTTCCCACATGAAGGCTGTCAAATAAACCCAAGGAGACACCCAAACAATAAAGACAGCTCTTTAGTGACCTATAACTTCAGAGTATGAAATTAAATAATTTTATTGTAAAACTTATGCAAAGAATATCCTCTGTGTGTGCTTTTATGGCTTGATCCCCCTTCTTTAAAGTTAGTGGGGTGGCGGGGGAGGCGATTTCTATTGACTCAAATGGGAGCAGAATCAAGGACTCACTAAAGGTTTCCATTAACGTCTTCCAAAATTCTTTTCTTCAAACCCTCTGCAACTTGTTCACATATTTCTGGCCATGTCTCTCTGCCATCTGTTTGTTTATATTTCTGTCATCTGACATATTATATACACACAAACCCACACCAGTTTTCTCAAGGTGCATGGGTTTCGTCTAAACCAAGGGTCTCAAACATGTGGCCCGCGGGCCATGTGCGACCGCTAAAGCTATTTCCTGTGGCCCGCAATGACACCGTTACCACCAATATTCGCAATATTGTTGTATGAAAAGGTTTCAGTGGTATGGCCCTCGGGCTAACGTACTAGCCCTCATACGGCCCTCTACTCATCCTCATGCAGCCCTCGTGGCGACTTGAGTTTGAGACCCCCGGTCTAAACAAACAAGGAGTCCACGGTTTTCTCTCTTTGCTTCTGTAGGGTCAGTGTGGGAGAGGGGTAAAGGGGGAGATTAAAACATACAGAGAAATAGCAAGCATTTCTGGAAAGTTTAAGTGACTTGCCCAGCATCACCTAGGCACACCTGGGCAAAGGCAGATGGAGATGGAAATCAGTCCTCCAGGACAGCCTTCTTCTGCCTTAACCATGAGACCTTCCATTCTCTGCCTACATCCCTTAGCTCATTCACTACCTGTGTCTGCTGGCCCCACCCAATATTCAGTTTTACCTTAAGTCCAAAGGCTCCCCTCTTCCAGTTGTGGGGGCAGACCTCTAGATTTGGGAAGACCTAGTAGACCCACCTGTCTCAGTACCTGCAAACAGCACCCAGAAACTTCTGCTACAAAGGAGGCAGGGAACTTTATTAATTAAGACGGACTATGTGGGTCTAAAAAGAGTTAAAGGTGTGCCTTTGAAACAGTTCAACATTACACAGCTTTAAACAAGGTTGAGGGTTTGCTTTAGAGAGGCCTCAAGCTGCTCAGGCCCATGGCAAACACACCATTAAACATTCTTTTGAATCGTGTATTAAACACACAGAAAAAGTAAAGTACCTTAATTATAAAGTATTAAGCAAAGCTCTTGATGTAGCAGCATCCATTGCTCCCTTTCCCTTAAATTGAAAAGAGGTTTTAGAATTTACTAACACTACATGTATTCTACAGACACTGAAAAATAAACTACATAGTGTGTTCTTTACTGCCATCTTTACTCAGGCCCTGCTTCAAGAATCACTCCAGTTTAGTAAAGCATTTAAACACATAGTAAAATGCCATTGCAATTGGGACGTAAGTGTTTGCCAGAAGTTAAACACTCACTTAAGTATTTTTTTCTAAACAGGGCTATTTTCCTGAATTGGGGTCTATGGACCTGATTTTTTTTAAGTATTTATGTGTTTGAAGATTCAGAAGGCTTTCAGTGGGATTACCAAAACACATGTGGAAGTCTTTGCAGAATATGTATATACTATAGCGCTACAGATACTATAGTGGACCATAGATGTTTCCATAGTTATATGATAGACAAATGGAGGAACAGCATCTCTGCTGTCTGTCCCCACTCTGAAAATACTATTAATTTACACATTTTGCAAGCTTTTCATTCTATATTAAACCATTTGCTCTTAACACAGAGCCGTACTTAAGCTTGGCTTCTTCCTCTATGCTTTCTATGTAATTTGTTCGAAAAGCAAAGAGACCTTCCATTTGGTTTTTAACAACTTCGTTAGCACAAATGAATTGCCAAATTGAGCTAAATGGGCAAATACACAGAAGATTTTGATTGTTTGTTCTAAATCTTATTGCAGCTACTGTAAAATCAATGTAGTTTTCAGAGGGGAAGAAAACTATGTCTATTTGAATATTTTTAAATGAGAGTTGTATAATTCAAATTCTTTAATCATAACTTAAATGTTGCAATCAACCTTCATTTTATTTGTCTTCAGCTATTTGCATTAACAATGGAATTAAGTCTTTTTTTTTCCTTTTGGGTGAAATTACAAAATTATCTTAAAAGTCCACATTTATGAATGAATCCATGTTTTGCATTGACTAGTTTTTTGAATGGTGCATATCTGAGTTTTGCATAACTGGCAAAATATGAATATTCTTATTTTTAAAATTCCTAGCCTAAAGGAAAAGCAATTGGTTTTATTTTATATATCTATCTATCTATCTATATATATATGGATAATATTTATATTGGTTTTATTTTTATAAACACAACATATTTAGTGATAAGTTCCAAAGGGACAGCCATGTCAGTCTAGTTCAGCAAAACAAAAAAGGGAGCAACAGCTCATGCAATAAATATGCTTGTTAGTCTTTAAAATGCCACAGGACTCCTTGTACACCTAGTGATGCAACATTTGAAAAAAATAGTAATTCTATCATAAATTTATTTTAAAGGTTTCAAGCTAGTCTTTCTAGTGGCTTAGTGATATTGCAAATGGTTTCTAATGAGAGCATATTTGTAAACATCTTGATACCAAATGGGCACCCCAATTTATTCTAGTCTGTCTCAGTGAAATATCCAACACTAAAACAAACAAGGAGTCCTGTGGCACTTAAAGACTAACACATTTATTTATTGCATGAGCTTTTGGGGGAGAAAAATCCCACTTTGTCAGACTCTTTGAAGATGAGGGAATTTGCTTGCTTACTTCTGTAAGTTCCCCCATCTTCAAAGCATCTGACAAAGTGGGATTTTCTCCCATGAAAGCTCATGCAATAATTAAATGTGTTAGTCTTTAAATGCCACAGGACTCCTTGTTTGTTTTACTGAACTAGACTAACACAGCTGCCCCCTTGGGACTTGGTATCATACACTAAACTCAGCAGTTGCTTGGCACAGTAGCTATGAGAAAGATTCACCACACTCAGTTCAGCAGTCTCACTGTCTTTCTCCTCCCAAGCCTACTTTAAGCACCCTGGCTTACATCTCTCTCCTGATCATCCAAATTCTTCTTCTGCACAGGATCCTTGAGGAATGCATTACATGCCAAACCTCCCAGGGTTCTATCACCCGTCAAAAATAAAATCTCCCTGAGCTCTTGGCAGTTAAATTGAACATAACTGGTTTCTTGGAATGTCATGTGAAGCTGGGAATTTTGGGAGAAAGAGGCTGGTTCTTTGAGAACAGAGGGAGAAGGTGGCAAAAAAGGGGCTGAGTGGGCTGTTTCTGTCCTGCCTCTATTGCATAGGCGTTTGCTGAATCAAATCTCTCTGCCAGAACACCCACATGCTAATTGTGTTTTGAGAGTAGCCTAGATCTCCACAGGTATCCTGAGAAAACTGTAAAACCCATGCCCAGGACTTGGTTTGAAATCAGGAGTTTTAGGCAGGTCAGAGCCCCGCCCTCAGCACCCAAACTTTATGTCATGCATAGGAGGACTTTTCCTCCACAGGATTGGTACCGTCTCTTTAAGCCTTTACACAATTGCTATAAGTCAATGCAGTTTTCACTGGAGGACCTGGAAACCAGGCTGGGGGGGGGACAACACACACACCAAAAATAAAAGAACAACAACAACAAAAAGCACAAAACAACCCCCACCAGCAGGGAAATAGATACTGCAAGAATCTTAAATAAATCGGTAAATAAATAAAAGTGGGGCATCAATGCGGGGAAATGCTTAATAATAATCATTTCTAACAAAACAGTAGCTCTCTTCAAATACATCTAATCTGTAGCCAAGAAAAAAATTAAATGAGATATTAGGTAGAACTTCCCAAACGTGGGAATAATTGAGCTGCAGAACAGGTTACCAAACTAAGCTGTGCAATCCCCCTGGAAGGCTTTTGGGGTGGGGAAGGGGCAAAGGTGGATGGGATCAGATGCCTCCCCAGATCTCTACCATGATGGGCCCATCCCTGGAGGACATTAAGAACAGACACTGGGCTGACCAGTCTGGGATGATTTAGCTCTATTTGGCCCTTCCTGGATGCAGGGGGCCAGACCTGATGATTCCTTAAGGGTCCTGCCAGCCTTTGGACTACGTCACTCAAGATCTCTCTTGCCTTATGTTGGTCTCTGGTAGGAAAAACACAATCCACCCCCTGCCCGCTTTTCACGGCTTGCCCCGGGCCATATTTTAATACCCTCACTACTGGGGGATGGGGGTTACAAATCAGGGAGCTCCTTCAGTTTATTGCCCAGTGCAGGTGTGTCTAGGTAACGTCAAGGTCAGCCTCTGCTATTAAAATGCTACCCTGGAGGAAATGCGAGGGGAGAGGCTCAAAGCCTTTATTTGCACACGTACTTTACACCAGCAGGAAGCTGGGGTGTCTTCAGTCAAACAAAGCCTAGTGCCAGGATCGCAGGGGGAGCCTGGCTGAGGGGCTTCAGTTAATGGAGAAGACAACGGGTTAGAGATAACACCCATCAGCCAGCGCCTCACTCCCTGGGGACCCCAAGAG
The DNA here is from genome assembly GCA_007922195.1 of Podocnemis expansa. Classification (NCBI taxonomy): domain Eukaryota; kingdom Metazoa; phylum Chordata; order Testudines; family Podocnemididae; genus Podocnemis; species Podocnemis expansa. The sequence continues at coordinate 6,517,354 of ML682035.1, read as the reverse complement.
CTAAAAGGGGGGAGGCAGCTTCTTTGGGGCTGGCATATGCCCCACCCCACCTGTTATAAAGCTGCTGGGCAGGGGGTACCTGGCATTGGCTTGCCTCTGTCTTGGCAAGCCCTGGCCGTGTAAGCAGGGGCGAAAGGGTAGCGAAGGAAGGACTCCCAGAGGGATCCAGGAGGAAACAAGACCCCATCCCTGCAGGCGATGACAGACAGCTCTGGGCACCTTGAAGCAAGCCCCAAATACAGATCTAGCGATTGCCCCAGGCTGGGAACAGCCCCAGCTCACCAAACATTTACACACCCAGCCCTGCACACCACACAGAGCCTGCAATGAGACATGCACTAAAGGTGTAAATAAAATATCACCAATAAAGGTCACAGGAACTGGGCGTTCAGCTGATGGCCAGATTTTTTTTTTTCCAGCGGGTCTCCAGCTTCTACCTGCAACCAACCAAAGGCCACTTGCTGGGACTAAGGTGCAAATCGAAGTGTCCCATTTACACACACACACCAGGTGTTGCAAAGCCATGTGAACTAGGAGGACCAGGGCAGAGGAGGTTGGGCTCTGTTTGCTGGGCACCCAGTGCCATATAATCTGTGTTGGGCTCTATCATTGCCCTGACACCGCCAATGGAGCTGGCAGATCTGAGAAATTTATCTTGGGGCCACTAAATAGGGACCTGATCTTTTCCATTTGAAATGGCCTTTTCTCCCACAAAAGCTCCAGCGATAAATAAATGTGTTAGTCTGTTTAGTACCGCCAGACTCCTTGTTTGTTTGGGGACACAAAAAATCACCAAGACAACTCTGCTGCCCTACAAAAATATTTAGGCGAAGGCATTTTCTCGCTTCATCTCCTGTCTCCCTTCAACTCAGTTCACTGTCTGCACCCCAGAGTGATCTGTCTTTAAACTAACATTTTTGTTTGGGAATTAAAAGGGATGGCTCATTTGTCACCCCAGTGTGGGGAGGTTTTGGGGTGACAAATCCCAAACAACACCTCTCTCTGGGAGGGTCAAGAACCGGCTTGCACAGGAGCCTTTCTTTCACACCTGTAAAGTGTGTTGGGTTCACAGTCATGCACGCCAGGCAAATTTTGAATGACTCCCATATTTTTCTCAGGAGTTGCTAGAAGCAGGAATAGTTTAAAAGCATGAGCAGAAAATTGCCCTCTATCTGCCCTACCCTACCCTTTACTAACCTCCCAGGTGAGTAGGGATTTGTAGGCATATTTCCCCGTTTAGAGCTATTAAAAAACCAAACCAAACCAGTTAGATCAGTGAATTAGGCATCAAGGGACCCAACATTCACCATCTCTTTTCAATTCCTCTAAAGACACCTCGACAGCCTAGTCCAGCTAATTTCAAAGTTTGACCGAAGGGAGGAACAGAGCTAAATGTTTTTACCCCATCCTTAAATTGCTGCGGGGCGATGCAGGTTGCGGCTGAATGAATTGAGCAAAGCCTATTGCTTTTGCTTTCCTAGAGCAGTTTGTTAGATCCCAGACTTTAGAGACACAATACTCAATTTTCTTTTCACCGCGGACACGTCTGGTTTGTGTGCCCAAAACCACCTAAATTAAGTCATCCTGTCCGCTGACACCCATTTCTTAATCTTTTAGCCAGCTGCTGGCTGCTTCCCAGGCGGGTTTTCCTTTCCACGTGCCCTGTGCGATTATTTACCGGCTCATTTGGTCAAACCCCGAACAGCCACTTTCCAAAAAGCCATGCAACTAAAATAGCAAACGCAACCGATTTTTAAAGACTATTTGGCAGGAGGATCGTGCAGGACTTGTTTGATTTCTTGGCTTGCTTTTCTGTCACCGGCTCACTTTTCGTTTGGGAACAACTAAAACCCCACTGATCAAATATCTAATGGCAATTTCGTGAGAGCCTCTCGGACGCGTTAGATTTTCTGCAAATCTACAGCCGAAATTTTGCAAAATTGAAGCAAAAGGTTAAACGAGACCAGCGCTGCCTTTAGCTGTAGTTTACCAATCGCTCCTCCGTCCTTTAAGCCCGTCGTGCACAGAAGAAAACAGATGTTGCTCCGAAGAGCTTTGCTAAAATAAAATCCCACCAAGATAAAGCAAAGCCTCCCTAAAAAGCAGAGCATTTTCCTCTTCCGAGCATAGGAGGCGCAGGAGGATCGCGTCTGGTGCTGAGATCTGCAAGGAGCGGGGCGCAAACCTGAAGTTGGGCTGATTTGCCTTGGCTTTGGAAAGTTCAAAGCGCTGTCGGGCTTTTACTTTGGCTTTTTGAGCCCTATCTGTAAAGCCCAGATTTGTGTCAATAGCAAAAAGCAAACCCAAGAAGACACCAGCAAGGGTCCTCTTCAGAAAAATCCCTTTTGCTTTCCACTTGCTCTGACACGTGTTAGCAGGTCTGCAGCGGCCAGACACGGCTCCAACCCTGCCACAAACCTCCAGTTTCAACACAGAGAAAAAGGCCTAGGAGAGAAAAGCCCCTTCTCATACATACACCTTTCCACCTGCAAACATTAAGGGACAGAGACCAACAAACCGGGATTCCTCTTTGCATGGATCAAAGATTTACTATTGAAATGAGGCTTAACATACAATTAACCTTAGCCACATATTTAACTGGAGCTTTCCTGTTAATTCCTAACATCTTCATCCTCCAAGAGCTTTGATTTTCCTCTGCAATCAGCTGGGATTATTTTGAACAAACAGCCTTACCCAGGGCCCTAGGAAACGACAGGATATAGAGACAGGTTTATTGTCCCTAATCAACAGATCGTTTAGGTCATTACAGGCCCATTACTAGGCTAGGAGAAACCCTGGCCATCTTACCCTGTGAACTAGGGAGCGCTGAACACAGCCAGCGGGGTCGCCAGGAGCTCTGAGTGGCCTGCCAGTCACTTGCTGACTTGAGTGTTTTAAGACGCCCCTCTGCCTCCCCAGTCTCCTTGGGAGCACCAGGGAACAGGAGACCCTTATCCCCCCCACACCCTTTAAACACGCTCCTTCCAGCCTCTCCAAAATGCAGCCAGACTTGTGCCAACAGTGGGGTGCACCCACCTCGCCTCTGAGTTGCGAGAGGGGGAGATTCAGTTACACGCCCTTTTCATTTTAAACCCCACGGACTGACATGTTTTAAGCAAACATGTCAGGAAATCAACACTGGCCCTGCCAAGAACCCGAGGTTTGTCCTGCCGCACCTCACTGTTTCAAATGGAGAGGGGGGTGTAAAATGCCATGTGTGGATTTGATTTGATTTCTTTCTTCTTTCCTTCCCTTTGTGGTCCTACACATGCAAACTTCCAGTGGGTCAGACAAGACAGTCCCCAGGATAAGAAGTTATCTATGTCTTTTGGGGGCCCTTAGTAAGGGCGTTCCATGATGGAGAAGATGGGGGTGATTTTATTCTCAGTTCACCCTAAATTTACACAAGAGCAACATGGCTGGCAGGGCAGATAAGGTGTCCAACGTGGTTAGTTATAAAGACTAACAAGACTTGTTGGACTAACAAATTCACTGGTCTTTAAATGTGTCTCCCAGGACTCCTTGTTTCTTTTGCTGAAATAGAGTAACACAGTTGGCAGGGGCGATGGACCCAAATCCCACCAGCCTCAGAAGAGGGAGAGATTCCCACTGACTTCAGTTCCCATTGGCTTTGAATCGGGGCCTAGGTGCTTTCCCATCATTAGCGTCCATGATTCTCCCGCCCCTTCCGAAAAGACCTGGTTTAAACAGGACCCCCCTCCCCAATCCATCTCCATGCACAGAGCTCTGCGGCTGTGAGGAGTATCCTGCGGTCTCTCTCTCCCCCCTGCCATCGGCCTGGTAATTGTGCAACCTCTCTTGACCCTTCTTTATGTCCCTTTTATCCTGGCCTCTGTGCCTACTCGCCTAGGCGGACAAGACTGAGCCGCTGGAGAGTGCAAAGGGGTCCCTCCATCTGGTCCTTTCTATGTGCCCCCCACTCCAGCAATAAAACAAAGGTCACTTTTTCGGATCACACACCAAGGCCCGTCACAAATAAGCCCCCGGTCTTTGATGCCTGTGTTTGGACACAAGCAATTATCTCTAATTATTGTTTTTCTTTTCAGTTTGCCCAACTTTGGAGAGCCTTGAAAAGAGGCTTTAGAGAGTGGAGTGAATAACACACTCTGTTCAGCAACCTCTCCCTCCCTCCTCCCCACCCCCTGGTTTTTTTCCTCCTAAATGTCTCTCCCTCGCTCCTTCCACATGGAGAGAAACAAAATCTCCCCCAAATGTTCAAGACACAATATGGGTTGGGCTGATTATATTTTCTTCCCCTTAAGATGCTTTCTAAAGGCACAGCATCGTTTACACAAATAAGGCGCAGATGGGAGCGGGCTGGGAAGGGAAGGACTTGGAGTTGAATGTCTGTTAGGGGAGGTGAAATGGTTTTCAGCTGGGAAGGAAGTGGAGTCGCAGAGATTCCCCTCGACTTTCCCACCACTCATAAATAAAACATGAAAATGCACTCAGGGCTCGCTGTGGGCAAACGCCAAAGGAAACTCGCAGGCCCGAGGCTGGGATGAGCAGCGGGTTAGGTTTGGAAGCTTTGCGAAAACGATGCACTTTAAAAAAAAAAAAAAAAAAAAAGTAATCACCTGGGATCAGATGTGACAGGCACAAGGGCAGAGGCACAGATGTACTGTAGCATGTGAAATCTCGGCCCTACTTAAATTCATGGTGAAATTTCCATTGTGGGGGCAGGTTTGCATTTGCCTATCTGGGCTTCTTAAGCAAAAGGCCCCCAGGTCCCATCAACCATCCAATGGCTTCAGCTCAAGAACTAATGCGTTCTCTAGTGATCGCATGAGAAGGCTGCACTGGGTCACCCTAATGGCCATCTAGTCCAGAGGTCTGTCTGCAACCTGCAGTTTTTTGGCTGCCCCCCTGGGCTCCAGCCCCCAACCCCTGCCAGCGTAGGACCCTGTGGGCAGCCTGCACCCGGTTCTAGTCTCCGCACTACCATTGAGGGGCCTGCTCCTGGTTCTGGGCTCCCACCCCACCACCAGCGGACACTGCGTAGGGACCCTGGCCCATCTCCCACCAGAAGGCAACACACCTTGTGGCTCTAAAAACACTTGGTTATTGAAGGAGATTTTAAAAACGGCTCTTCTTATCTTTCCTGATCTGGCCCAGCATCCAGTGCCAGGCGCTGTACAGGAAGTGAGGAGACCAGGTAACCAGCAAGTGATCCCGTCCTCATTTGAAAGGAGAGGGCAGGATGAGATGAGGGATTTATTGGGCTGTAGATCAAACAAGGAGGCTAGTGACACTTTTAAAGATTAACGAATTTATGTATGACTCGAGCATCTGTGGGCAGAATGCCACTTCATCAGAGGCATGACTCTGCCCATGAAAGCTCATGCCATAAACTTGCTAGTCTTTGAAAGCCCACAGGACTCCTTGTTTCTTCTGCTGAACTAGACTAACAGGGTTACCCCCTTGGAACTTGTCAGTGAGCTGTAGGAAATGGACAGCTAAAGAGGTCTTTGCCCACCAGTCTCTCCCGTCATTTCTACAGTCCCAAATCCTTCTAGTTTCCCCCCAGGTTTCCTCCTCAAGAAGCAGCCACAGTCCAAATTGCAATGACATCTCTCCTGGCTTTGCACAGTACTTTTAGCAGCTACAGGGCACCAAGATGTGAGTAAAAAATCCTTTTGTGCATTTTACATTTACCAGTTTCCTTTGATGATCAATGCTTTAAAAATTATTATTGTTTCCTCCAGCTCAAGACTAGTAACACCAGAACCTGCCTATTTCCTTTTGTTTCTATAAAGTACTATGAGACGGACCTGGTTCCTTCTGCTGCAGTTTTCTTTTGCTGCATTTGAATGCCAGCATAAAGAAGATGGGGCTCTGGGTTCCTTTCCTTTTACTGCAAGGGACAGACAAGGGATACAGGATGTTTTAGCAACAACCCCTCCTCGCTTTTTACAGCGACGCTTTCTGCAACATACGACAACAGCAACCCCCTAAATAAGCCCCTCCGACCTCAATTAAAACAGAAACTGGGAAACACAGTGAATTAAAAATTATTAGCTTAAAAACGATCCATATGTTCACAAATGTTTTCCAAATGATCCCTTTAAAAGCCATGTGTTCTGCAGTGGCGGGGGGAGGCAGATTGCATCTCTGCTCTCTGGCTGTTCCTGAGCGGGGGTGTCTGCTGGGTGCCATGGCCCTTCTGCCTGGGGTTGGGACACCTCCCCAGGGGGGCCCATCCCCAGCGCCCCCCCAGAGAATGGCAGGCCCAGAGCCAGTGCGGGGGGTCCCGGAGCCAAGCCGCTAATTGAACCGGCAGCTCCTGCACTGCAGCGCCCAGCCAAAAATCAAGCAGAGCTGCTCCGGTGTCCCTGGGGGACCACACACAAGCGCAGCACAGAGCTTTTGTGTGTCTGCAAAGGGGAGGCACAATGGAGTGTGGGGGGAGAGATACAGGCGAGATACCTATAGAGCGAGGGAAGGCAGCCGGTTCCCAAGCAGAGATCAAAAGTTGGGCTTTGGGCGTAAGCGGCTGAGCAAATTGAAGTAGGGGCTGTAATGAGCCCCCCGCCAGCGACCCCCAGCTCAGGGAGCTGATGGTCAGGGGTGTGGGTCCCACGGGTGCCTCCCTCCGAGGCCTAGATACAAGGCCACATTGGTGCATGCTCACCCTAAAAACAACCCACATACACAGGGGGTCACATCGTACACGTGTCTCTTTCTGTGACACACAGCCACTGGAGAGGAGAAACCCCTTCCCCCTCTTTTTGTGGGTGCAAGAGAATGGGGTGGGTTTTCTAATAAATGTCAAAATTAAAGAGAGTCCAGGACAATCCTGCACAGACAGAGAGAGAGACAGACAGATAGATGGATAGGTTGATAGATAGACAGACAGTCAGATAGATAGATATTTCAAATATAATGTAATCTATCCAGAGAGAGACTGGAATGGACTTTCAAATGAGTGTCAAAATTAGAGAGACTCCAAGACACTCATGATAGATAGATAGATAGATAGGATTTTCAAATCTGATGCCATCTATCCAGAGAGCATCACGAATGGATTTTTAAGTGTGTGTGTTAAAATGAAACAGATCAGATGAGTGTCCATCTATGGCTGGCCATCTTTCTTGCAGCTATTTCTTATAGGGTTGGGTTGTTTTTTTTTAATGAAAGAGAATGGAGAGGAGTTGTATGAGATGTGCAATGTCGGCTGCATTCAAATAAAAAGGCTCTGAATCACTATTCTGTTGATCTGATTTCAGGATGCCCCTGGATGAGATAAGTGTGGCTGGGACTGGGAGAGGAAAGATTGTAAGTGCGAGTGCAAAGCATTGTAAGGTACCAGCAGCACAGAGCATTTGCCTCTTGCACTCTCCAGTTAAAAATGGCATTAGTTTTTTCAACCTCAAATCATGAGGGAAATAGAATTCGGGCTACCTAATTCAGCACTATCAGTTCAGGTTACAACTAGGGAAAAATGCTTAGCTGGCTTAGACTGAGATGTAGTGGGATGAAATCCTACTTGTTGAGCTATAATATGCTCATAACAATTGGTTTCATTCAATAAAATTGTCTTTAGGAGGAAAATTAATGGATATATCAGGGGTTCCCTAGAAATTCCATGCTTTAGTACCTGACATAGCCTACCTTAAATTATTTCAGCTTCGGCATGCCATCAGACTGGCCTTGCAGTCAGTTCAGCTCAATGATCCTACAGCTGAACCCACACTCAACAACGGGTTTTTCTTGGACCTACTTCCATCAATCACTCTCACCTCTGCTATGTGAATCATCTAGAGGGGAATATATATTTCATAGAAATAGAACATATATTACTATTGATGAAAACATAGAGGTATGGAGGACAGAAAATGAGGGTGATTGCTATATTATTAGCAAAGATTTGATTAGTTGTGTCACCTGCTGGGAGATGGCACACTGCACTTGTGTGGGGATGGCATTAACCATTGCTCCTCAAAGCAGCACCCTGAGAGACCTGGAGACTGGACTTGTCTTGACAAACAGAATAGATACTGCCTGGACAGCTTTCACTACCTTGCCACACAAAAGTATCTTGCCATACTCCAGTCCGTATACTGTGCTGGTAGGAACTATTGCTCATTCAACTTCCTTGGCCATGAGAATACAAATAAGAGTAGCCAATCAGTGCAGTTTTTAAATGACATTTTTGGTGGGACCTTGGCACTCACTATGAAAACTAACCAAAGTTCTCTGGACTTATCCAGTTAAAGGGGACTAGATTTGTATGGTGACTTGATCTATTGGTATCTTCACTATATAAAGGTGACTCCATCATCTATATCTATATTTACATCTACACACACACACACACACACACACACACACACACACACACACACACA